>OX359279.1:10462500-11062500 GCA_947179155.2 Hedera helix
TAGAAGATGAGAGTAATGAAGAAGAACTTGAAGCTGATGAAGAACCTGGAGAGCTTGAGTCTGAGTTTGATCAAAATGGAGGAGACACTTCAAATGGTGAAAATTCACCACGTCGAAGACCACCAGTTTGGATGAGAGACTATGAAACTGGCCAAAGTCTCTCTGACGAAGAAGGTACAGACATGACCCATTTGGCTTTGTTCAGTGACGGGGATCCCATGACATTTGAAGAAGCTGTGAAGTCTGAAAAATGGAGGCAAGCCATGGATCAAGAAATACAAGCCATAAAGAGGAACGATACATGGGAACTAATGGAGCTGCCATCAGGAAAGAAAACCATAGGAGTGAAGTGGGTCTTTAAGACAAAGTTCAACGAAAATGGGGAAGTAGACAAGTACAAGGCACGACTAGTTGCTAAGGGGTACTATCAACAATATGGAATCGATTATGCTGAAGTATTCGTATCAGTGGCTCGCTTGGACACCATTAGAATTATCATATCCCTTGTTGCTTAGAGAAGCTGGGTAATCTACCAACTTGACGTCAAGTCGGCCTTCCTACATGGAGAAATTAATGACGAAGTTTTTGTTGATCAGCCCTCGGGTTATGAACAGAAAGGGCATGAATGCAAGGTCTACCGTCTCAAAAAGGCTTTATATGGACTCAAACAGGCCCCCCGAGCCTGGTATAGTCGCATTGAAGCATATTTCATCAAGGAAGGCTTCACCAAATGTCCCTACGAGCACACTTTATTCATTAAATTGCGGGTTGAGGTAAAATTTTGATTGTCTGTCTTTATGTTGATGACCTGATTTTTACTGGCAATGATTAATTGATGTTCAAACAATTTAAGAAATCCATGATGATTGAGTTTGCCATGACTGACCTTGGGAGAATGAGATATTTTCTTGGTATTGAAGTCTTACAAAAGACAGATGGTATTTTTATTAATCAACAAAAATATGCTCAAGAGATTCTAAAGAGGTTCCATATGGATCAATGTAACTCAGTACACAATCCAGTGGTCCCTGGTTTTAAACTTACAAAAGATGAAGAGGGAGTTGGAGTTGATAGTATTCTTTACAAGCAGATGGTGGGAAGTCTCATGTATTTAACTGCCACTTGTCCCGATTTAATGTTTATTGTCAGCTTGATCAGTAGGTACATGGAGCGTCCTACCAAGTCTCATTTGCTTGCAGCAAAAAGGGTTTTGAGGTATGTGAAAGGCACGGTTAATTTTGGGTTGTTTTATAAGAAGGGAGGAAGTGAAGAGCTCATTGGATACACGGACAACAATTATGCTGGTGATCAGGATGACAGGAAAAGCACCTCTGGTTATGTTTTTCTAATGAGTTCAGGGGCTATTTCTTTGTCATCAAAGAAACAACCAGTTGTTACTCTTTCTACCACCGAAGCTGAGTTCATAGTAGCAGCATCAAGTGCATGCCAAGTTGTGTGGTTAAGAAGAATTCTGATGAGTCTAAATCAAATGCAAATCAGTCCAACGGTGGTGTACTGTGACAATAATTCAGCGATTAAACTCTCAAAGAATCCTGTAATGCATGGCCGTAGCAAGCATATAGATATAAGATTTCATTTCCTTCGAGATCTTGTCAAAAATGGATTAGTGGAGCTAATTAAATGTTCTACACAGGAGCAGGCTGTAGATATTCTAACAAAACCTTTGAAGCTTGATGTATTTCTAAAAATGAGAGGGTTACTAGGTATATGTGAATATCCAAGTGTAAACTAAATGTCAGCGGCATTCAGTTTAAGGGAGAATGATGAAACTGTTGGAGTATTCCTCATTGGTTTAGGTTCATTTCCTATCGTGTTGAATAATTCCTCCTTAGCTTGAGGGATAAGATTGTTTTTCTGTTTAATGTAGTCATGCTCCACGATTATAGGACCTGTAAAGTCGTGGGTTGTTATTTCCTTTTCCATCTTAGTGTATGGTTATTTATTAGTCATATCAGTTGTTGAATAAGATAACTACTCTTGAAGCTAATTAGCATTCAAAAGCTCTCTGTTTTCTCTGTGATACCAACATATCCTAAAAAATTTGTCTCAAGAACCCCATTCTCAAGCACCACAACAACCACCACAATCTTTGCCTCAAGATCAAGTCCTTACCACTACAATAATGGTCCTAATAGTCACAAGTATCTCCCCCATCGTCTCCCTTGGTCCCGATCTTCAGGGTTTTGCTTTTCATAACTTTTTCCACCAAAATCCTAACCATAATTCGCCTTCAACATCGCCAATTCCAAATTAAACTTGGCTCATTAACAGGTACACACCTATTTGATGGTCGTTGCCTCATGGAATTGAAGGGTTGATGACTTGATGCCATGATGGGCAGTAAGAGGGAAGAAAATACAAGGGAGTGATCCATAGTTATTAGTAGTTATAATCACTATTCTAGTTAGTGCATCTCTAATTATTCATCAACCAATCCAATGGTCAACTTTAATACATTCCATCCTTCTAAAGGGCGAAAGACAAACTTATAAATAAGCGGATAGAGGAATTACTAAAATGCCCTCACTTTGTATAATGTTTTATGTCCTTCTGCCCTTCTAACATGCGGAAGGATGCAGAAACTTTCTCCCTTCCGCCTATTTGAGGGGCGGACAAATCCAGGGACTAGAAATCTAAATTGCGTCTCATTTTAAACATGTTCTTTGAAAGCTAAATTGCTAGATATTGTTAAAGTTTTTCTCATTTTTAAACTATACAATTACACGACTCAAAACCAGGTATTTCCAACCATTCAATAATAATACAATTTAGATAGCAGTAACATAATTTAAGATCCAAATTCATTCAATAAAAATACAAATTAAAAGTAAAAATACATGAACATTACATTTATTTTAATTTTGGTTCAAGAATACCTAACACTTTGTAGTGATATCGCTTATCATGATCGGTTAAGAAATCATAAATTGCACACTTGCGATGAGGTTTAGTACCCATAATTCTTTCAATGACACTCTTGAATCTAGATTGCTTTTTTGCATCCTTTGTTAGAGAAGTAATAGGTAGTAAAAATTATGATGCGAAACCCCTTTGTTAATTCCCAGAAGCACAAAAGTGATCTAAAAGGGGGGGGGGGGGGGGTTGAATAGATATTTATGCATCATACTTTTTCATTTAAACACATTTACCAAATATTTATGCAATTGATTAGCACAACGAAATTAATTATTTGGTAAAACCCCTTTCTAATCCTTAAAAGATAAACACACAGTTTTGTTTTAAGTTTGTTAAGAGAAAGATCTTGCACTAAGTAAGGAAATTATAACAATTATGGCAAATACAATAAATATAATGAAAGTAGTAAAGAGACAATGAGACATAGGGATTTTTAAGAGATGTGGAGCCTAAATTACTCATAGTCCTCTTCTCTTCCACTCTACTGAGTATGGATATTCTACTATAGGATAAATGGTTCATTTGAACCTTATAACTAGACACTAAGTCCTTTCCACACAGGGTCTGATTCCTTCGAATCAAGGAAGCCATCGAAACTTATCTTTTTTTCATAGGACATTACTAAGTCCTTCCCAAACAGGTCTGATTCCTCATAATCAGGCGAGCCATCGAAACTTGTCTTTTCTTTATAGGATACTAAGTCCTTCACACACAAGGTTTGATTCCTTTGAATCAGGCGAGCCACTGAAACTCGACTTTCTCCATAGAACATTAAGTCTTTCATACACAGGTGTTGATTCCTCTTAATCAAGTGAGTTACCGAAACTCGACTTTCTTACTGTTGTTGATGATGATGTTAGAGGTACTGCTAAATTTGTATTAAGCTCTCTTCTAAAGAATTTAGTAGCTGAACGATTTTGTTATTCTTTTCTCTTTGTGAGTTCTCAGCATATTTCTCTCTGTTTTGCTCTGGCTCTTGTATGGCTAAAATCATTCATTGATCGATCATCTAAAGCGCAGAGTGGCTTTGAGTTAATGATGTTCTCGTTTTCATGATCGATCATCTCTTAAGTCTTTTGTTGATCAACTGACCAATTCTACTATTTTCTTTTTGACCGCTCTCCTCAGTCCTTTGTAGATTAATTGACCCATTTTGTCATTGTCGACGCCGGGATTTTTACCGTTTTGTTTTTTAATAATTAAAATGCCCTTTTCAATTTTAGCCTTTTGAATTAAATGTGATTTTGAAAAGGGTCGGCTTAATGTCGACGGGTTTTGAAATGTCGAATTTTTATGAGCCAATTGACCAGAGTCGCCAGTTGGTATTGTTGAAATGGATGTACCAACTCATCCGAATTTTGTTTTCGTAATCGTAATGGCTCATATGTGACTCCGATTTAATTGGTCCGCAAACCGAGATTCCTAGAGTTCGGGGGCTTGCTTAAGCGAGGGGAAGGTGTTAGGCACCCCTCGACTTCCGTGAAACACGGTTACCGCAATCTCGATGTTTTTCCTATCCTTTTTAAAATCCTAAAAATGTGTGAGTTGCGTGTGTGTGTGTGTGCCTAAATGGAGGTTTGTGGTGAGTTTTGCATAAAAAGTTTTTATTTTATATGGCAAATGTGTTTATCTAGAAAGCGTTTTATACGTCTTTTGACCCAAATGACGAGGCTTTGTTTCATAATAAAGATTGATTTTACTTTTTAAAGCGATGAGGGTTTTATTATATGTCGTTTATAGAAAACAGAGTTTTTAAACTTTTGTCAGATAGGTATCAAGACTATACATTGCCCTCTAATAATAAATCGAATAAAATAAAGGCAACTTCTAGAACTTTTTCACCCTATGCACAAAGTTTAATGAAAACGTTTATTCATATTTACGAAATCATTTTGTATGATATTTCAAAATCCATTGGAGCCTTTTCATCAAACCGGAATCAAAGTTCGTCAAAACTCTTAATTTTTTTAACCTCGTGCATCTAATATCCTAATTTGACCACTTTTATAAAATCTTCATCGTTTGCCTTATTTTGGAAATCGTTTTTAACGTCGTGAATCAAAACAAACATTCAACATGTGTCGGGGCTATCCATGGGCATGTGAGCCATCTAGACAACCCCAAACACCCACAATCACATACTTTATTATTATTACGGGGCCTTAACCCGATCACGATTGATATCGCGTTAAGGCATGATATTACAAATACACCGCCATGGACCCTATGCCACGATTACATATACCAAAACGTCCATCATCGGGATTCGATCACTAGGATCTCCACCCTAGGCTCACAATCATCCAATCACAGCCCAACCAATACTAAACCAAATCTAACAAGATTTAGACATTTGCTATCACATTACATAACCCAAATATCACTAACTCAATACTACGCATTACTCATTACCATAACGAACGAAAAATCACCGTACGGACATCATCGGGGCGTTAGGAGGAATTACGTTCCGATGGAACCCTCGCTAATGACACCTAATCCACAGATCATCACCATTACAACAACAACTATATCAAATATACCAATCACAATGCTACGCTAACAATACAAGCAATAAAAACCCAAACAAACATCCTTTTCACCTTGCAAAACCCCGGTTCAAGCTTCTTATATCACAAATCGGATTACACCACAAGATCACTAAACTAATTAGCACAACAAAATGAATCTATTGCTTGAATCTAGCTAAGATCCGAACTCTCTCTCTCCTCCCGCGCGCTCTCTCTCTCTCTATTTTCTTTCTTTTTCTTCCTCTCCTTTGCTCTTGGGTGGAAAATGGCGATGTATACTGGTTCAGCAGGCAGTCGCAGATGTATCTGCAGCTGGGCCTGCTGTGGCCGTCCGAGCCGTCGCCTCGACTGCCGTGTGCCGCCCTCGAGCCGCGAGCCTGCCCCCTTTGTTGGTGGCCGCGATTGCATACGCGGCTGTCCGACTCATTTTTCTCGAATTTCGTGCCACGCAGTTTTAATTCGCCAATTTCTGCTGTATCATTTTGGAAGGCTGTTTCTTGATACATAGATCATTTCTGGGAAATGGTTCCCCGGCATCGAGACCCCCCATAATGCTGTAATCGCCATGGTCCTTGGCCTTTTTTGGCGATCGCATCGGGCCTCGTCTGGATTGCCCGTAGGTCTCGCCTCAAACGACTCAATTCTCGTTGTGCATTTGACAGCCTTGATCGTAAGCCGTGGTGGGAACTGCGTGTTGGCGCCCACCTCTCCTTTTCGTATGTCAGGTCAATTGACGATTTTGCCCTCCTGTCAGGGTTAGTACACAAGTGCAAAATTTGGGTGTCTACAATCATTTAAATCTAAAATCTATTTATAGATTTCCTTTTGAAAAGGGTCCATTTGAAAGTTACTGTTGCACAACTAGTTTCTGCCTAAAAAGTCTTCTATACTATGATAGTGTCATGCATTATGTTGTAGCCGCCCAAGTTGTCAACTATGTAAATATGATGTGTACAGTGGCTAACTTGGGTTTTCAAAATATAGCTGTTGGAAAGGCGGTTGATTAGACATTTTTCTTTCTCCTAACATACTTCATAAGATTTTCAATGTGAAGGTGTGTTGGAGAATCTTCTCTGTTAGAACGACTACTTGTTGATGTGAGGAGTTCCACTCTACGAAATCACTCATCAGATATTCTGTTAAAATAAGTAGCTCTGCGTTCTTCCTCTATACCTTCTATTGCTCAATACTTTTAAAGTACACTTCAGCAATTCTATGATATGGCTATCTGATTATAGTCACTATTTGATCCAGCCTTTAGCTCCTCGATCTTGTCAGATGTGTTTAGTTCACTCTACACTCCCAGAGAACTAAGACTTCAGTTGTGACGCCCCCAAATTCGGGTTTCAAATACCCGGATCCGGTCATCACGATCCAATACAAACATTCACCTCTAGACAACATACAATAACTAAATGCGGAATAATAAATATATGTTGTTCATTCAAAAGGTGTTACTAGTCCCAAGATACGATAACCTTACACAAAAGTACACAAATACCCTTAAGAAAGTTCTTAGGGTTTATATTACATAACAATTAATTTAATTAACTACAGGGCTGCATCTCGAAGTCTATTACTTCATCTTTCCTTTACCCTTGTTCTTTCCCGAAGTCTCGGGTTGCACTGCAATAAGGTTTCATGATATAGCAAGAGTGAGCAACTAGTTTGCTCAACAAGTTTAAATAACAACAAGGAACAATATATCATGAATGAAAGGGAATAACGGAACAATTCAATAATGTGAATAACATAAGCAGGAATAATAATTTACTTTTAAAATTAGTATAGTCAAATAGACTATGAACTATAAATATCTACTGGAGTCAATAGCAGGTTGACCCAATGGTTACTACCAGAAATATGTACCCGAGGGGATCAGCCTCAGTATAATATGTGTATGCATAACATTTAATTTCCGTATTTTTGTACCTGATATTAGATACAGGGTACTCCCCTATAATAAAGGGGTGTTCATAATAGTCTAAGAATCCGCATCTTCAATGATTTGGATAACTTTTAAAATCTTTAACATAAATGTCTAGCCGAACAATGACTTAGACCTACTTTGAACAGTTCTTTAAACAGTAGAACAGTAATTAAGTGCAAGTCAATGACTGTACAATCTCAAGTGCAACAAGTGCGAATAACAATAATATCGATGTGGAATAATTGTAAAGTAATTAAACCACTCAAAGCATGCTTGGAAATAACAGTTCAAGCTTAGATAAATAATTTGCTCAATGAAATGAGTTTAGAGATAAGGAACTTGCCTGTCTGCTCAGCTACAATAAATGTCTAGCTTTAACTAACTGGCTTTGAAAAGACCTAACATTAATAAAGTTGGTCTAATAATTAGTACGGCGTATTTGCACAACTATACACTCACTAAGAAAATTATCTATCACATAAGTACAAACACATAATTTACATTAGTCAAAACAATATTATTAACCTTATAGTCCCTCAATCATATTAGGTTAATAATTTAATAAGTTAAAAAATATTTTTCTTAAGTGTTAAACACTTATTAAACCCTTAAACAACTTATTACAATTTTTTAATTAAATCATAATTAAATTCAAATTATTTTATTGACTAAATCTCTATTTAATTATTATTTAATCTTGATTAAATAGAAATTAATTAATTAATTTTAGTTATTATTTACAATAAATAATAACTAATTGTACTTACTTATTATTTAATAATAATTAAATAATAAATAAGTATTGATTTAATTTTAATCTTCTTTAATTTAATATTAAACTAATAATTAACTAAGTAATTAACCTTACATCTCTTTCATTGATATTAATTAAATAGTAATTAATTACTTAATTATCCTTATTTATTATTTAATGTAAATAATAAATAATTAAATTATTAACTTTATTTATCTCTAGTTATTATTTATTAAATACATAATAATTAATGATTTCTAAAATCTTATTTTTTTCTTTAATTATTATTTACCATTAATTAAATAATAATTAATTATTTATTTATCTTTACTTATTATCTAATGGTAATATGACAATTAATTAAAAGATAAATCTTATTTATTTTAGATTGTCATTGATAACCAAAATCTAAAGGGGTGAATAGTCACTCAATGATTTGTACAGTCTGCCTTAGCAGACTTACTTCACGAATCCAATGGTTTGCCTCAGCAACTTAGTCGCCGATTAAAATCAGTTCTACGACCGGAGTGATTTCAACCTACGATCACTCTGTAATGGCCGATACCTGGCCAATGCTACCCTACGATAGCCGAAGGCTTTGGCCGAGGCAATTCTACGATAGCCGAAGGCTTTGGCCGAAGGCTACTCTACGATAGTCGAAGGCTCTGGCCAAGGCTACTCTACGATAGCCGAAGGCTCTGGATAGCCGAAGGCTCTGGCCGAAGGCCACTCTACGATAGCTGAAGGCTCTGGCCGAAGGCCACTCTACGATAGCCGAATGCTCTGGCCGAAGGCCACTCTACGATAGCCGAAGGCTCTCAGATTTCAGTTTTAAACACAATAATGAACATATTAATCCTTCTGATTCTTTTAGACAGTTTATCCTTACTTGGTGATTCTACTAGTTTCTTTAATAGTTTGACATGAACATAAGCTACTTCACATCCATTATACAACTTATATATATTGGAATCGTCATGGTTCTTCATAACAAATTCCTCCCAACAGTAAATAACCACAACCACCCATTTTAACATAATATGGAACAATAATTAACTTCCTTAAGATATTAAACAGAATTATTTATACCTTAAAGCTGGTTTGAAATAAAATGGGTTCCTAGTTGTTGTTCTCCTTCTTCTCCCGAATTAGGTGATGTTATCCAAGGACATCTACTTCACCGTTACCACCACTGGATACTTTATTCACAACTTTCTGAGGGCTTCCTTGCTATCTCTCTCACTCACTACACTCCCTCTATACTTCGGAGCTCACAATGACTCTCTTGTATCAATATTGAATAACTCAGCAAGATTTTCCAAGAGAAAACATGGTCTCTATTTATAGGAAATTATTAGTCGTTGGTTACTGAGGTTTAGGTGAAAACTTTACCAACCCATCTTTCAGCCATACCCATAAATCACCACTTCAGGTTGTACTCTGCAGAGTATGGTTGCTGACTGAGCTCGGCAGATTATACACACACGCAAAGATAAATTATTAGACTAGCCGTTTAACAGTAAAGGACTCCATGCCGGGTCATCTCTGATTTGGGATAATATAATTACTTAACTGCCCAGCAACCCATACACTTAATTAGCTATTCTCTCTTCTCCTATTCCACGACAGGTTTATAAATTACACAATTATTTCCAAGTGGGCTCATGCTTTGGACTTTATTTAAAATACCAATTGGGCTCTTATTCAATTGTCTGGGCTACTAGTTTGCCAAATTTTATTATTATTCACTTGGGCTATTAATTGATCCATGTTGGGCTAATTCAATAATTTACACATTAATTATTCAATCCATGATTAAATAAATAATTAAATACTCTAACCCATTAGTATTAAAGTACTAAATGGACTAATAAATATTATTATTAATATTTCACATTATTTAAATTAATTAATAATCATATTAATTAATTTATTATATTTAATTAACTCATTATATTCAATTTAATTGAATATTTAATTAATAGGAAACTTATCAATTATTTTGATATTAAAACTTTAGGGTTTGTTCACTAATTTAAATAACATATTAGTTGTAAGACCCCGAATTTTATGAAATATAAAATTTAATTTTTCTTCATATATATTTTTTTTTTCCTGAAACAGTAAGCGGTTAAATTAACAAAATTGAAAGTTAAGGATGTTATGTGCAAATTTTATTTTGTCGGACAATATTCGTTTTGTCGGGGAATATTCGGGCCGTACGACGGCGCCGAAATAACAAATTATTTGTGGACCCACAACGGAATATTTGTCGGATATAGAAAACGACAGATGTAACCTTTTTAAATAAAAATAGTCAACGGTGTTAACTGTTAAAATACCGGTAATAAAAGAATAGTAGCATACGGTAATTTATGGTATTTTCTGTAGCACACGGTACTCTACAGTAGCACACGGTATTGCACAGTGTCTCATATTATTGGTCTGATAATTGACACCATAACTGTTGCGCATCATTTCATCAATAATTGTCACTGCATAATATTTTATATTATCAATTCAATTATTGTTGCTACACAGTATTTTGCATTATTGATTCAATAATTGTCATTACACTGTATTTCATATCATCGAGTCAATAATTGTTGGTGCACTGTAGTTTAAAATTATTGAATCTAATAATTGTCACAGTAGCAAATACACTATAATTTATATTATTAAATTAATAAAAATATGTAACGTGTTTCTTACATTATTGTGGTAACATTATTTTATATGCTGGACTCACAGGAAGAATAAATAAATAAATAAATAAATAAATAAAAAATAAAATAATTAATTTTACTATTTGAAATAGTAACGTGAATAGTGACGTGAATAGTGACGTGAATAGTAAGAAACATGTGGGACCCATTGTGGGGCCCACATGAAATGTGAGAAATGTGAGAATTTGCTGAAGAGTTGGTGGAGGCTGCGCAGCAGCCTCTGCTGAATTTTTTTCTGTTCACCTACCACGCATAGTAACTTCTTTTCTCCTATAAATATCTTGCTCAGCTGAATAGAAAAAATCACACCTAAAACATAAAATTTTTCTATAAGAATTTTATGAGTTTTCTCTAATAATAGTAAGGCTATTTTGAGTGTTTGAAAGCCAAAAGGAGTGCAGGAATTTTTCAAGTAAGTCTTTTATTAAAGAGTAGTAATTTTATAAATTCCTATTTTTTACGGTATTCACAAATCTTCCTTTAGAAGACTCTTCTTTGAGAAGATTCATTTTTAAAAGCTTTCTTTGGAAGATTTATTTTGGAATATTATTTTTAAAACTATTTTAAAGTTGGTATTTTATACTACAAAAATTATGTTAAATATATATAATTTTGATAGTTCATAATATATGAGTTATCATACACTTTGAAGTTTACATGTTGTAATTACTAATTTTATTATAAATATATAGGTTGATCAATCTCATTTAAATCAATATCCAGTCACGTGTTAAGGTAAGAAATGTCATTTTTTTTTACACTCTTGAACTTGCTACGGTAAGGGATATTATTTTCTTTCATACTCCTGAATCGAAACTTATTATGGAACTATTGCTTCTATAATTCCTGAAAATATTATATGTTCCATAATAGTTGAACTTCATTATTTCAACTGAACCTTCCTATTTTCTGAATCTTTCTATTGAACTGTAACCGTTATTCTGAACTGAGAATCTTGAATAACATTTTTAAATTTCACTCCACATCATGTTGACAATTTGGACATTATTTGAATCTGCACAAAGTAAACTTCCGATACTTATTGTTTATCCTGTTTCTTCTGTTCATCAATTGTATCACTATTATTTGTACTAATCATCAAGAATCAAGCTGTTGTGAATATCTGTGGCCGGGGGCACAGATGTGATATATTTGTTGAACAGATGATAGGTTAAAGGCGATATATTAGGTTAAAGGCGATACATCTGTTCGGTGTCTTTTATGGCACGTAGTGAAAGTTCTCTTTGGCCCGTAGTGCATAGATGAACTGTTGTTTGGTATGATTATGACCAAAGGCTGAATCTGGTATAATCATGACCGTTGTTGTTATATTGAAAGTTCTCTTTGGCCCGTAGTGCATAGATGAACTGTTGTTTGGTATGATTATGACCAAAGGCTGAATCTGGTATAATCATGACCGCTGGTGCTATATTGAATGTTCTCTTTGGCCCGTAATGCATAGATGAACTGTTGATTTGCATGATTATGACCAGGAACTGTGAATTTGTATTATCTTGACTAATGGTATTTCAGATGATAAACGTTGATGATGTTTTTACGAAAAAGAGAAGCGCGTGGACATTATAGTCTACATTATTCTTCTAATAGATTGCTCATTCCGCCGCTATTATTGATCTGAACATTGTTTAAGAATTTAACTGCAGTTTTTGATATACACCTTGTATTATGTTGTATTCTATCAAGAACTCACCTGTTGAAGGCTAATGATAATTTATTCGTCATTATCTTAGTCATGATATTTCTTACTGGGCTATTTGAGCTCACCCTTTTGTTCCATTATTTTTCAACAGGATATGAGAACGTAGCTGGGTCTAGCCGGGGAATGGAGTGGGAGTCCGAGGGATATATATTATAGTCTTCACGTGTTGTAAAATAGTGTGGCAATAATAGTGAAGACTTAGTTGTGTATTATTATACACGGTATTGTTGTACGTTGTGCTTTGTTGTAATAATTTTGTTGTAGTCTTTTGACGACTCAAGTTTGGGCTGTGTGGGCCTAGATTTGGGGGCGTCACATTAGTGACCCCATTTAATTAATTCTAGTAATTAATTACATAAAAAGATTTAAATAATCTCGTAAAACTAACTCGTCGGAAATTAAATTAATAATGACGTGGAAATTCTAGGACATTACATCAGCTTTATGAACTTGAACTTTTTTGTCCATTTCAAGTTCTAGCTCTTCCGTCTGGATCATCTTCCTTTTAAGGACACTTATGGTTTGTAAGGTTATGTTTATCTCTGTTCGGTGTACTTCTGTTGCTATAATGGATGCCACATGTCCTCTTCACTTGATAAGCTAGTCGTTACTGAATAATGCTCTGATCTTGTCTTCTTCGGCTAGTTTATTTTGGACTCCTTCTTGATAGAGAATGCTTGATAAGGACATCATAATCATCTGTTGTAGGTCAGTGAATTGTCTTCTCTGTTTCATCTTTCCATGATGAAAGAAGTTCTGCGATTCTGTCATTCAGCTGTTTGACATTATGTGTTTTGTACTTTGTTATGTAGCATTGTTTCAACTCAACAATTTTGTTGTGGCTCTGCGTTCTGAAGTAGCTCAATGATCTGATGATCTTTAATACTGTTCCATTCTACGGTTTTGGGCATTTTGACTTTCTTTACAATCGTGAGCTTTTTGTCTTGACTCTACGACTAACGCCTCTTTATCTTTACTCTGAGGTATTGAGTTATTTGATGGAACTCTATGAACTCTTCATGTTCATGCTGATCTTATGGGATGACCTTTAATCTATTTCTTATTTATTATCCTTCCTTGAAGTGAGCCTGATTTCTTCTATTATGAGCTTGAGCATTCTTCTTTGATGGTTTAATGCTCAGCTCATAGTCTCTTATGATCTTTCCTTGGTTCTATAGCTATACTCTGTTCGATGATATGTTCTACTTTGCGCTCGATGATTCTGCTTTGCACTAGATAATTAGAGAGTCAGGTATCATAGAGTTAAGCTTTAGGAATCTCACTCGACGATCTTGACTTTCTCTATTATTTTGGTTGTTTTGTTCTTCACTCTACGAACTTCTAGTCCTTCTAATTTCTACTCTGCTCGACCCTGCTGCTCTGATCTGCTATGTTGATCTTCCGCTTAGTCTATTACAAAATTGGATCAACCTAACAAATTTGATCCATAATTAGTCTATCTTTTGTAATTCGGATCAACCTAACAAATTTGATCCCTAATTAATCTATCTTTGCAGTTTGGATCAACCTAACAAATTTTATCCCTAGTCCTTATACAATGATTATTCTTTTAAGGACTGTACAATATTGATTGCTTTTCTTTTAAACTTATACATTAATATCTTTATTAAATCATTCAATTTAATAAGCAGTGAACTCTAACAGATATAACTTATTGATTAGATCACATATATAATTTAATAGTTATATTATTACTTACAAATATAAATACTTTGATTTGGTCATCATCAAATCCAGATATCATGGATCAACATAAATAAACTAACACTCTTCTTCTACGTTAACCCCTTCTTCTTTTTTTTATTTCTTTTTCTTCATCCTTATCATCATCATTTTACAGGTATTGATTTCTATATTAAAAAATAAGGTCAATAACTTCATTAGGTACCTCGTTAATGTTGATATCTCGGTTATAGGTATCAACGAGTCTTCTCTATATTGCACTCAATTTTTGCACAATTTTGTAATCTTAAACTAAACAACACCCTTTAGTAGCTAACTCATTTAGATAAGTCGATTGTATCGCATTGCTTGAGATTATTTAAAATCAGTAGGAATAAGGGCAACAGACGCCGCTTCACCAGATACCTTATTAGCATCTTATGTCCACCTCGTGACAAACATATTATCAGGAATTTGAGAAATGCTTTTGAACATGAAATATCTCAAAATGTGTCGACAAACTTGACCAAAATGTGTAAACATTGAAAAGGTACATGTTATCTCCCTTACATGATGATCGTTTATAACTTGATATAATCTTCTAATGTCCTTACTTATTTATGCCCTAAACACAGAACATGCCTTTATATCCGGTGTCAAAAACTCACTGATCTTTTGAATATTGTACTTAATAGAATCCACAATCTGAATTTGAAAACGTCTAAGCATCTCTTTTGTATAAATTTGAGCAACATGCACTTTAAAGGAGATCCAATAACCATACTTCGCTTCCGATGGGATGTTACATAGTTGCCTTTTCTCTATCTGATGAATTATTTTTCAATAGTTTTTTGAGAATTTACTACAAATTCTTTCATTGTAATTGTAGCATTTACATAATTATCTATAAAACTATTCATTACTTCACTCCTTAATGTAGTTATCATTCATGTGCCGAAATATCTTGTTGTATATGCCTCTATCTATTTCTCTCTAACTTTATACATTGATTTGAGCAATTCATTGTTATGCAACTCATAATCTTTCATTAGGACTTCCTATTGCTCCTCAAACTCAGCGATCAACAAGGATTTATACACACATATTAAAACCATTCTTAAAGGATGGGTATTCAGAATAAATATTATGCAATTTCTCAGAAAATTTGTTGTTAATATGCTAAGAACATAGCACATAATGGGTGGAAGAAAGAACCCTAACCATAGCATTAGATATGGTTTTATCCTGATAAGTTATAATAATTATAGGTACCCTGTAATCTATGGCTTCGAGCCAAGTTTCTAATACGAACATGAAAGTATCCTCCATATCATCTTTTAATAGTGTAAACCCAAACAAAATAGAATGTTAATGATGGTTAAGTTCGATGAATGAACAAATGGCATTAAATACATAATTTTCCTATACGTGGTGTTAAATGTCACAACATCCTCAAATTATTAATACATATACATTAACTGATTGTCCATCCACAAAATACAAGCTATGCGATTGTCATCATTGGTTTGATATGGTTAAAAAATTGCCTAAATTACCAGACTCTAGTTTTTTCTCGATTGCAACTTGTGCATTATTTTCATCATGTGGGTAATATCTTAAATCTCGATCTATATTTAAAACATCCTTATCACTAAAGCTTACATCTAGCCTCATGTTTCCCACTGTGCTTAAAATATTCATCATTTAATTCAATTGTTTAGTCACTGGAGTGATATTTCTATGTGTTTCGATTAAATCTGTTATTCTCATACGGCACAAAGAGATCTAGAAGATGGTAGGGGGGGGGGGGGGTGAATAGATCTTTTCAAAAATATTATTTACCCAATAATTTAACAATTTATCTATTTCAGTTTATGCATTGCAGAAGATTGTGTTTTATTAAAATCCCTTTAAAGATTAATTGAAGACCTCAGATATCATATGACTTTAGTGATAATGAGTGTGGAATCAAGTCTCAGTTGATATGATAGTTTATTACAATTGATATAGAAGTTAAGTAAAGCAATAAAGGAGACAATGATTTTTAAGAGATTCAGAGTCTAAACTATTTTTAGTCCTTTCTTCCACTCCTCTGAGCAGGGATTATCTACTAAAGATAAGGTCACCAAGACAATCGGAACCAATTACAACAAGTCACTTAGACTTAACCTCACGTAGAGAATTGAATCACTCAGAATCAAGCGAACCACCAAAACTCGTCTTAATCTCACACAAAGAACTATTTCCTTCATAATCAAGCAAGCCATAAAAACTCGTCTTTTCTTTAGATCACTAAGATTTGTTGTTGTTTGTGTTTAAGGTGCTGGTAAGTTGCAATAAGCTATTCTTCAAATGACTTTGCAGCTACAAACAATTTCTTCAAAGGCGTAAAATGACTTTTTAGAAAGCGTAGAGTGACCTTTGGATTTGTTGGGTAGGATTTGAGCTTTTTGACTTGTACGCTTTGCTTTATCTCATGTAATTGCTTGTTCGATTGAGAGTTCTTTAAGTCTGAAGCTAAAATCTGTAATAACCAAGAAAAATGTACTATTATTATTAATGAGAAATAAAAATATTTTAAAATTTTATTTCTGTGATGTGTTATGTTATAAGCATTGCTAATTCAATTTACATTGAATTAAATATGTGATAAATAATAATTAAGTGATGATGATGGTAAACTTAAATTAAAATTAATTTAAGTTTATGTCATATGCCTTGTGTGGCATAATGTGTAAGAAAGATTGATTAATTAGTTAATTAAATTAAATGTGAGGTGATTAAATAATATCATAGATTAATGAGGGTAATTGAATTAAGTCTAATGTGAATATTAAGGGGTCGCATGAATTAATGTGACATGACCCATTATGTTTGTAATTAAAATCCATGTATATATGGATGACTAAAATTAATTAATTAGCCCAATAGAAAATAAATGCTCATGGCTCAATGAAAATTTAATTAGTGACCTATTGGAACCTAATTGAATAAGTCTAAAACATAGTCCCATTATATGATCCAAATGATCCATTTTCTAGAATGCTTTATAATAACCCATCATAAAGCCACAAGGCTAATTTTATTTTTAAAATGAAGCTAAATAAGTCATCATGAAGGAGGATCATGATTATTCCTTAAATTAAGGAATTGTACAAACTTTTTCATCTTTTGTGGAACTATTGGCTAATAATTTCCTAGATGGATTAAACCCAATGGATTAATACATGTATTCATACATGTATATGTATGAGAATTTGGCTATAAATAGGGCCATCCTATCTCATTTTCTAAGTTTGTTAAGCTTTGGTGAAGTTGAGAGTATAGAAAGAAATAGTGAGCTTGTGAGAGAAATAGAAAGGTCTAGATAAACTCTTGCCCATTTGTGATTCAAGTGTCTAGGAAGGAAGAGAAAAGTAGAGAACTACTACAAGTTTATATCTAGAAGGAAGAAAACTTCTAAGAGGTATAAAACTTCCTAACTTAAGTTTAATGATTTTTATAGCAAGTTATGTAGTGATAGTTATATACTTATATTTGGTTATGGGAGAATTATGTGTTGTGGGATCATAAAGAATCCGAAGGTATAAGGATGACTTTGTGAAGGAGAGTATGCGTTTTGTATGTTTTCATATATGTTTTATGTCTAAATGAGCAAAAGAAATACATATAAGCATGAAAATCCTAAAAGGTCATAGTGAAAATATAAGATTTGGTACAAAATGAAATAAAATGTGTAACTCGTTTGCATAATCTAAAAATTTTATGTTGTAATGAAATATGAAGATATTCCAAGTAGAATAAACAAAAACGGAGTTAAAATGAATTTATGGTGAATTTTCTTATAAAGAATGTCAAAATATAACTCTAGTTGGAAAAACCAATAAATTTGGTTAAATAAATATTTTTTAAAAATAATTAAAAAAATTAGAATATTGAAGAGTTAAGAGTTTATGAAATAACAAAATTGATTTGAGCTCTTTTGGATTTAAAATGAGCAAAATATGAAGGATTGAATCAAAAAGGGTAAAGATAAAGCAAAAACCAAAGTTAGATTATGCAAGGGGGCACTGCAGCGCTGACTTCTAGTGTTAATCCGGGTGCTGCAATGCCGGTCAGGATTTTTGATTGACCGGACCGGTCAAACCGGTTTGGTTGACCGGTCCGACCCGACCGAAAAAAAAGTTTTATTTTTAATTATAATAATAATAATTAAAAATAATAAAAATAATAAACAAATAAAATTATTAACAATTATTTTGTTTGTAAGTTAATTAAAATAATATTAAATAAATAAAATAATAATTTAAAATTATTTTATTTGTGAGTTGATTAAATAATATTAAATAAATAAAATAATAATTTAAAAAAAATATTTTATTTATGAGTTAATTAAAGAAATAAAAATTATTTGTGAGTTAATTAAACAAATAAAATAATAACTAAAAATTATTTTATTTGTGAGTTAATAATAAGAATTATTTAATGATTTCCTTAAACAATTAAAATAATATTAAAGGACTATTTTAATTGTGGATTAATATTATATAAGCAAGTAAAATAATATTATAGGTTATTTTAATGGTGAACTAATGGGAGCTAAACAATTAAAATAATATTAAGAATTATTTTAATTGTAAATCAATAAAGAGTAAGTAATTAAATAAGGTTAACAATTATTTTAATTATGAATTATCAAAGGATGAACAATTAAAATAATATTAAGAATTATTTTAATTGTGTACTAATGAAGCATAATTAAATAAGAGTAAGGGTTACTCTAATTGAAAAATTAAACAAATAAAATGATAACCTAAATTATTTTATTTGTGGATTAATAATAAGTTATAAACAAGTAAAGTGATAACATTTTGTTGCGAATCATTAAGAGATGATAAAGAATAATGAAACAAGTAGAATAACACGAAGTGTTATTTTATTTGTAATAATTAATGAATGAATTAAATAAGAAATGTGAGAGACAATAATGTACAAATAAATAAATTTATTTCAAATTATATGTGTAATGATTTGAGAGTCTAAGTCATATAGAACTTGTAAGTCAAATCTATTAGATTATTATGTGAAGGTTAATAGAATTTAACCGTTAGACGAATATGTTGAACATAGGTTGTTCAAAGGATAAGGAATTACAGTCCGATAGAGTCGACGATCCAGGCAAGTACTTTAACTTGTACTTTTATTTCTCGTACAAGTAGAATTAATCGATGAAATAATTTATGTTTTTATCTATATTCATGAATGTTGAATTATTAAATTAATTTAAATCATGGTTATAATCTTGAATAGTTATTCAAACCCTATTGGCGGACATTAAATGTATCAATTGTTCCTAGTTATGTTGAAAAGTACGTCTATGCCATTTGTATCGACTAGACCAATGATAAAATTGATTGTTAATCAATCATATTTTCTTGAAAAAGCTATCCAAACCAATTGCTTTAGTGAGCACTTTTATAAAAATGTTGAGCTGAACAACTACTTTACGTCGGGGAACCAACACGCGCGTGAACAGCATGTCTGAGTGTTATGCATAACATATGGTACTTTAGGTTGATCACTTATTGTACTTGTTTATTATTGTGAATTTTCAGTAAAATACTGTTAATTCAAGCATGTGTTCACAGTCCATAGTGACCATTCAGTACAACTGATTTATTTATCTAGAAATATTGGAATTCTTGATTTCATCTATATCCTTCAGTTTATAGTGACTCTTCAGTAGTAGAAATGATCAGAATTAGAACTTTTGACACTTACATTGTTCGCAACTCATTTATTTAATTCCTGAGCATTTAATTATTGTTACATACCTAGATTTATGAATCCCTGCCCATGAACACTTACTTTTATTATTTTTCTTATATTTGCTGAGCAAACTCGTTGCTCATCCTTATTTCCTTTAAACATTATAGTTAGGTCTGAACAAGGCACCGACTCAGGAAAAGATAAAGGCAAAGGCAAAGTTGCTGAGTAGCCTTATTGGGATGTTGTAGTTAATGCAGTGTTGTACTAAGACTTATGTTTGTACTTGTTATTTTAAGTGATGTTTATATTAGTAATAGTTGCGAGCTGGTATTTGTTATCTCAATGTAAATATTTCTATTATTCCACATTTAGTTGTTAGTAGAATGTTGTATGAGTTGGATCGTGAAGCACCAGATTCGAGGTACAAGTATCTGAATTTGGGGGCGTTACAAAATCTATTTATAGATTTTTCTTTGAAAAATGCCCATTAAAAGTTACTATTGTTCCAGCTAGTATTTGTCGGTTTGCAAAAAAATAGATACATACAATCTTATTGTATAACGCAGTGGAACATGACATAAATCATATTTAATTTTTTTTTGCAAACCAAAATTAAGGATCTTTCTTACGCGATACTTATTACTTGAGGAAGGATAAAAGATTATACCTTTGTAGACAACTAAGTTTTCATCAACTACAAGTTCACATCCTAAATTCTTTGCGTTTCTTGAATGGAATCTACGGATCAACTTTAGCTACCTAAGTGTGCAACCTCTAGAGTTGTTCCACTAAGAGAATATAGATTCAATAAGTATATTTTAGATTCAACTATATCTTAGGTGACTAGCCCTAATTCTCGTTCTCTCTTTATATATAACTGCCTGGATGTAGAGAATTATGAAGTATTTTCTAGTACTCTCAACTTTTGTAACCCTTGTCTACAATAAGGACCTCATTATTTATAGACTTACTCAACTTTTATAAATGTTTTAGGAATAGTGTTTTAATTTAATTCCCAATCTAATTAGGAAACAATTTAATTATTATAATAATTACAATTCCTAAACCATTTAGAAACTTAATTACATATAATAATACTTGTACTTATTAACTAATTTCTAAGGAAAACTGATATTTTTACATGAGATTTTGATATTTTCACATGTAAAATTTATAGTGATGGTTTAACCATCGTTATACATCTGTGACAATATTTTTGGTGAGACTTACATGTGAAAATATCAGTTCCCTTTCTAAATCATTTAGAAACTAAATAGTAGTACTAATAGTAGTAGTAGTAGTAGTAATAATAATAATAATAATAATAATAATAATAATAATAATAATAATAATAAAACTCCTCTTATTAATTTATAATTAGTATTTTCAACATACTTAATTGTAAATATTAAGCTATTTAATTTATTCTGTCACCATAGTATAAATTAAATATACTTAATTTATTATAACTATTATGTCATCTACTTTTAAAATAAATATTTCTCTTTAATGGTATGACCTTTTAGGTTCGATATTAAGCCAATAGTAAAATAAATAAATTAGAAAAATTCCAATATTATTTATAATAAATTAAACTTCTTTAATTTATATAAATAAATATTTATTCTACATCATGAGTGATACCTTTCAGCATATCATGATTATCCGGATAATATGAATTTCAACGTTTGATTAAAAAGAACATATTCCGTGAATAGTTACAATACAATTCAATCCTTCTACCATACAATGTACCGATCAAATATAAAATGTGAAATTATTGTCAAGTTTTATTTTAATTTGATTATATGTATTTCAATTCTCAAATGCACAACTCCGATTAATGTAAATTAAAAACTCTTTTCTAATTTGGATACTACATTGGCTAAGGACTACTGAGTTGTCATTTATCGAATCACATATGACATTCTCTTCCTTTACTAAAATGGTAGATCCTTTGTTAATCATTCATTTACCTCTATGTATTACTTATTATACCCAAACATATCCTTTGTTATACCCAAATAGTCTTAAGAAATATGACAAAGTATAACTCATCATACACAAGATATTATGATGATCTAAAGTTCAAGGATCATTTATAGTACTATCACATTAGTAACTCCTATTGACAGACAAATAAAACTCCATTAAGTGTTCCTTAAGTGAGACACGTTCAGTGAACTTATTCTCAAATAAGCACTTACATACTTGCTTTAGTGTCTCCATACAATGATTATGAGATTAATCATTATCTTCAAAAGAGTAAACATAGTATGTATTAATCTATCCAGATCCACTAACCCCACATTAGTGATCCTACAATTAAAAATATTTTAGTTTTGAGCTATCTTGAATTTAGATCTAATTAGCATGATCAATATCATGATTCTAAAAGCATTGCTAAAAAACTATGGGTTTATCTCATTAATTAATTCAAATAATTAAACATGGATAAATAAATGTCTTTAAGGAAATAATTCTTTTATTAATAAATAAATAAAATTACAAAGTATATACTTTATCATATCAAATGTGATTGGCTTGAGGGCATACTACTTTCAATATCTGCCTTAAAAGTCTTCTGATACAGACTGGCATTCTGGCAAACTGCTTATTACTATAGCTGCCCAAGGTCTGTTAATGGTGTCAGTTTATTGTGTGTTGAGACAGACTTGGATTTTTAAATATAGCGGTTAAAAATGCGACTGATTGAACATCTTTTTTCCTGTTAACACTTCTTCGAGGATATTCAGGGGAATGTGTGTTGGAGAAGCTTCCTATCATAACGACCACTGACATGTCAAGAGTTACACTATGCATACCAAATATTTAGGATTGTAGAGTCAATCCTTAGATAATTTCATTATGCCCTCCTTGTAGCTCTACATCACTCTACAATTCTTTTGTAGCTCATCATTACTCTGTTATTTCTTTGTAGCTCAGCCATCACTCTATGATTCTTGCAGTTCAGCGTTTTGACACATTTGTCTAAAGTCGTTCTATGATCTTAGAGTTCCATTCAGTCACTATGCGATCTTGATATCTTTATATTCAACTTAAAGATTCTGTCAGACTTTACTTATTAGTTTATTCTGCGATCTCAGTAAACTAAGTTTTCAGCTCTATAAATTTAGACTCTCAGTCTTTTAAAAGTTCTCACTATATTATTTGGATCAACCTAACAAGTTTTATTCCTAAGTCCTTTTATAATGATTATCTCTTTAAGGAATTTACAATATTACTTGTTTTTTCTTTTACAAATATACATTAAGTTTTATCATTATATCATCATTAAATCCAAAAGCAGGGGTTCAATATAAATGCACTAACAAAATCTACTTTGCTAGGAGTAATGCATTCATGATTGTGGTTTAACAAGGGTTGAAATACGCCAATTATCTTCTTCTTTTTTCATGGACAATAAGCATTATAACTTTACATAATGTTCGGCCTATACTATCTATTTACCTTGTTAGTTTAGCATATTCACATTCAACATCTGATAATTTATTTTTGGATTTGGTCTCCTTGCTTTCTTACATGCATATAACCTAGAGGGCAAATTATTGGTATGAGCATGTTTATAACTGTAACGCCCCGAAAATTCCCGCACTGGCTATGAGTGACCCCCGATTGTTATGCACAACTTTCTCATTAATATTCACAACATTAAAAAATAAAATGCTGTTAAAACTCAATAAATTTTAAACTTTTTATAACATTATTTCTTCCCTGAATCGTAATCTTTACATCAACTTTCTTGATCTCAAGATCATACATATCATGATCTAATTTATTACAATAATTATGAGTACACAAAACTTACACTCCAACAATAAGTCATTATAACTACACATTGGCTTTTTTCTTATCTGATCGAATCCAATAATATTAGCACTCGAGTAACGCAGGTTCGTCTTTTACTACAATTACATGGTCTTCAACCAATAATATTACAACAATATAAGTATCCCAAAAAGGTTACACCTAAGGGATATTATTATCTCATACCATAGTTACACTACTAGGGCTACTTTGATATTCATTATCAATCCCAATGACAAAGTTATCACCAACTTAAAACTTCAATCCTGTTAGGTAATTAAGCATTTCTTATTTCTTGGTCTTTACTGTAAACCTCGGATGCCAACATTTATCTCCATAAATACAACTTAAAACATTAAGTAAATAAAATTATTACAAAATATCCTTACATAAATCAAGTGTATTAACCTTTATAGGAATACAACAACTCTATCTCAAAGATTAGCAACCATTGCTAATTATATAGCTTATTAACTTGCATCATCAATTCGTTTTAGAATTTCAATCTTTACATCTTTTCTTAACTCACAAAATCATATATATTATGATTTGTTCAATTCAAAGTTATGAATAACTAATACCTCATCAATTGACCTTAAGTCTATATGTTATATAAAATATTCTCTCGTCTTTGGAGTTCGTTATTAACGACACTTGTTTAGCTTAGTCAAGAGTTATATGAACTATTACAAGTTTTATAACTTTTACTATTATAAGAAATATGGCTACCTCAACAGGCTTGCATCAATATATAAGACATTTATGATGACAGAGTTTAATACCAACAACATAAGTGTCGAACAATTCTATACCTTATTAGGCCTACTTTACTTTAACATATTTGTCATGATTGCCCACTTTGGTATTACAATGAATTATTATTCATTTGCATATAAACAATAACTCATCCTTACTCTTTAGCTTCATTAGAAACATTCGGCCTTCCCGTACTTCGCTAAAAATATTAGTTTATGTAAAGGTGAGCACGGCGGCTCTGCAAGTCCAACAGGTATCACATTAAGTCAAGTATAATTATCAAAAATATCTACTTGACTTATTATTTTTATAACTCTTGGAAGCATTTATTATATTTTATTTTATAGACAAAATAATTTTCTTTTAATTTTTAATTACTATTTTTAAACACCCCATTTCTATCTAGAATTTACCATAATTATTAAAATTCTATTTTTTTATTAAAAGATTATGAAATTTATATGGTAGCTTTCTGTCATCATAGACTACTCTCAATTAAAATTTCATAATTTTCTGAGTTATACGTTTCAAGTTATGACAGTCATGAGCTTTTAAAACTTAGAGAATCGTTGGGTCATAACTCACTCATCCGAGGTTGGATCGAGTTTAATTTTTGAAAGTGGATTCTTTATACCATATAATATCATGTAGAAAATTTTTGAAATTTTTAGAGCAAGATAAGGGGCCAAAACAGGCCCTACAAAAATTTGGATAGTAGGTTTTCTAGGTTTTTCCAGTAGGAACTGTTTTACTAGAAAAATCACCATAAATAGCTCGTTTAATATTTTTCAATCGTTCCGCTTGAAAAAGTTTTGTATCTTATAAATCCACCACCCGAAGTGGATGGATCACAAAAATGAGTTTCGGAATGTGAACAGTAACTCTGGGAACAAAACTATTCAGATTAGGATTTTTTGACAAAAATCGATTTCATGCTTTGATTAACTTTTCCATCATAGATGCATACAAATACCCACATTAAACCAGTTAAAATATAAATCTACAAATCTAGCATGAATTTAAGATTAGAGAGTTTTGAAAATAGTTTACTACCATAGAAATTCATTTTTGACCATCAAAAACACTTCAAACGTGTATAAACACATAGATCAAAAGAAAGCTACGGTTTGAAACACTTTTAAACCTATTGTTAGATTTTTTCCTCTTGGCCTAAAATTAAACTAGGGTTGGATGATCCACTTTGATATCCTCTTTGATGATCTTTACTTATAACTCTCAAGAACACAAGTGTTTTCCACTTTCTTTCTTGAAAGCTCTCTAACTTCTCTCTTTCTTTTCTTTCTCTAATCTTAACCAAATGAAATAAACTTCTAACTCTTGGGATAAGGTTCTTATTTATAGAAGATAACTAAGCATACTTGGAATTCTTAATCACCCAATGACGGTTGATTAGCTTAATTAATTAAGGGAACTTAAACCTACTTTTTAAGGGACTTGATGTGCATTGGGGAGGGATTTAGGGGTTGATGTTTTTTAGAATTTTTCTTGAGCTCCACCCCCTTGTGGGACCCCTCCATGGCCAGCATCCCCTCTCCCACTTTTCCTCATTTTTCTTTTATTTTTAATGTCTATTTTGGTAGCGCATTTAACCAAGTTTGACTTTGATTTAATTTCTAACTTGGGGCCATCTTTTGGGCTGCTACTTAAATGCCTTTTGGGCTCCCAAACTTAATTCATTAGGCCACCGATATGGCTTGCCATACTTACCAATGTTAGACCAATCTAATTATTTACTTGATTAAATATAAGTCTACAAATAATTAATTTGGATTGAACTTGTTTAATAAACCAATTGGGCTAGTCCACTATAATTAAATTCCTAGTGGAACTATAAATTATCAATATTAATATTTTATATGTAAGACCCCGACTTTTATGAAATACAAATTTAAATTTTCTTTATATATTTTCTTCTGGAAACGGTAAATGAATAAATTGACAAAAGTAAAAAAAATAAGAAATATTTGTACAAATTTTATTTTAACAGAGAATATTCATTTTGTCGGGGAATATTTGTTCTGTCGGGGAATATTCGATTCGTACGACGGCGCCAAAATAACCAAATATTGGTGGACTCTCACAACGAATTATTGTCGGATATAGAAAGCGACATACGTAACCTTTCTAAAAAAATATAGTCAACGGTACTATCACTCTTAACTGTTAAAATACCCGATAGTGAAGAAATAGTAACATACGGTATTACATAGTAGCACACAGTATTGCATAGTAGCACACGGTATTGTACAGTGTTTCATATTATTGAACTGATAAAGTGGCTATTGTACTATATTGACTTTATTGAACCAATAATTGTCACATGCATAATAATTCATATTATTGAGCTGATAATTTTCATAGTAGCATATGCATAGTAATTCACATTACTGAATCAATAATTGTCATTACACTGTAACGTGCTATTTTCTTATTTATTTTTAGCATTATTGTTATCTCTTTTATGATGTTGATTAAACTGTTGTATTCTATTATTAGTTATTTTTTCTACTTATCTAACTCAGAAAGTCAACTACACTGCATTTATAACAATTAGTCATAATAATGAATAATTATGAATTATTGTTGAATAATTGAATTGATAAAGTTTTTTATTTTTATTATAATAAATTATATAAAGTTATTCGTTTTTATTGTAATAATTTATATAAAGTTATTTACTTTATATAAATTATGTAAAGTAAATTATTTTATTATGATAAATTATATAAAGTTAGTTGTTTTATATATAAAGTTAATTGAATGGTATAGATTAAAGGAGATCTGAAATGAATGGTATAGATCAAAGATAATGTAATAATTATAGAATTTAAAATCAACGGTGTAGATTAAAGATGATCTTTAAATTAATGGTTTAAATTAAGAAAATCTTAAAAGATGAAATGAGTGGTATGGATTAATTATTATTTTGAAATATACGGTTTGGATTAAATTAGAAAATCTTGGTTTATGATAAGATTTTCTACTATAAATAGAGGCATTAACTTAAGAATTTTTCATAAAACTTCCTTGCTTATTCTTTCTTTCACTCTCTAAATATTATTTTATGTAAGTTTTCTTTGAGTGTGCTAAAGTCATCTTGAGTATTTGTGAAGATCTGTAAGTGTACGGGTACTGTTCAAATAAGTCTTTTTATAAAGGTTATATAAGCAACCACACACGTCATACAATGTTTATAAATCTTCCTTTAGAAGACTCTTCCTTTAGAAGATTTATTTTGAAATATTATTTTCTTTCAAAAATTATATTGAAGTTATTCTACTTTATTCTATCAAATCACTTTTGATGATTTCATACGAATTAGTATACACCATAAAATTATATGTGGTAGTTACTAATTAAATTATAAATATATAGGTTGACTAACTTCATATCCAGTCACATTTTAAGGTAAGGGGTTTCATTCTTTTCATACTCTTAACTTACTATGGTAAGTACTATTTGGTAAAGTTTTCTGAAATGATTATATGCTCTTTAATAGTTTGCGCTTCATCTAATATCATTTCAATTGAACCTTTCTATTTTTTTAAATCTTTCTATTGAACTTTAACCGTTATTCTGAATTGTGGATCTTGAATATCATTCTTTAATTTGAGTCCACATCATGTTGACAATTTGGACGTTATTTGAATCTGTACAAAGTAAAATGATAAACTTTCGATATTTATTGATCATTATGTTTCTTCTGTTCATCATTTATATCACTGTTGTTATTCTAATCATCAAGAATTATTTTGTTGTGAATATTTGTGGCCTGGGGCACAGATGATAGGATAAATGCGATATAATTGTTGTGTGTCTTTTAAGGCACATGGTGAATGTTCTCTTTGGTTTGGGATAAAGAAGAACTGTTGTTTGGTATAATTATGACCAAAGGTTGAAGATTGGTATAATCATGACCATTGATGTTATATTTGAATATCTTTGGCCCGTAGTGCAAAGATGAACTATTGACTTGCATGATTATGATAAGGAATTGTGAATTTATATCATCATGACCAGTGGTGATTAAGATAATAAAAGTTAATGATATTTTTCTTAAAAAGAGAAGCTAATGGACATCATAGTCTACACGATTCTTCTAATGAATTACTCATTTCGCTGCTATTATTGATCTAAAACTTGTTGTTTATTATATTCTATCAAGAACTTAACTATTGAAGGCTAATGATAATTTATTTATTGTTATCTTAGTCATGATATTTCTTACTGGGCTATTTGAGCTCACCCTTTCTTTTTTGCTCCATTGTTCTTCAGGAAATGATAGAATAGCTAAGTCTAGCCGGGGAATGGAGTAAAGGTCTGAAAGATAGTTGTAGTTGTGACGCCCCCAAATCTGGGCCCACACAGCCCAAACTTGAGTCGTCAAAATACTACAACAAAATTATTACAACAAAGCACAACGTACAACAATACAGTGTATAATAATACACAACTAAGTCTTCACTATTATTGCCACACTATTTTACAAAACGTGAAGACTATGATAACTATTCCTCGGACCCTCACTCCATTCCCCGGCTAGACCCTGTTATGTTTTCATCTCCTGTTGAAAGACAATGGAACAAAAGAAAGGGTGAGCTCAAATAGCCCAGTAAAGAATATCATGACTAAGATAATGATGAATAAATTATCATTAGTCTTCAACAATTGAGTTCTTGATAGAATACAATAGACTACAAGGTTTATATCAAAAACTGCAGTTAAATTCTTAAACAACGTTCAGATCAATAATAGCAGCGGAATGAGTAATCTATTAGAAGAATAATGCAGACTATAATGTCCACTCGGTTCTCTTTTTAGGAAAAACATCATCAACTTTTATCATCTGAAATATCATTAGTCAAGATAATACAAATTCACAGTTCCTGATCATAATCATGCACATCAACAGTTCATCTTTGTACTACGGGCCAAAGATATTCAATATAGCACCAACGGTCATAATTATACCAGATTCAGCCTTTGGTCATAATCATACCAAACAACAGTTCATCTTTGCACTACGGGCCAAAGAGAACATTCACCACGTGCCATAAAAGACACTGAACAGATGTATCGCCTTTAACCTATTATATCGCCTTTAACCTATCATCTGTTCAACAAATATAACACATCTGTGCCCCCGGCCACAGATATTCACAACAGCTTGATTTTTGGATGATTAGAATGATATAAATGATGAACAGAAGAAATAGGATAACAATAAGTATCGGAAGTTTACTTTGTACAGATTCAAATAATGTCCAAATTGTCAACATGATGTGGAGTGAAATTCAAGATCCACAGTTCAGAATAACGGTTACAATTCAATAGAAAGGTTCACGTAAATAGGAAGGTTCAGTTGAAATAATGAAGTTCAACTATTATGGAACATATAATATTTTCAGGAATTATAGAAGCAATAGTTCCATAATAAATTTTGATTTAGGAGTATGAAAGAAAATAATATCCCTTACCGTAGCAGGTTTGATTAACAAAAGGTGAAGGAAATTAATACAAAGGGTTATTCACCAACAGGCGGCAATCCGCTCCGTAAGGTTATTCCCACAATTTAATAGAATTTGAGTACAAAGAGTTATTCACCAAACAGGCGGCAATCCGCTCCGTAAGGTTATTCCCACAATTTAATAGAATTTAAGTACAAAGAGTTATTCACCAAACAGGCGGCAATCCGCTCCGTAAGGTTATTCCCACAATTTAATAGAATTTGAGTACAAAGAGTTATTCACCAAACAGGCGGCAATCCGCTCCGTAAGGTTATTCTCAGAGATTAATAATGAATGAATACGAAAGGTTATTCACCAACAGGCGGCAATCCGCTCCGTAAGGTTATTCCCACAATTTAATACATGGAAATAAAATGCACGTCTTATGAGTAAGGAAGAAACAATATTATTATCGAGAATCAAATAATGATAATCCCTTACCATAGTACGTTTGAATAATGGAAGATGAAAAAGATGGTATCCCTTACCGTAACACGTGACTGGATATTGATTTAAATGAGGTTGATTAACTTGAACAGTACACGTATACTTATAGATCTTCACAAATACTCAAGATGACTTAAGCACACTTAGAGATAACTTTCACAAGAAGTATTTAGAGAGAGAAAGAAAGAACAAGTAAGGAAGTTTATGAAAAATCCTTAAGTTAAGGCTTCTATTTATAGCCAAAAATCTCATCATTCATTTAATCTAAACCATTCATTTAAAGATCATCTTTTAATCTACACCATCCATTTTAAATATTATATTATCTTTAATCTACACCATTCATTTCATATCACCTAATAATCACCTAACTTTATATTATAAACAAATCAATTTAATTATTCAACAATAATTCACACTTTAATCTACACCATTCATTTCATATTACCTAATAATCACCTAACTTTATATTATAAACAAATAACTTTATCAATTCAATTATTATGACTAATTGTTATAAATACAGTATAGTTAGCTCTTAGATATCAAGTCAATAAATTAATGAAATACAACTGTTTAAATAACATCATAATAGAGATAACAATAATGTAAAATAAAGCATACGTTACTGTGTAATGACAATTATTGATTCAATAATGTGAATTACTGTGCATATGTTACTGTGACAATTATTAGGTTCAATAATTTTAAAAACAGTGCAACAACAATTATTGACTCAATGATATAAAATACAGTGTAATGACAATTATTAAATCAATAATGCAAAATACTGTGTAACAACAATTATTGAATTGATAATATAAAATATTATGCAGTGACAATTATCGATGAAATGATGCGTAACAGTTACGGTGTCAATTATCAGACCAATAATATGAGACACTATGCAATACCGTGTGTTACTGTAGAGTACCGTGTGCTACAGAAAATACCATAAACTACCGTATGCTACTATTCTTTTATCACCGGTATTTTAACAGTTCCGTTGACTATTTTTATTTAAAAAGGTTACTTCTGTCGTTTTCTATATCCGACAAATATTCCGTTGTGGGGTCCACCAATAATTTATTATTTCGGCGCCGTCGTACGGCACGAATATTCCCCGACCAAACGAATATTCCCCGACAAAGCGAATATTGTCCGACAAAATAAAATTTGCACATAACATCCTTAACTTTCAATTTTGTTAATTTAACCACTTACTGTTTCAAAAAAAATATATATGAAGAAAAATTAAATTTTGTATTTCATAAAATTCGGGGTCTTACAACCTCCCCTCCTTATGAAATTTCGTCCCCGAAATTGACGTACCTGACATATCGAAAAGGTAAGGATACTTAGATTTCATCTCAGATTCTAGCTCCCAGGTCATTTCCTCAGTATCTTGGTTCCTCCATAAAACCTTAACTTGAGGTATAACCTTTGAGCGTAGGATCTGCTCCTTCTTATCCAGGATCTTAACAGGTACCTCCTCGTATGTTAAATCCTCTGCTATAACGTCTGGTTCTAACTCAATGACGTGGTTTGGGTCCTTCACATATTTACGTAACATAGATATGTGAAAAACGTTATGGATGCGAGACATACTTGGTGGTAGGGCTAGTCTGTAGGCTACGGTTCCTATTCGATCGAGGATTTCAAATGGGCCAATAAATCGAGGGTTGAGCTTTCCTCTCTTTCCGAATCTCGTAACCCCTTTCCATGGAGAAACACGTAAGAATACATGATCTCCGACGTTGAAACTTTCGTCTCTCCGATGAAGATCAGCATAACTTTTTTGTCGTTCTTGTGCGGTCTGTATTCGTTGTCGGATCATTTGGATCTTTTCGGTCGTCAAGCGTACCAACTCGGGTCCCAACAATTTTGCTTCTCCTACCTCATTCCAACATATTGGAGAGCGACACTTCCTTCCATACAATGTCTCGAATGGAGCCATGCCTATGCTTGCTTGGTAACTGTTGTTGTAAGAAAATTCCACCAACGGCAAGTACTTATCCCAACTTCCTTTGAAGTCTAATACACAAAGTCTCAAAAGATCTTCGAGGGTCTGGATCGTCCTTTCCGATTGTCCGTCCGTTTGAGGATGGTATGCAGAACTAAAACGTAGTTCAGTGCCCATAGCTTTTTGTAGACTGATCCAAAAGCGTGAAGTGAATCTAGGATCTCGATCAGAAACTATGGAAACCGGCATGCCATGCAATCTCACGATCTCATTTATGTACATACCGGCAAGACGTTCAAGTGAAAAGTTTTCTCGTATAGGCAAGAAATGAGCAGATTTGGTCAATCTATCTACGATCACCCAAATTGCATCTAAGCCTTGAGAAACTTTTGGAAGACCCGTCACGAAGTCCATATTGATGTGTTCCCACTTCCATTCGGAAACTTCAAGTGATTGTAATGGACCTTTAGGAACTTGATGCTCTGCCTTGACACGTTGACAAGTTAGGCACCTTGAGATAAACTCCGCAATCTCTCTTTTCATATTGTTCCACCAAAATGTATGTCGAAGATCTCGATACATCTTGGTACCTCCTGGGTGGATTGCAAACGGCGTGTTGTGTGCCTCCATCATGATTTTATGCTTTAATTCAGGATCGTTAGGAACACAGAGTCGAGAGTTGACTCGAAGTATTCCTTTCTCGTCGATTCTTGCTTCGGAAATGGCACCTTCTTGTACTTTCTTTATCATGTTTATCAGTTCCGGATCGGTAGCTTGAGCAGCTTTAATTTTATCGATTAAAGCTGGTTCTACTCGCACGTGAGCAATCTTCGAGTGGGTCCCTGGTGTCTTTAGCTCTATCTCCATCTTTTGCAAGTCGTACAAAATACACTTTTGTGTTGTCAGCAGTGCACTTGTACTTGCATAAGATTTTCTGCTCAAAGCGTCAGCTACAACGTTCGCCTTTCCCGGGTGATACTGGATTGTGTGGTCATAATCCTTTAACAGCTCAAGCCAACGTCGTTGTCGCATGTTGAGTTCCTTCTGGGTGAAGAAATACTTGAGACTTTTATGATCCGTATAGATATCCACTTTTTCTCCGTACAAGTAGTGTCTCCAGATCTTTAACGCGAAAACGACTGCTGCCAACTCTAGATCATGAGTAGGATAATTTTTCTCATAATCTTTGAGTTGTCGAGAGGCGTAGGCTATAACCTTTCCATGTTGCATAAGGACACAACCTAGACCTTTGCCAGAAGCATCGCTGTAGATAACAAATTCTCCTGATCCTGATGGTATGGTCAGAACAGGAGCTGAAACCAGTCTCTTCTTGAGTTCTTGGAAACTTTTCTCGCATTCCTCGCTCCATATGAATTTTGTGCTTTTCCGAGTAAGCTGCGTTAATGGAGTGGCGATTCGAGAAAATCCTTCTACGAATCTCCGATAATAACCAGCTAGACCCAGAAAACTTCGGACTTCGGTTACTGTTTTGGGTTGTTCCCAATTTAGTACCGTTTCAATCTTCGCAGGATCGACTGATATTCCTTGACTAGAAATCACATGCCCAAGAAACGCGACCTCCTCAAGCCAGAACTCACATTTCTTCAACTTGGCATATAATTTGTTTTCACGGAGCTTTTGTAGTATCAATCTCAGGTGTTGTTCATGATCCTCGCGACTCTTGGAGTATATGAGGATGTCATCAATAAAGACAACCACAAAATGATCCAAATGTTCCTTGAATATCCGGTTCATCATGTCCATGAAAGCTGCAGGAGCATTAGTTAGTCCAAAAGGCATGACTAAGAACTCATAATGCCCATAACGAGTTCTGAAAGCAGTCTTTGGAATGTCCTCAGCTTTAACCTTTAACTGATGATATCCAGAACGGAGATCAATCTTTGAGAAATGTTGAGCGCCTTGCAATTGATCAAACATGTCATCAATCCGAGGTAACGGGTACCTGTTCTTGATGGTGACATGGTTCAATTCTCGGTAGTCAATGCACAATCTCATACTCCCGTCTTTCTTCTTCACAAATAGAACAGGAGCACCCCAAGGTGATGCACTCGGACGAATGAAACCGGTATCCAACAATTCCTGTAGTTGGACTTTTAACTCTTGAAGTTCAATGGGGGCCATTCGGTAGGGAGCTTTGGAAATGGGCTTGGTACCGGGTTCAAGATCAATATAAAAATCAATTTCACGGTTTGGGGGTAAGCCAGGAAGTTCTTCAGAAAAAACATCAGGAAACTCATTAACAATGGGAATATCATTCAAGTTTGACGTATTTTTGTTCAAATCAGTGACATGAGCTAAAAAGGCTTGACATCCGTTTTTCAATAAACGAATGGCTTTATGGCTAGAAATAACAGTTATAGATTTCAATGGTTTAGTTGCTTGAATTTGCATGACAGGTTGATTAGGAATATGAAAACTAATAATCTTATGAAAACAATCAATTTTAGCATGATGGGTAGTCAACCAATCAATTCCTAAAATCACATCAAATTCACGCATCTCCAAAGAAATAAGGTCAACAGATAATGTGAGGTTGTTGATTTGAACTAGGCAAGATTTATAGACAGTAGATGTAATGGTCATTTCTCCTAATGGGGTTTCAACTGATAAGTCAAAGTCCAAGTTTTCAGGAGTTAAGTTTAAACGCTGAGCACATGCAGGTGAGATAAAAGAATGGGTAGAGCCAGTATCTAACAAAGCGTAGACTTCACGAGAATTTATGAATAGCTTACCGGTTATCACCTCGTTCGAGTTTCGTGCCATTTGGGATGTCACAACAAAAGCTCTCCCTTGAACTACAGATTTTCCTTTATCCGCGCTAGCTTTTGGTATCATCATTGCAGCTGGACTTGATTTTGTGGCAGGACAAAACCGCGCAAGATGACCCTCTTTCCCACAACTGTAGCACTTTTTGGACTGCAGTGTACAGTTTGGGCTGATGTGACCTTCCTGACCACACCTATAGCATCTCACTGGTGGTCGATCTTCTCCCCTTGAAACTGGGGTCGGTGCTGGTGTTGGTACTGGTGCTGGTGCCCTTCCATAATTATTAAGGAATCTCTTTCTTTTGAAATTGTTCCCACTAGATTCTCCTCTTCTGTTATTTGGTATGGAATTACCACCGAAGTGTTGGTTACCTCCTCGATGGTTCTCGTTCCTGTGGTTGTTGTCACTCCTTTCTCTATGCTGATCATTAACTCTTGGCTGCAATGTTTCATCTGTTTGCTCCACCCTTTGAGCCCTATCCACAACATCTGAATACAAACTAAATTTATGAGAGCTAAGTTGTTGACGAATTTTGAATCTCAAACCTCTTAGGAACATCCGACTCATTCGTGCTTCGTCATCCACAAGATGGGTGGCAAAGCGAGATAACTCGGCAAACTTAGCTTCATATTGGGAGACTGTCATGTTTCCCTGCTCCAGCTTAATGAATTCCACTTCCTTCATATGGCGGATGCTTTCTGGGAAGTACTTCTCGTTAAACAGTTCTTCGAATTCTGTCCAAGACATTTCGAGTGCTGAAGGTTGGATACGTTTTACCGCTTCCCACCAATGGTCTGCCTCACCTCGTAACATAAAAGTGGCAAATGGCACCTTCTGATCATCAGCGCATTGTAAGACATCAAGTATTTTTGTCGTCTGCTTCAGCCATGCCTCCGCTTTGAGTGGGTCAGGCTTCCCGTGGAATTCAGGTGGTCCTAATTCTTTAAATTGCTTAACAGTGACCATCCTCAAATTGCCAGCGTTTCTACCGTTATTATTGACTGGATTTCCTCTTCCTTGATTCTGTATGAACTGCATGAAATTCCTAAAGAATCCATCGTTCATCATGTTATCAGGAACATTATTTCCTGAGTTGGCAGGAGGATTGTTTGGGGCCTCTTGATTCTCGGCTACATTTGCTTCAGGCATTCCATAGTTAACCTCTTGATTTCCAGATGCCATACTAAACTGTGGTCACAAAATAAATGTTAGTTCAAATAAACTGACTCATCACTTCATGTTCCTACATTCAAATCGACTCATTAGATAATAAAATCTATTTTAGGTAGGACACACTAGTGACTGATTCTATTCGTATCTCCCCTCCTAGTTCTACCCCAGATCTCCATTAAAGACCATATCCCTAAGCTCTGATGCCAACTGTGACGCCCCCAAATCTGGGCCCACACAGCCCAAACTTGAGTCGTCAAAATACTACAACAAAATTATTACAACAAAGCACAACGTACAACAATACAGTGTATAATAATACACAACTAAGTCTTCACTATTATTGCCACACTATTTTACAAAACGTGAAGACTATGATAACTATTCCTCGGACCCTCACTCCATTCCCCGGCTAGACCCTGTTATGTTTTCATCTCCTGTTGAAAGACAATGGAACAAAAGAAAGGGTGAGCTCAAATAGCCCAGTAAAGAATATCATGACTAAGATAATGATGAATAAATTATCATTAGTCTTCAACAATTGAGTTCTTGATAGAATACAATAGACTACAAGGTTTATATCAAAAACTGCAGTTAAATTCTTAAACAACGTTCAGATCAATAATAGCAGCGGAATGAGTAATCTATTAGAAGAATAATGCAGACTATAATGTCCACTCGGTTCTCTTTTTAGGAAAAACATCATCAACTTTTATCATCTGAAATATCATTAGTCAAGATAATACAAATTCACAGTTCCTGATCATAATCATGCACATCAACAGTTCATCTTTGTACTACGGGCCAAAGATATTCAATATAGCACCAACGGTCATAATTATACCAGATTCAGCCTTTGGTCATAATCATACCAAACAACAGTTCATCTTTGCACTACGGGCCAAAGAGAACATTCACCACGTGCCATAAAAGACACTGAACAGATGTATCGCCTTTAACCTATTATATCGCCTTTAACCTATCATCTGTTCAACAAATATAACACATCTGTGCCCCCGACCACAGATATTCACAACAGCTTGATTTTTGGATGATTAGAATGATATAAATGATGAACAGAAGAAATAGGATAACAATAAGTATCGGAAGTTTACTTTGTACAGATTCAAATAATGTCCAAATTGTCAACATGATGTGGAGTGAAATTCAAGATCCACAGTTCAGAATAACGGTTACAATTCAATAGAAAGGTTCACGTAAATAGGAAGGTTCAGTTGAAATAATGAAGTTCAACTATTATGGAACATATAATATTTTCAGGAATTATAGAAGCAATAGTTCCATAATAAATTTCGATTTAGGAGTATGAAAGAAAATAATATCCCTTACCGTAGCAGGTTTGATTAACAAAAGGTGAAGGAAATTAATACAAAGGGTTATTCACCAACAGGCGGCAATCCGCTCCGTAAGGTTATTCCCACAATTTAATAGAATTTGAGTACAAAGAGTTATTCACCAAACAGGCGGCAATCCGCTCCGTAAGGTTATTCCCACAATTTAATAGAATTTAAGTACAAAGAGTTATTCACCAAACAGGCGGCAATCCGCTCCGTAAGGTTATTCCCACAATTTAATAGAATTTGAGTACAAAGAGTTATTCACCAAACAGGCGGCAATCCGCTCCGTAAGGTTATTCTCAGAGATTAATAATGAATGAATACGAAAGGTTATTCACCAACAGGCGGCAATCCGCTCCGTAAGGTTATTCCCACAATTTAATACATGGAAATAAAATGCACGTCTTATGAGTAAGGAAGAAACAATATTATTATCGAGAATCAAATAATGATAATCCCTTACCATAGTACGTTTGAATAATGGAAGATGAAAAAGATGGTATCCCTTACCGTAACACGTGACTGGATATTGATTTAAATGAGGTTGATTAACTTGAACAGTACACGTATACTTATAGATCTTCACAAATACTCAAGATGACTTAAGCACACTTAGAGAGAACTTTCACAAGAAGTATTTAGAGAGAGAAAGAAAGAACAAGTAAGGAAGTTTATGAAAAATCCTTAAGTTAAGGCTTCTATTTATAGCCAAAAATCTCATCATTCATTTAATCTAAACCATTCATTTAAAGATCATCTTTTAATCTACACCATCCATTTTAAATATTATATTATCTTTAATCTACACCATTCATTTCATATCACCTAATAATCACCTAACTTTATATTATAAACAAATCAATTTAATTATTCAACAATAATTCACACTTTAATCTACACCATTCATTTCATATTACCTAATAATCACCTAACTTTATATTATAAACAAATAACTTTATCAATTCAATTATTATGACTAATTGTTATAAATACAGTATAGTTAGCTCTTAGATATCAAGTCAATAAATTAATGAAATACAACTGTTTAAATAACATCATAATAGAGATAACAATAATGTAAAATAAAGCATACGTTACTGTGTAATGACAATTATTGATTCAATAATGTGAATTACTGTGCATATGTTACTGTGACAATTATTAGGTTCAATAATTTTAAAAACAGTGCAACAACAATTATTGACTCAATGATATAAAATACAGTGTAATGACAATTATTAAATCAATAATGCAAAATACTGTGTAACAACAATTATTGAATTGATAATATAAAATATTATGCAGTGACAATTATCGATGAAATGATGCGTAACAGTTACGGTGTCAATTATCAGACCAATAATATGAGACACTATGCAATACCGTGTGTTACTGTAGAGTACCGTGTGCTACAGAAAATACCATAAACTACCGTATGCTACTATTCTTTTATCACCGGTATTTTAACAGTTCCGTTGACTATTTTTATTTAAAAAGGTTACTTCTGTCGTTTTCTATATCCGACAAATATTCCGTTGTGGGGTCCACCAATAATTTATTATTTCGGCGCCGTCGTACGGCACGAATATTCCCCGACCAAACGAATATTCCCCGACAAAGCGAATATTGTCCGACAAAATAAAATTTGCACATAACATCCTTAACTTTCAATTTTGTTAATTTAACCACTTACTGTTTCAAAAAAAATATATATGAAGAAAAATTAAATTTTGTATTTCATAAAATTCGGGGTCTTACAGTAGTAATCTTCGCATATTGTATATAGTGTGACAATAATAGTGAAGATTTAGTTGTGTATTATTGAGTTATGTATTTGTGTTCTATATACTGTTTGTTTTAGTTACCGTATATTTTATAGCGTCTCAAATTGGGCTATATAGGCCCAGATTTGGGGGCGTCACATTATACATTGACATTAATATTAATAATCACATTAATTAATTTATATAATCCAGTTAGACTTGCTAGAAATCAAGTTAATTGAATTATTACATAACTTACCAATCCTATGAACGATTTGATATTAAATTACCTAGGATGGTCCATTAATTTAATTAATCCATTAAGTGAACCTTCCTTTAATTATTTGTCACATAATTAAATATATCAAGCTATCATACAATGATTTAATTTAATCGCACAAAAATTTAATTCATTAATAATTAATTTCATTAATATTTGGTTAAAATATTTGAGGTTACTACAGTAAAGGAGGTACAAGGGAATGATGAGGAGTGTGAACAAATAAGAAAAAGAATTGTAAAAAATGAGGAAGAAAAATTTCAAGTGGATAAGGATGGGATTTTAAGATTTGAAGGACGAGTGTGGGTACCAACAGTGCTCGAAATAAGAGAAGAAATTCTACAAGAGGCCTAACATATTCGATTCATCCAGAGAGCACAAAAATGTATTGAGATCTTTGCCAATACTTTTGGTGGCCTAACATGAAACGAGAAGTTGTTGAATATGTTGACAAATGTTTAACCTATCAAAGGGTAAAAGCAGAGTATCATAGGCTGAGTAGTCTACTTCAACTGTTGGAAATACAAAAATAAAAGTGGGAGCACATTACGATGGACTTCATGGTGGGGCTTCCAGTTACTCAGAAAAGTTATGATGCAATTTGTGTTATCGTGGGCAGACTAACAAAGTTAGTGCACTTCTTGCCAATTAAGATCCGATTTAATTTGAATCAACTAGCGAAGTTGTATATAAAGAAGATTGTTTCTCGACATGGAGTAACGGTGTCAATTGTTTCAAATCGATACCCTTGCTTCACGTTAATTTTTTGGAAAAGACTACAAGAAAGGATGGGAATGCAACTGAGGCTAAGTACTACATATCATCCTCAAATCGATGGGCAGAGCGAGCGAACAATACAGACGCTAGAAGAAAATTGGGACGACCACTTACCTCTAGTGGAATTCTCTTATAATAATAGTTATCATGCAAGTATCGGTTTGCCACCATATGAAGCTTTATACGGTAGAAAGTGCCAAACATCATTATATTAGGATGAGGTAGGAGAACGATGAATTTTAGGATCAAAATTGGTTCAACAGACAACAGAGATTGTCAGAATGATAAGAGCAAAATTGATAGTAGCTCAAGACCGACAGAAGAAATATGCATATTTGCATCGTCAAAGTCGATAATTTAAAATTGATAGTTTTGTATTTTTGAAGGTATCTCTCTAGTTAGGAAAGATAAGATTCGTAAAGAAAGAAAAATTAAGTCCTAGGATCATTGGATCGTTCAAAGTGATGAGAAAAAAGGAGAAGTGGCGTATAAGGTAGCCTTACCATCTGAACTGGAACACATTCACAACGTATTTCACATTTCAGTGTTACTACTGTATAAGCTCGATTACAAGTACGTGATATCCTATGAGCCTATACAAGTCGAGAAAGATCTAACTATGAAGAGATTCTTGTACAGATAATTGACAAAAAAAGAACAGATATTAAGAAATAAGGTTATACCTTCAGTAAAGGTAGTGTGGCGGAACCACAACGCCGAGAAGGCTACGTGAAAATTAGAAGATTTGATGAAAATAGACTACCCCCATCTTTTCTTTAACTTGTAATGATTTCGGGGACGGAATCCTTATGAGGGGTGAGAATGTAATGACCAAGGAAAATTTATAATTCTTCTTTTTTAATGGAAAAAAATTTATTTAAAGTTGATAATGTCTATATATATGTGAAGTTAATTAATTCAATTAATTTGAATTAAGCATGTAACAAAGAAGGAATAAAGGGATAATGGTGTTAAAGCCTATGTTTTAATTAACTAAACTTATATGATGTGTCTTGTGTGACAAGATGGTAATTTAAATTAATGAAAGAGGTTAAATAGTTAATTATGAGATTAGTAGAATAGTTAATGAAAGTGTTATGTTCAATTATGGTTTAATGGGGATAATTAGAAATAAGCCTAATGTCATTATTAAATGCAATGTGTGATTGCCGAATAAATTATTAGGGAACTTAAGTCCAAGATGGATTAAGAATTAGCTAAAATGATGAATACTTGTATGATTATTAAGTCCAATAAAAATGCTTGTATTATGGCACAACCTTTTAATTGTTAAAGAGACCATTAATGTGCTTGTAGAGAATTTTCATGGCCTAAGGTTTAAGTCCATGCAATAATCAAGACCTAATGTTTATAATACAATGTAGGGTCTCTTAACCTAACGGATATTGCAAGCTTAGTGGATAATAATTCTCTTATAAATAGGAGATCCTAGTTCATTTGCTAAGGTTAGTGTTATTTTACTAAGTGTATGGATTGAGAGCTCTAGAGAGAGTTATAGAGAAAAAAGTGAGTAAAGAGAATTTGAGGGAAAATATAATAAGTGCAGGGAAACTCTTAAAGACGCAAGGAATGAGAATATCTTAGGTGGAAGAAGAGGAGTAGAGTGCCTAACTAAATTCATTGTTAGGAGAAGAAAAGCTCCAAGAAGGTATAAACACTTTCTAACCTTAAATCTTTAAGCAAGTTAGTGTATTTTATATAATGGTATAGCTATGCATGTTTGGTTGTGGGATGTTGGCTTGTTGTGGAATCATTAAGGATTTGAAGGTATAAGTAAGGAGATTTGAAGCAGTTTATGTGTTTATATTTGTTATGTTACATAATAGTGTAAGAAAAATATATATGGCTATGCATTATTGTAAATAAAATGAAAACCTAAATTTTGGAATTATATATATAAATCAAAATATGTACATTGTTTGCAAGATTCATGAAGCACATATTGTAGATCTAATAGACACGAAGATAATTTAAGTGGAACGGAAGAAAAATGACTTAAAATGAATTTGTTATGAATTTTCTTACAAAATGTGTAAAGTGGTTTAATCCATGATTTAGCAAAATAAATGTGTTTGATTTGGTGTTAAACCCTTAGATTATGGTATATAATGTATTTAACTAGTTTGAACTCAATAGAATCAAGTTATATGTCTTTAAAACAAAAAAATCAAAATTGAAAAAGTTGGAAAATGTTGAAAAAACTAGGGTTAGGATTTTGTCTCCCAGCGCCGGGGTGCTAGTCCGAATTATCAGTTGATCAGATCCGATCAACCCAGGTCGGATCGGGTCAATCAGGGTCAGACCGGGTCAGGTCAGAATAAAAAGATAGTAATAATAATAATAAATAATATTATTTTATTTATGAAGCATAAACAAATAAAATAATTAAGATTGTTTAATTTGCAAATTTATAAAATTATTGTTGGAATAATAACACATAACAAATAAAGTAATAAATGAGAATACTTTATTTGTGAATAATGAAACATATGCCAATAAAATAATAAAGATTATTTTATTTCTAAAGGAGAAATAAAACAAATAAATAATGAACAAATAAACTAATAATAAAAAGTTATTTTATTTGGGAAATCCACTTATAGAGATTCATGAAGAGGAAATAATTAATAATGAGTCATGATTTAAACAAATAAAATAATAAAGATTATTTTATTTGTAAAGATTAATATTGAAAAATAAATTAAATAATAAATGAAAAATGCTTAAACAAATAAAATAATAATAACAAGTATTTTATTTGTACAGGACAATGAATAAATAAATAAATAAAGGAGATAATTAAACAAATAAAATAATGATAAGAATTATTTTATTTATGAGGTTTATGTATAGAATATAATATTGAAAGATAAATAATATATTGAATAAAAGTGATTAAACAAATAAAATAATAATGAAGATTATTTTATTTATGAGCCCTAGTTATGAAGATTTATGAATTAGAAATACTTATGTAGTTTAAAATAGATCATTATATGAGATTCTATAGAGATTAATCGTTAAAACGATTTATGTTATAGGTTATCCAAAGAAAGGAAATCTAGAATCACATAGAGACGAAGTTCAAGGCAAGTACCCTAACTTGTATACCTTATTGTTTCGTATAAGTAATTTGAATGCTATGCTTATTGAAGATAATTCGTATTGAACTCAATTATCGATGACCATGTTTATATTCATGAATTATTAATTTTATATCCAAATATTGAATTTGAAAGTCAAATTATTCATACTCGAATACCTCTAAAAGATTACTCAAACCTTAACGTGTGAGCATTGAAGTTGAAATTATTTCTAAGTGATTTAAGAAAGTGTCTATGCCATTTGATTCAGCTAGAAAGATAATGAATAATATCAATCGAGTTTTCGAAACCTATCTAAACCAATTGCCTTGGTGCGGATTCTTATTATATGTTGAGATGAACAACCCTGATAAAGGGAAAATATTTTATGTCGTAAAACTGATTCGCGTGTTATGACTGAACGTTATGCATAATGTGGGTACGATGGGACTGATCATCTCATGTACCTGTTATCAAAACTTTACAGTAATACCCTGTCAATCCTTCTAAGAGTTCATGGTCTATAGTGACATCTCAGTAATGAAATTATTCAAACTTTGAAACTGTTAGAACCTGATACTCTCAGTTCATTCAACTAAATTCATAAAATTATCTCTTAATTGTTAAAGATTCTAGAATTGTTACCTTTTGATCATTATTACCTATCATTGCTAGACTTGTACTTATTGAGCAAACTTTTTGCTTATTTCTTGCTTTCATAAAATATTACTGTTAAGACCGAACAAGGTGGCGTTTTAGTAAAAGACGAAGGAAAAGGCAGTGCTACGGATTAGCCATTATTTTTAATTATTGCATTAGTTATTGTAATGAACCCTAATTGTATTTTGTATAAGACTATGATGTATTAGTGAAGGTTAAAAGAACCTAGGAGAATGTTATTTATGCATTATTAATATAAATACTTAAGTTATTCTGCAATGAGTTAAAGTTAGTTAGATTGTGGATCCTGGGGCACCAAGTTCGAGATAGAGGTACTTGAATTTGGGGGCGTCACATTTTTGTGTCCCAAACCTCTTAAAATTTTTCTGTTCTTACTTTAATGCAGTTTAATTTTTGTAATTTTTTTGAACTATTACTTTATGATTTCATTTAGTGACAAGTTTTTGCAGTTACACTAAATTCTAAGTTTTGGATTTTCTTATAATCGTTAAAGGGTTTCCTAAACTAATCCTATTATACTTAATTAATTAAATTTGTTTGATTAATTACTTTGTAATACTTTATTTAATTTTTTTTAAAAAAGAATCTATTCAACCTCATTTCTAGATCTCTTTTGTGACTTTGGAAATAACAAATTGGATCCTCCACCTATTAAAGGGGTGAAAAGAGAAAATATTATATAAAGTGGGGGCATTTTAATAGTTCCTCCATCCGCCCCTTTAAGTTTACCTTCTGCCCCTTAGAGAGGCGAAATGTATTAAAGTTGATTATCGGATTGGTTGATGAACAACTAGAGATGCACTAGCTGGAATACTGATAATAGCTAATAGTAGCTATGAATCAATTCCCAAATATATATCCACATGAGCACTTTTATTTTATTTTTTAAATCTAAACGTGGACCGTATATGTAATGAATCGAAGGACACTTACCAATATTAGTCATATAAGCATTTTTATATTTTGGACAAAAAAATATAAAATCACTATTTTGAAATAGCTTGTCAGTTGGATATTGCAAATGTAACAAAAAATGTTTTAGATACCAAAATAAAATTAGACCCCTAATACATGGACCAAAATATTAGTTAACCCTTTAATGTTTTGTAACTCCTGCTGAATTCTGACTTTTTCTAATGCGTAAACTCCAACTTGTGATCTTCCACAATAAAGAGAAGTTTGTACTACTAGGCTATCACGTTTGGTCTATGATATGCCAGTTAGTTGGACCAAATTTAAATAAATTTAGAGTCATTCATAATTGAAAAAATTAAAATAACTAGTTAAATACATATTTGGTCATTAAACTTTAATCTTACTTTCAAATTAATCATTAAACTAGTGTTTTTAATCTAAATGGTAATTAAACTTCTAAAAAGCTTTTTTGTTTGTTAGTTTTTATAATTTTTGTACAAAAAATGCCAACGCCAAAGAAATAAATGTCCTCCAACCTCTCTTTCATTACTCATCTTCAATTACACCCTATTTTTGTTAATCATGGGTATGTTAATGTATTGGTTTGTATAACATGAAAATGGTAGAAACAAACTCCTTAATATAAGGGTATGTCAATCTTCATGCTTGAATTGACTACTGAGAAAATGAGAAACCTCTTTCTCTCTTTTACTTTTTAAACTTCATCATCTTCAAAATCATCTACTATCTATATAATTAACAAATATTGAATGAACCTTCTCCTATTATGTGGTCAGACATTAACACATTTGAACAAATCTTTACTAAATTTCTGAAATACACAGTGTTAGTGCATTTATGTCAATCTATTTGGATTTAATATTGATATGAGCTTAATATAGATGTGTAAAATAAAAACTAGTAATATTGTAAAGTCCTTAAAGAGATAATTGGTGTAAAATGACTTAGGGATCAAATATGTTAAGTTGATCTAGCTAGTATAGTAAGAACTTGTAATAGACTAGAAGTCTAAGTTCGTAGCGCTGAAAACTTAGTTCCTTTGAGATTGCAGAGTGAACTAAGTAAGTTTGGTAGAATCTTCGAGAAAAATATAAAGGCATTGTGAAAATGTATAATGACTACAAGCAAAGCCAAGACGTAAATCGATTATAGACAAAGACAAAACATAGAGCGTCTCTAGACAAAGAGCAAAACGTAAAGTCACCAGAATCGTAGAACAATATATCTTAGGATTGACTTTACGATCCTAGACAATCACGATTGTAGAGTGCAATTCTTGACTTATCAATGACCTTTATGATTAAAAGCTTCTTCAACACACCACCATCTTGAGATATCCTCGGAGTGTGGTGACAAAAAAAGAGATGTCCAATCTACCGTAATTCAAACAGCTATATTTAGAAACAACAGTCTGCCATTATAACGACCCCGAAATTTGACAAACCTTATTACCTTACATTTCATATTTATTATACATTATTTTCTTAACGTCCAAATTTCAGTCTGTTAATAAATCTTTAATTATCCTATTTAGTCCTTTAATGGACTTTAAATCATCAATTATCAAATTTTTCGGTATAAATTTTTCTCTTTTCTCAATCCTTGTATTAAAGTATTTGGATATTTAAAAACTTAATATCTCGATCCTAGTCCCTAGATCGCAACCTTTACTTTTTATTTCTATTACAAGTATCATAAAGCTCAACATTCAAAATTTAGTATTATTTATATCCACACAAATATTTTTTTTCCATAATTCATAAGTAGACATATAATAGTCTCTATTGTAACAACTACCTTGAGTAATCACAGTACACAATTTAATTCTACTCGTCCTATTCGAATCCAATTTATATGTACATACAGCACATCAATGTAACATTCGCAAATTGCATTCTGATATTGAAAATATAACAATTACATTCACAACCTTCTAGGATAATCCATCTTTAACACAATCTGATATTCCTGAAATTTATTTCTTTACCTGCAAAAGTTTATATTATGCAAGAATGAGCACAACGGCTCAGCAAGTTCAACAGTGTGCACATAGCACAAAACATAACATGCTTTGTGTGTTTCATACATCATATGTAGTGCTTCTAGTAAAGCAATATATTTCATGTGCATCCTATTTACTTCATATTAGCAATTACGTCAAGAAAACATTAAATTATTTCACATATAATCACATCATTGCACCGAATACACATTATGATTATATTAACCACATATCACGTAACACATAATTTCTATATGTATTTGAACATATAACGTATAACATCATATAACAAGTAATATTCAAGTACTGAAGAACTTGCCTTGACGTCCAATTATTAAATTGGTAGCTCAAAAACCTTTTTCGAACAACCTATGATCATAAAATAAACAATTAATAATTATTTATCTCCTCATGACATTAATTTACTTAAATAATACCATCTATAATGTAATTAACCATACCCGATGGTTTGTTTTAGGGTACCAGGCCAATTACTAAATTAATATGGTTAATTATATTAACCTCGACCCTTAATATATTAATTTAACTAATATAAAACACATTCAATGCAGACAACCTGGCTAGTCGAATAAAATTTAGCGTACTTGGTTGTCCGGATTTTATTTAACCATTTTCTAAATTTTTAACTTTATTAAATTAATATTTAAATATTAAATATCAATCTCAAATATTTAATATTTCTAGAAAAATATTAAATTTAATGCCCAAATATCATTTTTATATTTTTAGTATTTTTTTTTATAATTTTTAAATAATTTTTAAACATTTATTTCAATTAAAATAATTTCTGAGGGCATTTTCGTAATTTTCGCGACTTTAAGGACACACTGGTCATTTTCAGAAAAGTTCAGGGACACGTTCGTAATTTGGCAAGGCTAATGGACACACTCAGTATTTTTTGAAAAGGTCAGAGGTACGCTGGTAATTTTTCAACGCTGGTAATTTTCCAGCGTTCCTGGCCGCCGCGCATTGCGCGCAACCTTCTACTGCCGACGCCAAACGGCGTCGTTTGGCCTGGAATACTTGAGGTCTCCGCGCATGGCGTGGCCCCCTTCCTCCGCGTGCCCAAAACGTCATCGTTTCAGCCCGCGCTTCCAGAAAAATTCGGTACCCAGAATTTTTTTTTCTTTCTTTTTTCGAAATCAGTAACCTAACAAAGCAAAAATTAATCCATTTTTGATCAAAATTTCTATAACATAATTATTCTAAACATCATAAAATTCACATATATACCACTAAAAATTCTCTAGAATAATTATTCTAATTATTTTTTTAATTTTTCATAAATTTAATTTATCACTAAAAATACACAAATAAATCAAATAAATTGATTTTATATCTATCTAAAGCTTGAAATTCTTTCTCTTGAAGCTTGTACCTCACTTTGTTGACACCAAAATTCTTCCCTCTTGGTGGTAGTGATGGAGGTTACAGGTGGTGGTGATGGTGATCTTGGGTGGAGAAGAAAGATAGAAAATATTTTATTGTGTGTGTTTATTTTTTTTCTTCCTTGTTTTTTTTTTTTTATAACTAAAAGACATTGCCCATTTTGGATAACAATAATAAGTCCACCGACTTACCTCCAACCAACTTTGTTTCGAATAAAACAACATGCATAATTAAGAATTTAATACATTACGTAATTATTTTGTGTAATAAATATTTTATATAATGTATATAAAATATTAGTTTTTATTTCACCAAAATTCATAAAATGATTTATAAATAATATTTATACCTTTTTCAGGTATTTTACTTGAAAATTTTTGTACACGTATAATGAAATGGATGTAATTATATGAGGTATTTTATACATCCAAAATTCATAAAATAATACATACAACATATAAAAATTATTTTTCATACTTTTGCACTTCGTTACTTGGACAACATATTACACCAACATGTTTACATTTCTCAAATATTATTTCCAATAATAATGAAAACAATTTCATTATACATAATTCACAACTTAATAAATTTAAAATAATCAATTCTCTCATTTATTTTTTCTATTTTCTTCACTATTTAACCCACTTTAAATCTACACCATATAATAAAATATTGTACCATTTGAACAATTATATTTTCTTTCTTAATTAATATATTCTTCTTATATAAATTATATAATAACTTTTATATAATTTATATAATTATTATTTTCTTACTATTTGTAGACACCCAAATTTTGCACTTCTCTACTAACCCTGACAGGAGGGCAAAATCGTCATTTGACCCGACATGCGAAAAGGAGGGTGGACCCCAACACGAAGCCACCCCAACGATTTACGGTCAAAGCCGCCACAAATGGACAACGAGCATCCGGTCACTTGAGGCAAGGCAAACAGCTGATCCAGAAAACCTTAGTTGATCACAAAATGTGACTAATGGCCACTACGCTTACGATGTTCGGGGGTCTCGCTCCCCGGTGAGCGAGCGGCTGCCCAGCTCGCCGATGAGCTGGCAGGGGTGGAAGGGGGCAGCGCCCCCTGGAAGCCAAGCACAAAGAACAATTTATACATCAAGGAAGCCGGACAGCCGCGGATGCACCTGCGGCCACCGACAAAAGGGACAGTGCGCGGCTCGAGGAGACAACCCGACAGCCGAGGATTCGGCCCGGACGGCTAGCCGCCCAGCCGCAGATGCACCTACGGCCAGCCGCAGCAGTTGCACCTACGGCTGCCTGCTGAACATTATACAACGCCATTTCCACCCGAGAAGAAAAAAAGGAGAAAAAAATTAGTGAGTTTTAGAGAGAGAAAAGGCGAGGAAGGAGAGAGAGGAGCTCGGGTTTTGACAAATCCAAGTGAGAATTTCATTTTCTTTTGCTAAGATAGTTGAATACTCTTGTGGTTTGGCTCAAATCGTGAAATATAAAGCTTTTGTTGGTCTATTGCAAGGTGAAAAGGGTGTTTCTTTTGATATTTTCTTGTTTGTATTAATGTGATAGTCTTGTGTTTTGGGTTTGTTTAGCATAGTATGTTGTTGTATTAATGATGATCCGTGGATTAGGGATCATTAGCGAGGGTTCCTTTGGAACATAATCTCCTCCTAATATCCCGAGGACATCCATACGGTGATAATGTAAGTTCATGGCGTTAACGGATCGTTCATAATGTGGGGTTTGTGATTTGAGTCGTGTAACGTAGTAGCAAGTTTCGTATTATAAAAAATTGTCCGTGGTATGATTGTGTAGTGATTTGGGGTGACTGTGAGCCTAGGGAGAAGATCCTCGTGATCAAATCCCGATGATGGACATTTTGATATGTAATCATTGAATAGGGTCCATGGTTGTATATATGTAATATCGGGCCTTAAAGCGATATCAAGTCGAGGTCGGGTTAAGGCCCCGTAATAATAAAGATATGTGATTGTGGGTTTTTGGGGTTGTCTGGATGGCTCACATGCCCATGGATAGCCCCGACACGTTTTGAATGCTTATTTTGATTTACGACACAAAAACGATTTTCCAAAATAAGGCAAACGATGAAGATTTTCTAAAAATGATCAATTTAGAATATTAGATTCACGAGGTTTTAAAATTAAGAGTTTTGGCGAAACTTTTATCCTTATTTGACGAAAAGGCTTCATTTGGTTTTGAAATGTCATAAAAGATTTTTTTCGTAAAAAATAAATAAACGTTTTCATTAAACTTTGTGCATAGGGTTAAAGAGTTCTAGAAGTTGCCTTCATTTTATTTGAATTTACTGTTAGAAGGCAATGTATAGTCTCGATTCCTATTTGACAAAAGTTTAAAAACTATTATTTTCTAAAAATGACATCTAATAAAAAACCCTCATCGGTTTCAAAATTAAAATCAATCTTCATTGTAAAAAGCGAAGCCTTGTCATTTGGGTCAAAAGACGTCTAAAACACTTTTTCGATAAAACACATTTGCCATATAAAATCGAAGCAACCTTTATGCAAAAAGTCACCACAAACATTCATTTAGGCACACACGCACACACACACATACACACATACACACACACACACACACACACACACACACGTTTTAGGATTTAAAAGGATAAGAAAACATCGAGATTGCGGTAGCCGTGTTTCACGAAAGTCGGGGGGTGCCTAACACCTTCCCCTCGCTTAAGCAAGCCCCCGAACTCTATGAATCTCGGTTTGCGGACCAATTGACTCGGAGTCACACATGAGCCAGCGATTACGAAAACAAAATTCGGATGAGTTGGTACATCCATTTTAAATATACCAACTGGCGACTCTGGTCAATTGGCTCATTATAAAATCGACCTTTCGAAACCCTGTCGACACTTAAGCCGACCCTTTTCAAAAATCACATATCAAATCCAAAGGCTAAAATTGGAAAGGGCTTTTTAATTATTAAAAAACGAAACGACGAAAATCCCGGCGTCGACACTATTTACATTAACTTTCCTTATATAAATTATATAATTTATTATTATATAATTTATATAATTACTTTCTCTTTATTAATAATTTCCATTTTACACAAAGTACAATTTATAAAAAAATTCTTCCATCCTTATTCAATTAAATCCTCTAGTATAAATGATATAATTATTCTTATATAATTATATAATTACATTTCTCCTTAATTAATTTCTAAACTTTCTCCATAATTATTGATTAAATCTAAAATCAATAATTACAATTTTACCAACTCCCTTCTTAACTTTTTATTAATTTTCGAATTAATTTAATTATTAATCCCTTAATTTCCATAATTAATGAAATTTATAACTATAACAATTAAACATGCATACACACACACACACATATATATACAAATGTATATATATACATATCTAATTCATATATATCACATTACCACATAACACCATTTAAATAATAATTTCTGCACCTCCACAACAATATTATTGTACAATTTTATCGTACCATTACATGTAATTTCTCTTATCTTTAATAAATTGTTTTTAAATAATTTATTTACTTTTCAATTATTTTAATTCAATACCTATTATCACCATCTGTACAGATTTAATTTATCAATAAAATCTCATTATACACTTTAAATTACATAAAATATATCAATCATAAGTAATTTAAATAACCTTAAAAATTTTGTTATTTAAATTCTTATTTAATATTATTAAAGTGATCCTGAAAATTCGGGTCCTCATAGCCATAATGCACAATGGCCTGTCACAGTTGACAAATATAGGCAGCCATAACAATCTACCACAAATAGTATCAAAAGACTTTTTAGGCACAGACCTGCTAAGAAACAGTAACTTTCAACAGGCATTTCTCCAAGAAAAAATCTATAAATAGATTTTATCTTTCACCTTTTTCTTCCTCTTTTTTAGTGGTTGTTCTTCCATTAAGACCTGTTGCTCAAAGTCTTGAGGAGTCGTAGAGTCTTGAGACACTTCTTCTTAAATCATAGTCGCTTTCCTTTATTTTTTAGCCTTGCTTGGTTTCTGCACTTCACTAGAGAGTTTAGAGTGGTGCAACTCAATTGGATTCTTCTTTCACTTTTCAAACAACTTTGAAATGATCTTCTTATTCGCGTTCATTTTTTTCTCCTTCTTCATCACCAATTAATTTTTCCATTCTCTTCTTCATAATATAACGAAGAATTCTCCCATAGAACATCTTAGGGGTTAGTTTGTTGTTGGCTTTCCTCTTTGCAGCATCTTCTTCCCATCTTGCTACCCAGCTTATCAAAATAGAACCAAATTTGATTTCTGTTTCCATGACTATTGCAGTCATGTTATTCAATTGAAGCTCACTAACAGAATCATGAGTAGAGTCCTTGCACAAAATGCACTTCCCTACGATGTCAGCAAAAAACTCATATTCTTGGGGTAATTCTTTCTTCTTCATCCCCTTGAGTTGTGTGTTCTTTTGGTATTTCATCTATTCCATTCCTTCTTCCATATCGATGTCTTCAAATGTCGTGATTCCTTTGTTCACGAATCTCATGTGATTGTTCATTTCATCTATTGTTATCTTCAGAGTGTGCCCTTTTACCTTAGTCGTGAGAACACCATCAACATAACTGACATTTAGATAAAATTCTTCTATCAACTTAGTGTAGATTTTGATGTTGGCATTTAGAATCTCCATGAATCCTGCCTTTTTTATAAGATTCAGAACGTCTCTGAACTTTTTTTCTATTTCTCCAAACTTGTCTAAGCATAACTGATTTCTAGTAATGACTTGATAAGTTATCATCTTCTCTACGATTTCAACTGAGACAAACAATAGAGTGTTTAAGTTTTCTGAATTTGAAAGAAATTTGGAGTTATAAGGTTTCAGATAGCACAAATTTTAGAACCAATTGGATGAAAATTTTAAAAAGTCTTTTCAAATACTTCCCTTTGTTTACTGAAGTGGGACACGTGGCAGAATGCGAGTGGTTCAGCATGACATCAGGTTTGACTTTTCCTCTCCATATGCCTTTCTTATTCGTGAAGATCACACACTTTAATACTAAGTTACTATGATCGTATACTACCCTTCTTTTAACTGTGCATTTCAATATCAAGGTCTTCATACTATACGATCATAGTTGTACTATACGAAATGATTCTTTCTCTTTATTTTCTTGTTTTGCGACCCTTACCTGCACTGTTAGTAATTTTCAATACATGGTACTTAAGGATGCAAGTTCAGCATACCTAACTCACTGGTTAATTTATTAAATTAGGATTCATCCAAGGTTTTAGTAAACACATATGTTGATGTGATAAGCATACGCTTTGTAATCTTATTCGTTTATTAATAAAAAAATTATTAATCTAAAGGCATATCTTTATTCATGATTGATTGTTTAAATTAATTAAATTTATAAACTCATAGTTTTGAAGCAATACTTTGAGAATCATAATGTTGATTATGCTAATGAGATCTAAATTTTAGATAGCTCAAAATTAAAATATTTCTAATCGTAGGATCACTAAAATGGAAATTAGTGAATTTGGATAGATTAGTACATACGCTCTTTCGAAGAGGATGATTGATCTCATAAATCATTTATGTGGAGATATTAAAGCAAATATATATGTGCTTATTAGAGAATAAGTTCACTGAACGTGACTCACTTAAGGAACACCTAATGGAGTTTTACTTGCCTGTCAATAGAAGTTCCGAATATGATAGTTGTGAAAGTGATTCTTGGACTTGAGATCACCATAATATCTTGGGTATGATGAATTATACTTTGTCATATTACTTAAGGCTATTCAGGTATAACAAAAGATATGGTCAAGTATAATAAGTTATACATAGAGATAGATGAATGATCAACAAAGGATCTACCACTTCTAGTAAAAGAAGAGAATATCCTATATAATTCGATAAATGACAACTCAATAGTTCTTGGCCAAGGCATAATAAAAATTAGAAAGGAGTTTCTAATTTACATTATTTAGAGTTGTATATTTTAGAATCGAAATGCATAAGATCAAATTAAATAAGACTTGACAGTAATTTCATGTCTTAAATTTGATTGGGACATTGTATGGTAGAATGATTGAATTGTACTGTAACTATTCGCGAAATGGATTCTTTGTGATCAAATATTGATATTCATATTATCTGAAAAGTAGTGTATTGCTAAGGGGGGTTACCTTTATTGTGAAATAAATAAGTATTTATTTATAAATAAATTAAAGGAGTTTAATTTATTATTATAAGTAATATTAGAATGATTCTAATTTATTTTTTCTATAATCGATTTAATATTCAACCTAAAGGGTCACACCGCAAAAGAGAAATATTTATTTTAGAAGTAATGACATAATGGTAATAATAAATTAAGTGTATTTAATTTATACTTTGGTGATAGAATAAATTAAATAGCTTAATATTTATAATTAAGTATTTTAGAAATACTAATTTTAAATTTTATTATTATTATTATTATTATTATTATTATTATTATTATTATTATTATTATTATTATTATTATTATTATTACTTAGTTCATAAATAGTTTAGGAATTAATTAATAAGAAGTATTCTTATAATAAATAATTAAGTTCCTAAATGGTTGATGAATTGTAATTATTATTATTATTATTATTATTATTATTATTATTATTATTATTATTATTATTGTTGTTGTTGTTGTTATTATTATTATTATTATTATTATTATTATTATTATTATTATTATTGTTATTGTTGTTATTGTTATTATTGTTATTATTGTTATTGTTATTATTGTTATTATTATTATTATTATTATTATTATTATTATTATTATTATTATTATTATTATTATTATTATTATTATTATTATTACTTAGTTCATAAATAGTTTACGAATTAATTAATAAGAAGTATTCTTATAATAAATAATTAAGTTCCTAAATGGTTGATGAATTGTAATTATTATATTAAATTAATTTAGTTCTTAATTAGATTAGGAGTTAATTAAAACCATATTCCTAAAGAGTTTAGGAGGATTAATCATATCTATAAATAAGTATAACCCATTATCATTCCTCAATTAATAAGAATCATAAAAGAAAGATCCTGGTTTTGGTTTTTAGAAAAAATTTAAATTCATTTTATTACATGTTTTCGCTGCGTTATACAATTAGATTATATTTATGCTATGTTTTTATAAACCAACATATGCAAGCTGATTTTCAGTGGGTATAAAATATAAAGATATGTTTCCATTTTGCACATGATCTCTTATGAAGTGATATCTGATGTCTATATGTTTAGTTCTTGAATGTATGACATGATTATGAGTAATTGAAATAACACTCGTATTGTCACAAAATATAGGAATAGACTTAAAATCAAACCCATAATCAGCCAGTTAATTCTTCATTGACAGCATTTGAGAACAACAACTGCTAGCAACAATGTAATCAACTTCTGTAGTTAAAGTAGGCACTAAATTCTACTTTTTGCTAAACCAAGAGACAAGCTTGTTTTCTATCAATTAGCATGTCCCACTAGTGCTTTTCCTGCCAATCTTTCACTCTGCAAAGTGTGCATCTAAATATCTAATTAGATCAAAGGGAGACTCTTTGGGATACCATAGTCCTGAATATGGAGTACCCTTGAGATATCTAAAAATTCTTTTAACAACAATACGATGAAATTCCTTAGGATTAGCTTGGAATCTAGCACAAATACTAGTAGAGAATAAAATATCTGGTCTACTAGTTATTAAGTACATGAGAGATCCAATCATATATCTGTATTGAGTTATATCAATACTTTTATATTTTTCATCCTTGTCTAGTTTGGTTGCAGAGGCCATAAGAGTTTTCATGAGAGTAGCTGATTCTAAACCATACTTCTTTAGTATATCTTTGATATACTTGGATTGCCTTATGAAGATTCCCTTATCAGTCTATCTTACTTGAAATCCAAGAAAGTAGTGTAACTCTCCCATCATGCTCATCTCAAATTTACTCTGCATCAACTTAGCAAATCTCTCACACAATTTTTCATCAATAGAACCAAAAATAATGTCATCTACATAAATTTGAACTAATAAAGTTTTATCTTTGTTTCCTAAGGCATAGAGTTGTGTCTACCCTACCTCTAATGAATTCATTTTCAATAAGAAAATTAGTGAGTGTTTCATACCATGCTTTGGATGCTTGTTTTAAACCATATAGTGTTTTATCTAACTTATAAACATGATTAGAAATAGTTTTATTGATAAAACCTGGGGGTTATTTCACATAAACTTCTTCTTAGAGTTCTCCATTTAAGAATGCACTTTTGACATCTATTTGAAAGACTCTGAACTTCATGTGAGCTGTATATGTTAGAAACATCCTGATAGCTTCTAATCTTGCAACATTTGCAAATGTCTCATCACAGTCGATTCCTTCCTCTTATGAGTACCCTTTAGCTACCAGTCTAACTTTATTTCTTGTGATTATACCAGCTTCATTCATCTTATTTTTAAATACCCGTTTGGTGTTAATGACTGAATGATTTTCAGGTCTTAGAACAAGTCTCTAAACCTCATTTCTTTCAAACTGATTTAGTTCTTCTTGCATAGCTTCAATCCAGCTTGAATCTTCCAATGCTTTTTCAATCTTCTTGGGTTCCATTTGTGAGAGAATATTGAGATAGAGACATTTGTTTTGAGTAGCAGGTCTTTTTTTACTCTGGCATTTGGATCCCCAATGATTAGATCTTGAGTGTGATTTTTTGCCCATCTACTTCCTGAAGGGACATCAGTCCTTGTGCCTTCTTGTCTAAGTTCTTCAAGATTTGGTTTTGGATTAACATCTTCATTAATTCGTAGAGTTTCCATATGATGAGTTAGAGATTCTATGATCTACTAATTGGGCATCACGATTAGTGGGTCTGACACTATAATTTCGTCCTCTGCGATCATGTGCCTCTCCTGCTCATCGATCAGAGGGTTAAGCTCTACAATCTCATCAAGTTGAGTAGTTTTATTTGGTTCACCTTGGTTAGTTTCATCAAAGGTAACATAGATGGAAACTTCAATAGTTAGTGAATTCTTGTTAAACACTCTATAGGCTTTGCTTTCCATAAAGTAGCCAAGAAAGATTCACAAAAAAATAACTGATGGTCCATCTTTAGATTTGAAGTCAGACAGAAGAGCTTTGTTTCCAATCATATGTCTTGAGCATCCACTATCAAGGTGCCATATAGATTCAGCAGAGCTTGGTACCTGCATAAAAGGTTATCATTTTTTTTTAGTACCCATACTTGTTTGGATCCAGCTTTGTCAGTTTTCTTGGGGACCCAAATCTGCTTGATTTTGGATTAATAATGTGCAGAGCAATAATTATCATTACGATAGAATGCATCTATATGCACAAACTTATGATAGTTATGACGTTTAACATGATACATATGTGGATGTGTATGTGGATATCTTCCCATTTGGAACATAAGTAAGTCATGCATTCTTCTTCTTGGTTTATACTCAATATGCTTTCATATTACTCTACAACTTTTAGGTTTCATAGAGTAAGAGGAAGTTTTATGACTAGGACCTGATTGGTTAGTAGAGTAAGTTTTATTTAACTACAATCCTTCGAGGTACATTCGTAGATCTTGATTTACTTTTCGATTTGACAAAATCCAGACCAGTATGTGACATGTTGTTCTTAGGAACAATAATTTGGTCAGCAGAGATTGAACAACTTTCATTAGTAGGTTTAACTAACTATGTGGATTTCTGACTACTTGATTTTCCACAATTGAAAGTAAAGAAGAATTTATCAAAGACAATCCTCTGACTTGTGATTAAGCAGTTCATAGATGAGGTAGATCTGTTCCACATTGATATTATTTTTTCTAGTTCTTTTATCTTAGAGACTAGAGAAGACTCTCTCTGTACATTAGTATCATTTATCTGCCTCAAGTGAGCATTATCAGCTTCAAGTTTGGATATAGATGCAGTGCTTCGTAGAGTTTTTTCAAGCTCTACTTGCATTTTATCTTTCTCCTCTTAAAGAAGAGAATAGTCATTTGATGAAACCTTGAACCACTTCATATACTGATGTAAATATGATGTTATATCATGCAATGCAATTCTTAAATCATCAATACTAACATCAGAAGAGTTAAAATCAAATACCTCACTAATGTCGACTTCTATATAATCAGTGGTTTTGCTAGTTTTCTCCTCCATTCCCATCAAACAGAGGTCAGCCACTTGTGGTTCTTCATCATCACTGGATTCTATTTTAGTGTCATTTTTAGAATCAATCCATGATCCTTCTGCTATAAGCCATTTACCTTTCTTTCGTTACTTCTTATAGCTCTTAAACTCCTTCTTTGAGTAGGATTTTTGTCTATATTTCTTTAACTCTTCTCATAGAAGCTTTTTATATTCGGCCATGTAATGATCTGACTTCTTACAATTGTAACAAAGATCTTTTTCTTATTCTCTGCTACTGTTTCCTTTGTTGATGTAGATCTTCCTTGGTCTTTTATTATAGTTCTTCCTCATGAACTTCCTTTGTGACGCCCCTAAATCTGGGCCCACACAGCTCAAACTTGAGTTTTCAAAAGACTACAACAAAATTATTACAAGTAGTGCAACGTACAACAATATAGTGTATAATAATACATAACTAAGTGTTTCACGATTATTGTCACACTATTTTACAACACATGAAGACTACAATAGCTATCCCTCGGACTCTCACTCCATCCCCCGGCTAGACCCAGCTACGTTCTCATCTCATGTTGAAAAACAATGGAACAAAAAGAAAGGGTGAGCTCAAATAGCCCAGTAAAGAATATCATGACTAAGATAATGACGAGTAAATTATCGTTAGCCTTCAACAGTTGAGTTCTTCATAAAATACAATAGACTACAATGTTTATATCAAAAACTGTAGTTAAATTCTTGAACAATGTTCAAAGCAATAATAGCAGCGGAATGAGCAATCTATTAGAAGAATAATGCATACTATAGTGTCCATTGGCTTCTCTTTTTAGGAAAAACATCATCAACTTTTATCATCTTAAATATCATTAGTTAAGATAATACAAATTCACAGTTCCTGGTAATAATCATGCAAATCAACAGTTCATCTTTGCACTACGGGCCAAAGATATTCAATATAACACCAACGGTCATGATTATACCAGATTCAGCCTTTGGTCATAATCATACCAAATAACAGTTCATCTCTACACTACGGGCCAAAGATATTCAATATAACACCAACAGTCATGATTATACCAGATTCAGCCTTTGGTCATAATCATACCAAACAACAGTTCATCTTTGCACTACATGCCAAAGAGAACATTCACCACGTGTCATAAAGACACCGAATAAATGTATCGCCTTTAACCTATTATATCGCATTTAACCTATCATCTTTTCAACTATTATATCGCATCTGTGCCCCCGGCCACAGATATTCACAACAACTTGATTTTGGATGATTAGAATGATATAAATGATGAACAGAAGAAACATGATAAATAATAAGTATCAGAAGTTTACTTTGTGCAGATTCAAATAATGTCCAAATTATCAACATGATGTGGAGTGAAATTCAAAAATGATATTCAAGATCCACAGTTCAGAATAACAGTTACAGTTCAATAGAAAGGTTCACGTAAATAGGAATGTTCAATTAAAATGATGAAGTGCAACTATTATGGAACATATAATATTTTCAAAAATTATAGAAGCAATAGTTCCATAATAAGTTTCGATTTAGGTGTATGAAAGAAAATAATATCATTTACCGTAGTAGGTTTAATTAAGAAAAGGTGAAGAAAATTAATATCCCTTACCATAGTAAGTTTGAATAATGGAAGATGAAAAAGATGGTATTCCTTATAAGTATAAAGGAAAATAATATCACTTACGAATATGAAAGAAAATGATATTACAAATGAATATGGAATAAAAGTGTCATGTGATAATTCGTGTAGACAAATTATTTCCATAAGAGAATAATAAGAAATAAATACAAAGGGTTATTCACCAACAGTCGGTAGTCCGCGCAGTAAAGTTATTTCCACAATTTAATAAAATTTGAATACGAAGAGTTATTCACCAAACAGGCGGTAATCCACGCCATAAGGTTATTCTCAGAGATTAATAAGGAATGAATACGAAAGGTTATTCACCAACAAGCGGTAATCCGCGCCGTAAGGTTATTCCCACAAATTAATACATGGAAATAAATGGCAACTCTTATGAATAAGAAAGAAACGATATTATTTTCGAGAATCAAATAATGATAATCCCAAACCTTAACACGTGACTGGATATTGATTTAAATGAGGTTGATTAACTTGAACAGTACACGTACACGTATAGATCTTCATAAATACTCAAGATGACTTAAGCACACTTAGAGAGAACTTACACAAGAAGTATTTAGAGAGTGAAACAAAGAACAAGTAAGGAAGTTTATGAAAAATCCTTAAGTTAAGGCCTCTATTTATAGCGAAAAATCTTATCATAACCAAGATTTCCTAATTTAATCCAAACCGTTCAAGATAATGTTTAATCCATACAATTCATTTCATCTTTTAAGATTTCTTTAATCTAAGCCATTCATTTAAAGATCATCTTTTAATCTACACCGTCTATTTCAAATTTTATATTATCTTTAATCTATACCATTCATTTTATATCACTTAACTTTATATTATAAACAAATAACTTTATCAATTCAATTATTCAACAATAATTCACACTTATTCATTATTATGACTAATTGTTATAAATACAGTGTATTTGGCTCTCTGAGTTAGATATCAAATTAATTAATAATGAAATACAACTGTTTAATTAACATAATAATAGAGATGACAATAATGCAGAAAGTATATAAAAGAAAGAATATGTTACTGTGTAATGACAATTATTGATTCAATAATGTGAATTACTGTGCATATGCTACTGTGACAATTATCAGTTTAATATTATGAATTATTATGCATGTGACAATAAAGTCAAATATTGTACGATAACCTACTTTATTAGTTTAATAATACGAAACATTATGCAATGTCGTGTGCTACTGTGCAATACCGTGTGCTACTGTGCAATACCGTATGTTACTATTCTTTTACCACTGGGTATTTTAACAATTAAAAGTGATAGTACCATTGACCATTAAAAATTGTTTATGTTTTTTATATCCGAGAATTATTCGTTGTGGGGTCCACCAATGATTGGTTCGTATGGCGCCGTCGTACGAATATTCCCTGACAGAACAAATATTCCCCGACCAAACGAATATTGTCCGACATAATATAATTTACACAAAACATCCTTAACTTTTAACTTTATCAATTTAACCACTTATTGTTTCATGAAAATATATATGAAGAGAAATTAAATTTTATATTTCATAAAATTCGAGGTTTTACATCCTTAGTCTCTTTGCTAGAAGTGTTAAGTCATAATCATCAATTTCTTCTTCATTTTCATCATCTGAGACATCTTCTATTGCAGTAGTCTTGGCATCCCATTTACTTGGTAGAGCCCTCTTGAACTTTATGTTAATGTCTTTGTTAGGATAGACCTTACCATAAGCTCTTAAATTGTTAAGAAGTATATTGAACCTTTCATAGGTAGTTGTGATGTTTTCTACAGGTATATAAGTGAGCATCTCATATTATTGAGTTAAGAGGGATTGCTTATTTTTTCTTACTTCTTCAGTACCTTCGTGCATCATTAACAGAGTTTCCCAAACTTCCTTGGCCATAGTACAGTTTACCACATTTTTAAAGAGTTCATATTCTAGAGGCATGAACAAAATATTCTTGGCCCGTTTATCTAGTTGTATCATCTTTTTATCATTCTCAGTTCACTTTTATCGAAGCTTGACTGCTAGTTTGTTGGGATCATCTGTAGTTAGAGACAACTTTATTGGAATATAAGGGCCATTGATGACAGTGCTAAATAGTTCAACATCAATTGCATCCATATAGGCCTGCATACGAACCTTCCAATTAGCAAATCTTTCTTTATTTAAGAGTGGTGGTTTATTTCCACCTCCAAGCTCAGAACTTGTTTTATTTAGTGCTATATATCAACTCAAAGCGTAAGATTTATGTTCGTGAGAACCTACTCTGATACCACTTGTTGTATGCCAGAGGCACGAAAGAAATCTAGAAGGGGGGTTGAATAGATCCTTTGAAAAACTTTTTCACTTGATTTGAAATATTTAGCAGATAATCTATTATTAAATATTATTTAAGCACGGCGGAATATGTTTTGAAAATCCCCCTTATAGATGAATAAGAATAAAGTACAGTTCTAAAAATTTGGGACTAATGAAATAAATCACTGGTGTGATGTCGCAAGCACCCAAAAATAAAATCTTACTTTTGAAAAATGTGTAGTAGTGTAAGTAAGAGTCGAACCCACAGAGAATGATTAATTTAATCTTATGTTTTCGTAAACTAAAATTGGGGGGTTTTGTAATTAAAGAAATAATTTAAATAAAAATAACTAAAATAAATATGAAAGAAATAAATAAAAATAAAAAGCCTTGGTTTAAGTCAATATCCACCATAAAAAATTTACAACTGATCATTGATGCACGAATAAATCAGTTCATATGTTAAATATTCAACGTGGAATAATTACTCTCATTCGAATAATTTTCCTATCTCTCCTTAATTTTAGTTAAGCAGAAACAAGCGATCTAAATAACCCTTACTACTAAATAATCTCAGACAAGCGCTAAAGATTTAACCTAGTAGCAGCATAAAGAAATAGAGAGATCGTTGAACTAAACAACACAATCCAAGCGTCTGTATTTAATCTAGATGAATATTTTTCCTAAGATAAAATAATATTTTGATAAGCAAAATAATTATTAACCTTAGTTGCTTCGCAAATTAAAGTGACCAAACAATTACGGATTTGATATTTAATTTAGCAGTAGATTTCAACGAATAATAAACTAGTATGCATCCTAGCAATTAAACGAATTAATCATAAAATTAAACACAGAAAAATATCCAATACTCAAAATATAAATTGAACAATTAAAATAAATTAGATCTCACAGTGTATAAATCTTGATGACTTCAATAACTTAAACCAAGAAAAAGAATTTAGCTACTCATAATAATAGAGAGCATCAAAGAATAGAAGAGAGAATTTTTATTCTAATAGAAGAGTTGTATATTACAATGTGTATCAAGCCCTCTATTTATAAGCTCCAAAATCCTCCTAAACCTAGTAGGATTTACAATTAAAAATAAAAGAAAAAATAAAATAATTATTTTCCTAACCCTAATTGAAATTAAAATACAAATACTAAAAATAAAATAAAGAATTATTGCTTCCTTTTCCAAATTAAAATTGGATTTTTATTCTACTAATTTGTTGCATTGCAATGTAGGAAATCCAAAATAAGGAAGGAAACTGCCAGCCACGCGGAGAGAGAAGGAGACAGTCGCCGCCCGCCACGCGTCAGCCGCCAGCCGCTTTTTTCTTTTCTTACTGTTGGCGCGTGGACTACACGCGCCCGTGCCGTTCAGCAATTCTCGCGCATTGCGCGGATTCTGCCACTGTTACTAAATCAAAACGGCGTCGTTCCCTGTGTTGCGTATTCCTTTTCTTGCGCGCATGGCGCGTTCGCAATATTTCCGGAAATTACATATTCGCCCCCGAAGCTTTGCAGAATTTACAGATTTTGCCCCCAAAGCTTATTTTTCCTACAAAATAAAATATAAAATAATTAAAAATAATATAAAAATACTAAAAATCCTAAAAACACATAATAATAAATAAAACACCTAAAACACTAAAAATAAATAAAAACACATAAATAAAAATAAATATAAAAATACTATAAAATTACGTAAATTAACATAAATTAACTAAAACCCTATAAAACCTATTAAAACCAAAATAAACTAAATAATTAAACATTTAAGCACACAATAAATATAAAAACTAAGTATTAGGGAATAAAAATATCGTATAATTTAACTCTATCAAATACCCCCACACTTAGCTTTTTGCTCGTCCTCGGGCAAAACAAAAATAAAAACTATAAAAATAAAACTAATAACCAAACAATTTACTTGAGCAACATATCAATATAAATTTCAACTTCAGCCTCAAAGATTTTTTAAATGATAACTCAAAGAAAATTTCAAAATCATGCAAAATCTAGAACTTCAACATATTTATCAATTCTACTTTACTCAAGACCTTTTGTGTGTGTGTGTAAATCCAAATGTATCAAACTAATTAAAACTCAGATAATTCTAGGTTATTAATTACCTTATAAAAGACATACAACAAAACTCAATATACTTATTTTTCTCACCACTTTCAGCTAATACAGACAATATAAATCAGAAGATCAAAAGGTTTTTAATTAATGAAGCACACTAGGATTATCAATATCAAAAAAAAATTTCAAATACATTTTTTTTTAATAGGTGCATTTTATGCTCCATCCCATTTTTTTTTTCCTCTTTTTTTTCTTCTTTCACGGTGAGTGCATTTTATGCTCCATCTCACCAGCGAGTGCGTTTTACGCTCCATCTCGCTTTTTCAAGTGTTTATGAGTGAGTGCGTTTTACGCTCCATCTCAACCCACCACAAGATTTTTCTTTTTCAATAATAATCCTAGAAAAATTACCTGAATCATCTCCTCCAAATTATATTTTGCCTTATATTTCACTTCAAATAATGATCAAAAATATCTTTCATAAGCATTTAACCATATAAACTTTCTCTTAATTAAAACTAGTTCAAACAAATGGATATGAGTGCATAAAAATTTAAAGATCTCAAACAAAGTAATAATCAATAAAAAGTCAAAAACTCAAACTAAGCAAAAATTTATCATTTTTCCAAAGAGTTATTAAATAAAAATCAAATTTTATCATTGGCTAAAAATTAAAATTCAATCAACTCATTGCTCAAGCGACACATCCTAAAAATAAAAAAAAAATAAAAAACTACCCCATTTTCGTAGGAAACACGGTTACACTTAGAATGTGCAACAAGCCTTTAAACCCCAAGGTTACCCAAGTGGACGAGTTTTGTCTCGTGAGGGTTTGCAGTGAATATACCCACAAAATTCAAAAATTCAAAATTTTAAAATTCCCTAAAGTTAAAACTTTTTTTTTTTTTTAAAAAATACAATAATAATAAATAAATAAAATAAAACTAAATTTTAAAATTCCCTACAAATAAAATAAATATCCTAAATCCCTTCCCCCACACTTAAAATTTACATTGTCCCCAATGTAAAATAAAATGCAAAAAAAAAGACACAAATAAATATAAAAAGAAAAAGGAAAAGAAATACAAATCTGATTTCTTGGGTTGCCTCCCAAGCAGCGCCTTTGTTTATCGTCATTGGCTTGACAGCATGCTTAAACACTACGTTACTCCTTCCTCTTGAATTTTGACCATTTCATCCATCTTTACTCCATTTATCATAATCTTGTTAAAACTCCCTTGCAATGGATATGAAGGTTCTACTCCCTCTTCAATGAACATATATTCGAGACGATTAGGGAGAGGCTTCAAATCTGGAATGTAATCCTGCAAAACAAAAGGTAAAGATTTAGGAACTGGTAAGTCAAAATATGGATCATTACCTGTGTTCGGAGAATCATTCACAGCCGCAACAGTTTTCTTTAAATCAGCACTCAAGACTAACTTCATTTTCTCTTTCCCAATATTCGGACTAAATGTTGTTTTCAATTCACTATTTCCATCAGTTTTAGAAACTTTTGCTGCTAAAGAATCAATCACATCAACGGAGTAAACAGGATTATGACATTTCATGGCATCAAAAATATTAAACTTAACAATTTCGCCATCAAACTCCATTGTCAGTGTACCACTATGAACATCGATCTTAGTCTTGGAAGTCTTTAAGAAAGGTCTTCCCAACAAAATAGGAGCATTTTGATCACCGTTTTCCATATCAAGCACATAAAAATCAGCAGGAAAAATTAAATTATCTACTTGCACAAGAACATCCTCTACTATACCCTTAGGATAAGTGTTAGACCTATCAGCCAACTGAATCACAGTACCAGTTCTATTTAAAGGTTCAAGTTGCAAAGAAGCATATATAGAATATGGCATGACATTAATAGATGCTCCTAAGTCTAACATAGCCTTGTCAAATCTCGTGTTTCCTATCTTACAAGGGATAGTAAACATTCCTGGATCTTGGCATTTTGTAGGGAGTTTTCTTTGAATTACGGCAGACACATTCTTTCCTACTTGCACCTTTTCATATTTTTTAAGTGCTTGTTTTCTCTTGTATGTACACAATTCTTTCAGAAATCTAGCAAAACGAGGTACTTGTTTAATAGCATCTAACAAAGGAATTTTTACCTCACAATTATGAAAAGTTTCATATAAATCTGAATCTTTCTCGTACGTCCTTTTTTCTGTTAAAGCAAGAGGGAAAGGGGGTACCGGTTTATACTCAGAGAGAGGTGAAAATTTATGCTTCGGAGTACCACTTTTTCCTAGTACACTGTCGTCCTCCTTACTGTTGTCTACCTCCTTGTTGTCCATTCCTGTTTTGCTTTGCTCTTTCGGCGCAGACTCTATCTGTGCTGGAGTTTCGATCTCTTTACCGCTTCTCAACGTGATTGCACTAATATTTGCTTTTGGATTCACCATTGTTTGCGAGGGTACTTTTTCAGAATTTTGCGCCTCCAATCTATTGATGGCAATTGTCATTTGTCCTATCTGTGTTTCCAAATTCTGCAAATTCGCCTTCGTTTCCTGTTGAAATTGCAAAGTGTTAGTGCTAATTTGTTTAACCAAATCCTCTAAAGACACATTAGAATCAGATGATTGGCCTTGTTGTTTGTTAGGATATGGCTGCTTGTATTGTTGGTAGCTTGAGAAGTTTTGAGTCGCAGACGGATTCCCTTGCGGATTTCCATAGCCGAAATTCGGATGATCTCTCCAACCTGAGTTGTACGTGTTTACGTAAGGATCATATTTCCTTTGTGGTTGACCAGGGAAACCACCTACTGCATGCACTTGTTCGTGGGACTCCTCTTGAAGAGTGGGGCACATATCCGTCGGATGTCCTACGACCGCGCAAATTCCGCAAGCTTTCACTTGTTGCATATTACCTACAGCCATTTGACGAACAACGGAGGTTAGACTATCAATTCGTTGCTCAAGTGAAGAAATATTTATCTCATTAACATTCTTGGATGAAAAATCAAGCCTAGTGCCAAATTGTTGGGAGTTAGCAGCCATGTTTGCAATTAAGTTCCTTGCAGTTTCGGGCGTTTTGTCCACCAAAGCTCCTCCACTGGCAGCATCGATCATGCTCCTATCAGTAGACATGAGTCCTTCATAGAAGTATTGGATGAGGAGTTGCTCGCTGATTTGATGGTGTGGGCAGCTTGCACATAGTTTCTTGAAACGTTCCCAATATTCGTACAAGGATTCTCCATGATTCTGTCTCGCACCACAAATGTCTTTTCTGATATTGGCTGCCCTTGAAGCTGGAAAATATTTCTCTAGGAATAGTCTTTTCATCTCTTCCCATGTGGTGATACTGCCGGAGGGTAGGTAGTAGAGCCAATCCTTAGCCAAATCTTTCAAAGAAAATGGAAAAGCTCTTAGATTGATTTGCTCTTCAGTCACTCCAGAAGGTTTCAAACTTGTGCACACCATATGGAATTCCTTTAAATGTTTGTGAGGATCTTCACCTGCAAGACCATGAAAATTTGGCAATAGATGGATTAAACCTGATTTTAATTCAAATGAAGTGTTAGCATCTACATTTGGAAAAATTATGCTTAAAGGTTGTTGATTCAAATCAGGGGCCGCAAGCTCTTTCAAAGTTCGATTCCTAGCCATGATTTCCATCTTCAACCTGCACAACTCAAATAAAATATGAAAACTAGAAAAATAAAAAACTAATAATAATTACTAAATTAAATTAATATTTACAAAAGCACAAAATTAAATTAAAATCAATTCCCCGGCAACGACGCCAAAATTTGGTGTGATGTCGCAAGCACCCAAAAATAAAATCTTACTTTTGAAAAATGTGTAGTAGTGTAAGTAAGAGTCGAACCCACAGAGAATGATTAATTTAATCTTATGTTTTCGTAAACTAAAATTGGGGGGTTTTGTAATTAAAGAAATAATTTAAATAAAAATAACTAAAATAAATATGAAAGAAATAAATAAAAATAAAAAGCCTTGGTTTAAGTCAATATCCACCATCAAGAATTTACAACTGATCACTGATGCACGAATAAATCAGTTCATATTTTAAATATTCAACGTGGAATAATTACTCTCATTCGAATAATTTTCCTATCTCTCCTTAATTTTACTTAAGCAGAAACAAGCGATCTAAATAACCCTTACTACTAAATAATCTCAGACAAGCGCTAAAGATTTAACCTAGTAGCAGCATAAAGAAATAGAGAGATCGTTGAACTAAACAACACAATCCAAGCATCTGTATTTAATCTAGATGAATATTTTTTCTAAGATAAAATAATATTTTGATAAGCAAAATAATTATTAACCTTAGTTGCTTCGCAAATTAAAGTGACCAAACAATTACGGATTTGATATTTAATTTAGCAGTAGATTTCAACGAATAATAAACTAGTATGCATCCTAGCAATTAAACGAATTAATCATAAAATTAAACACAGAAAAATATCCAATACTCAAAATATAAATTGAACAATTAAAATAAATTAGATCTCACAGTGTATAAATCTTGATGACTTCAATAACTTAAACCAAGAAAAAGAATTTAGCTACTCATAATAATAGAGAGCATCAAAGAATAGAAGAGAGAATTTTTATTCTAATAGAAGAGTTGTATATTACAATGTGTATCAAGCCCTCTATTTATAAGCTCCAAAATCCTCCTAAACCTAGTAAGATTTACAATTAAAAATAAAAGAAAAAATAAAATAATTATTTTCCTAACCCTAATTGGAATTAAAATACAAATACTAAAAATAAAATAAAGAATTATTGCTTCCTTTTCCAAATTAAAATTGGATTTTTATTCTACTGATTTGTTGCATTGCAGTGTAGGAAATCCAAAATAAGGAAGGAAACTGCCAGCCACGCGGAGAGAGAAGGAGACAGTCGCCGCCCGCCACGCGTCAGCCGCCAGCCGCTTTTTTCTTTTCTTACTGTTGGCGCGTGGACTACACGCGCCCGTGCCGTTCAGCAATTCTCGCGCATTGCGCGGATTCTGCCACTGTTACTAAATCAAAACGGCGTCGTTCCCTGTGTTGCGTATTCCTTTTCTTGCGCGCATGGCGCGTTCGCAATATTTCCGGAAATTACATATTCGCCCCCGAAGCTTTGCAGAATTTACAGATTTTGCCCCCAAAGCTTATTTTTCCTACAAAATAAAATATAAAATAATTAAAAATAATATAAAAATACTAAAAATCCTAAAAACACATAATAATAAATAAAACACCTAAAACACTAAAAATAAATAAAAACACATAAATAAAAATAAATATAAAAATACTATAAAATTACGTAAATTAACATAAATTAACTAAAACCCTATAAAACCTATTAAAACCAAAATAAACTAAATAATTAAACATTTAAGCACACAATAAATATAAAAACTAAGTATTAGGGAATAAAAATATCGTATAATTTAACTCTATCAATCACACATAATCACAATCGATAATAAACAGAAAATCAAATACACAAATTTAAAGGAGACAGGAAATTTTAAATGGTTCGGAGACTGAACATCTCCTACTCCACTATTCTACTCCACGAGTAAAAAATCCACTAAGGATATAGATCACCAAGATCTGCTATAATTGAACCACTCAGGTTCATTCGAGTCACGTAGTCTGGGAACAAAGACACTCAGTCTAGATCACTTAGATCTTTTCAAGTCCCTCAAACTTGGACAGTTGTTATAAAGATAAGAGCTTTTCTTTACTATAGGACTTTGAATTCACTCTGCAAATTAGTCTTATGTTTTGCGATTGACTTTGCTATACGGCCTGCTCTTCTGCGATTAGCTTTGCAATATGATCTGAATCTGTTGTGCAATTTGATCTCTGATATGGTCTTTCACTTCAATTACTTGATTATATGATTTGAACTCTGCAAACAGACCTCCTTACGATGTGATTAATCAACTTAATCCTTAAGTCTATACAATAATTTTTCTTAGAAGATCATCCTCACAGATTTATGATATTTTCTAATCTAAGTTCTTGTACATCAAGAATTCATTAAGGACTTTACAAAAACTATTGGTACAAATATATATTAATCATACCATCGTCAAATTTAATATACAGACTCTAACAATCTTAAAGCTACTTTACGATCCATAAATCACTCTATGATTTCTGAGATATCGATCATCGATGCTAAGTCTTTTAAAGAAGAGCTTAACGTAACTTAGTAGCACCCCAAACACAAACCAATAAACATCAGTATATCTTAGTGATCTTTAAAGGAGAGACTTAGTAAATTGCCTGATTTTGAGAAAATCAGTTCTCTATATGAGGTTTAACTTTTTGTAAGTTGTGTGATATTTAGTAGATCACGGTGTTGTAATTGGTTCTGAGAGAACCTAGTCTAAGTGACCTTATCCTTAGTGGATCATTCATGCTCGATGGAGTGGAAAAGATGACTAGGAATAATTTAGACTCTGAACCTCTTAAAAATCACTGTCTTCATTATTGCTTTACATAATTGTCATATCAACTATTATATTAACTACAATATTAATTTTGACTAGTTTTCACATTCTTTATCGCTAAATTCTGAGTTGACATATTTAATATATCTTTGAACGATTATTTATAAAACATATTATTCCTCTGCATGACTAAAATAAGTTAACTGGTAAATTATTAGATAAATAATTTTAATTTGAGATTTTAAAAAAAAATCTATTCAACCCCCTTTCTAAATCTCTTTGTACCATCTGGGAATAACACATATTATTGATGATGGTGCTTCAACAATTATAGTGGTGTTACTAGGTTTTAGTTTGGTTAATTTGAAAAAGAAAGGTGTAAGAGAGAGACGAAAGAGTATAGTATCAAAATATAGAGATTGGAGGATAGTTTGATAATTTTGATATGAGCTGGTCAATCTCAACGTTAACTTTTAGTTTTTTAATGAAAATTTTAAAAATGAAAGTTTTTTAAAAGAAAATTAGTTCAATCTATTACTTTGATAAAAAAAAATCATAATTAAATAGCCAAATGTGTAGTTAAACTTAAGATGACATGTACCAAAGTGAAATTATACTCCCAACACAAATATTAGACTTGGCAAAAAGTAACCCGGCCTGCAGGCCGGTCCGGTCTGCTCGCTAAAAATTAGGTTTTGTGATTTATTTTTATAGCTTATGAAAACTTGGGTCATTTTGGCCCAGCCCACCCAATAAATTTTTTTGTTACTAAATTTTACCAATTAACTTCATTATATTGTACTCATTTGTAGCCATAAGCAATGTCTTTTTTACTAAAGTACTATTTGCACCCCAAACATTACATATCAGACACCTGTCACACCCCAGACTTTAAAAGGTCCACACTTGCACCCCAAAGTTATACTTTTAGTTTTAAATTGACCTCTCTTGACTTTTAACAAGTCATTTTTGGCTGAGAGTCCCGGTATTCACTTGAAATAGTACATATCTTAAGGGTAAAATGGTCTAAATACTTTACACCAAAACAAAATTAAGTAAAAATGAGTAATTTTCTCTATCTCCTTCTTTCTCTTATTTTCTCTCTCTTCTTTAATTCTCTTCTAACCCATTCATCAATTTCTTTTATCCTAATTTCATCAGAAAATGGGGCTTCAAGGTTAGGGTTTATGAAATTGAAATGGGGCTTTGAGAATTGAAGTTTACTAACGTTAAATCAACATGAAATTTATGGTGGATCAAAGTACTTAAACAAGGAGAACATGGAAAAGAGAATTTGGGGTTGAAGATAGGTAAACTACAATATGTATTTAAACTGCAGTTTATTTCTGTATTAAGAATGGTTCTTATGAGTATACTCCATTCTCTTTCTTCTTCTTCCTCTTCTTCAACTTCGACAACTCAATTAAGAATACCTAATTTCTCAAACATTAATCTAGTTTGTTTCTTGAGTTTTACATCATCTTTAACCTCACCCTTCACTGAAAAACACTCAATTGAGCAGTACAAAAAGGACAATTGGATATACAAAGACCAGTTGTAACAAGATTCTTACTACCCAGTTCCACCTGATTCCAACTTAATCAGGGATTATGACATAGCCCTTTACCTGTGGAGCTTAAGAAAATGCTTCAGGTGTTGAGGGAGAAGAGAGAAAATGGTGGTTCTAGTGACGGCGGTGGAGGTTGTAATGATCCGAAAAATTTTATAACACTATTCACGTGAAAACGCGTCTTTCGTTTTTACGAAATTTCACATTCGTGATTATCATTTATTTGCCAATTATCATTTATTTGCCAACTAGTAATATCATTACTAATTTTAAATCAAAAAAATAAAATAAAATTGAAGAATGAATTTATTCCTAATGAGACAAAATTAGGAAGCGATTAACGATGGAAACCCTAATCTAGCCAATTAGGTTAATTATTTAAATTAGGGTTAACCTAATTGAGTTATAAACTCTAATTAAAATTCAACCCCTAGTTTTGGGATGATATGGATTGTAGGGTATGTTTAAAGTCTAATATATGACATAATTAATATTAGAGCTAATATTGGTGTTAAATTAAATAGAAGTCTAATATAAATTAATGTGGGAATTAAATTAAAACCCCAATTAATAGTCCAATTAAATTAATTGCCTAGCAAGTTTAATTGGATTATGTGTTTATTAAGGATGAATTTAATTAAGCACCATGTGATTTAATTAATAATCCGATCAAGCTAATTACCTAACCATTTTTAATGCAAGACCCAAGTATTTAATTAAAATTGAGCCCAAATGAAATGTGACATAGGCCCAATGAAATTAATTAAATTAAGGTCCAAACATAGCAAAGTAGATGTGTGTTGGTGATTATATATATATGTATCTATATATATATTTTACTAACTCATTTTGGACATTAAATTAAAAAGGGAAATAAACCAATTCTAGGACCCTTTTACCCCCAAACTTGCGGCAACATTAATGACTTTAGGGGCTGATTTGGTTGTCCATTTAGGAGCTCAAGGTGTTGGGAAGAACAAAGAATTAATACAAGCTAGTAGATTTATGCTTGGTTGATGTGAATGATGTATATACTTACATAATTTGTAAGTATACACAACAACTAATACACTCACTCTCTCCTATCATCCAGCATCTTATTTTTCATCTACCAAGTTGCTAGAGAGCCAAAGAGTTAGAGAGAAAAGAAAAGTTGAGAGCAAAATAGAGAGAAAGTAAAAAAAAAGGAAGAGAAACCCTAGAAAAATCAAGATCAAGCAAGAAGCAAGATCATCAACCATACCAAGATAGATCATCCAACTCTCATCCCATTCCTAGCAAGAAGAAAAAGAGCTACCAAGAGGTTTAAAAGTTTTCAAACCTAGCTTTCCATTTTAATATATGTTCTATGTATGTTTTAAGTGATTTTATTGGTCAAAAATGTGTTTTGATGGTAGAAAACTATTTTTAAAGATCTTGATGCTTAAAACCATGCTAGACTAATATATCTAGAGTTTAATGGGTTTAACATGAGTTTTGGTATTCATTTATGTGGAAAAGTTTAACAAAACATGAAAGCGATTTTCGCCGGAAAAACCCTAAACTGAGCAGCGGGTTGCCGGATTTACTGTTCACGTTCCGTAAGTCGTATTCATGATCCGTCAACTTTGGGTGATATTACTATAATATAGGAAGATTTTTCAAGTGGTACAACTGAAAAATATTAAACGAGCTATTTATGGTGATTTTCCTAGCAAAACAGTTCCTGCTGGAAAAATCTGGAAAAACCTACTGCCAGGATCTTGTGAGGGCTGTTTTGGCAACTTTTCTTGCTCTAAAAATTCCTTCCATTTTACAGATGATATTATATGGTATATATCAGCCACTGTCCAAAAATGAGCTCCATCCGACGTCGTATGAGGGAGTTATGACCCAACGATTTTTCAAGTTTTAAAAGCATAACACAGAAATATCTTGAAAAGTATAACCCAACGATTTTACTAGAAGTGGTATCTGATATCAGGAAGCTACTGTAGAAATTTCAGAATTTTCTGGTGAAAATTAAATAAAATGATGCCATTTTGGACAGAAACAGACCATTTAAAAAATAGTAAATACGGTTGAAAAATTAAAAGAAAATTATTTTGTGTATAAAATAAAATATACTACAGATATCCAAGAGATATAAAAATAATAAGTCAAGTAGGTATTTTTGTTAAATACACTTGATTTAAGAGAAATAAAGATAATAGCATAATTAAGGATGTATGAGTTAATTTTATTAAATAATACATAAAGGTAATTATTTGTTATTTAACTTGTATTAAATAATAAATAAATTAAATAAAAATGAATTAAATTAGTTATTTATTATTTAAATGACTAAATAATAAATAAAAGAAAGGAGTAAAGAAATTAATAAAATAATTAGACAATTTACCTTTAAATTGTTTAAGTTGTTAATATTACTAAGTAATTTAAAATATTATTAAATAATAATATTAGTTAAAATAATTGTAAATGATTAAATTATTATTTAAAGGAGTAATAATAATAGTATGTAATTAAATTGTTATTAAATGATTAATAATAATAGTACCTCATTAAATTATTAATAAATGATTAATAATAATAGTAACTCATTAAATTATTATTAAACGATTAATAATAATGTTAAGCAATTAAATTATTATTAAATAATTAATAATAATAGTAACTCACTAAATTATTATTAAATGATTAATAATAATAGTAGGTATTCAATTAAGATGTTATTGAGTTATTAATAACATTTGTAAGTGAACTTGATATTAATAATATTATTAGGTAACTAAAATGTTATCCAAGTGTGATAATATTGTCGTGAAAGCTACGTGTTGTTAAATAGAGGATTATGTGTTTAAGTAGCAGTATGTATGATAGTAATATATGAATCTCTATGTGTTATATTAATTGAAAGATAAACCTATTTAATACTAGGTATATCAAAGGCTGTAATTTAAGTTGTGTGAGCTGTAGTAAACAACTGAGGCAAGTTTCCTAACTCAAACTCTAACTATTATTTTTGAGCATGTCAAATGGTTTAATTTATCGTTAATTATTCCATGTAAATGCCAGTATTGATATTCGCACATTGATGCATTTGAGAAATATGTTCTATCATTGAACAAGTAAATTATTTAAAGTTCTTTATTTCATGAACTGTTCAACAAATGGGTCTACGCCATTTGTTTCGGCTGGACATATAAAGTAAATATTTTTAAAAGCTATTCCAAACTAGTTGAGTGGTGTGGAAGTCTTGTACTGAGAGAACAAACCCTAAATGGGGAATTATAAGTGTTATAGTTCGACATGGTCAGAGTTTAATGTTATGCATATACATGTTGTACAAGAGGTTGATCCCCTCGAGTACAGTCTGATTTATAAAAGGATAATCAAAAGGTTGTTTCCTTGGAAACGTTTAGGGTCGGTTGGACCACTCAGCAGTAAATAATCATCTTTCATTCATTCGTTTGGATTTTGAGTATCTTATCAGTCATTTCATTAATTTCTATAAATTGTTGAGCTTTCACTTTATTCGCAGTTATTCATGATATGTCTGTATTATTTTAAATTTGCTGAGCATATTAGTTGCTCACTCTTGCTATATATATAATGAACTAATTGCAGTTAGGCCTGAGCACTCCAAGAAGGACAAATGCAAGGTCAAGCTTTAAGAATAGTTTAAATATTTCTATTCCTGTTTTGTAAATCATGGAACCCTGTTTATATTAATAGGATCGTCATGATGAAATTTTATTAAGATTGAGACCTTGGGACCGTAGTAAGCCTTTTGTATTGAACAACTTATGTTTATTTATTCCGCATTTAGTAATATATGTTGTTTAAGAGGTGATGTATGTATTTGATCGTGAGCACCAAATTCGAGGTATTGGTACCTAAATTTGGGGGTGTCACAGAGGTGGAGAAAGAAAATCGGGGAATGTTTATTTGGTAGGAACAGGGCCAGGGGATCTAGAGTTGTTGACAATCAAGGCTTTGAGAGTGATTCAGAGTGTTGATCTATTGTTGTATAATAGATTAGTGTCAAATGATGTGTTGGATTTGGTGGGTTCTGATGCTAGGCTTCTCTATGTTGGGAAGACTGTTGGGTATCATTTGGTGCAACAATTTAGATAAGTTAGTGGAAATCTTATGTCAAATCTTTGTAGTTGCTAATTGTATTTACTAAATAGAAAATGCTTCCCGAGTACAATTCTATACAAGTGTTCTCACTTCTCACTTAGAGTGATTTGCTTATTCTTCTTTCTAAATACATTTGGTTGTCCCTAAAAATTACCTTGGCTAGCTTAGCTTTAATGTAAGTTGAATTACTGGATTTGCTTGCTCTTTTTTTGTAAGGTATGAAGTGTTTATTATTCTAGCTCTGACAAAATTACCATGGCTAGCTTAGCTTTAATGTAAGCTTAGCTTTTGTAACTTAGCTCTGGCAAAAATTCTCTGATTTTGCTTGCTTAGATTTTTTTAAAACTGTTTATATTCGGGTAGAGAGAGAATAATGAAAGGAAAGATGATGAAAAGAAAAATGAGAGAGAAAATGAAAATGAAAAGAATGGAGGTATTGTTATCTACGAGAGAGAGAATGGAAGGAACGAGGAGAGAGAAAATGAAAATGGACACTCCTGGTCAATAGTGACCGATAAAAAGTCCGGAGAGTGCAAATTAAAATGAAAATATAAACTTTGGGATGCAAGTATACAACTTTTAAACTTTGGAGTATAACAGGCGTCTGACATGTAAACTCTGGGGGTGCAAATAGTACTTTAGTCTGTCTTTTTATAAGTTGCTGCAACAAAAACTGAACTTAATTATACATTAATGCTTCATACACAATAAGTTATATTTTAAGTAATTTTTTATTACTAGAAATTATTTATTCTCACACTAAATATGTCACTATAAATACTATAAAGGACACAATGTAGAGTTGTGTCACATTAAGAGACGTTTAATTTAAATTTAAGCCTTATGATTTGCAAGAAATAGGCTTCCACAACCTTTAAAACATCCTCAGTCATTTTTGTTCGTATCTTGATTTTCTCTTCCTTTATCTCAATTCACTTGATAATTTTTTTTTTTTATCCTTATAATACTAATGTTCCATTTTCATAAATTTTGAATTTATAAAAATTTGGTATTATAGTATGTGAAAATTTTATATGGCTCACAGATCAGCTCGGCTTGGTTCAATTTGAACTACAAGCCTCTTGTTTTAAATTGAAAAAAAAATTAAATCATTTTAGCTCGGCTTAAACTTAATCTGACCTAACTATGACCCGGCCCATTTAAACTGACCCAACCGTCTGCCGGCTGTATTCAATTACTCCTATTTCAAATTCTCTCTGTCACTCGTCCTCACAAACCTGTCTCCTTCTTTTCCTCACCCTCTAAACCCTATCCCATCACTTTTCCTCAAATCTCTCCCTACACCCACAAAAATGATTCCCCTAAACTTCCTATACATCACTCTCGCATTATCCCCGCTCATAATCTCGGCATATTCCTCTTCATCACCATCAATTTACGATGTTCTCGAATCTAATGGCCTCCCTATCGGCCTTCTCCCGAAGGGCATCACAAACTTCACGATCGACCCCTCGTCCGGCCGATTCGAGGTCTATTTGCTGCAATCTTGTGATGCCAAGTTCGAATCTAATGTCCGTTACGATTTGAACGTTTCGGGTACGATTGCGTTAGGTGAATTGGGGGAATTATCGGGAATTGCGGCCCAGGAGCTGTTCCTTTGGTTTCCTGTTAAAGGGATTCGGGTTGATATTCCGAGCTCTGGGCTTATTTACTTTGATGTTGGTGTTGCTTTTAAGCAATACTCGCTGTCGTTGTTTGATACTCCGAGGGATTGTACTGTCACGGGATCTAAGCTTTGGCAGTCTGCTGATCTTGTCTTGTTTGATGATCATGGCCAAGTTGTTGAGGTTTATTTCTCTTCTATTTTACTTGAATAATTTTGATATTTGTGTGCATAATTTTGATGATACAGAAAAAGTGAATTTTGGTTGATATTAGGAACTTGATTTATAACCCTTATTTAATAAACGGTAATGTTGGGGTCTCAATTTTATTTTATTTTTGGTCTCAAATAGTGTCACAAATGATTTGGCATCATTACATTGGTATGATACGTTGGACGAGTACATTTCTTGTTGAGGTTGATTTCTCATCTATTTTACTTGAATAATTTTGACTTTGTATATAGGCTTTTGTGCATAATTTTGATGATACAAAAAAAAATGGATTTAGGTTGATATTAGGAATTCGATTTATAGTGCTTTAAAGTTTAAATCATAAAGGCCAAAGCAATACAAAGAGGGAGTAATCAGCAATGGAAACTGGTACTTTTCTGGTTCTGGGTACAAGAACAAATTTTATTGGATATAAGAGATACTACAATAGCGGAGGAAATTAATAAGAACTGTACAAAGTGATGGTCAGTTCTCCAGTCCTTGTGATTTGAAACCGATTGAAATCCTTGTAGTCAAATGCTGAAGTGAGTTAAGAAATGACATCCTATGCCGTAATAAGAGATTGGAAGGAAGCTATAATTAATTATGCACCTGCAAGACAAGGTATAGAAGGGTATGGAGAAGGAATAAAGGAGTAAGAAAAAAGGAGAACGGGGAAGAAGATACCTATAGCTAGAAATCTGTAGCACAGAAGCATACAGAAACGCACATCTTAATTTTAAAGAATTGAACTCTGTATTAAACTTGTAGGTATTACAATACTTGTTTAGAAAACTTCGGCTTAGAGACTAAATTATTCTAATAGTAGAGACCAAGTAACACTATAAGTTAAGATAAGTATCCTATCAAGAAAATAACTCTAGTCTCTAGTTTTCTAAATAATTTATGCTTGGTAAAGTAGATTCCTAAAATATTAAAACAATCTAATTAACCTAGACTCCTATGTATTACCGAATTTAAAATAATTATAATCAATTTATCCATGACTATAATACAACATAATTGAAAAAATAATCTCTTGCAATTTCCATTAGACTTTTCACATCAATCTAAGGTGTCAGTTGTGTGCAGGATGATGCCAGAGTTTTCTAGACTGTTCTTGTCTCAAAATCTACATTCTCACAGCAAAGTGATAATGCGATTACATAATTTGGGAAAAAAAGAAATAGGAATAGTCCCCTTATTTATTTTTTGAAAAGTGATTTTTAAAAAATAGTATTTATAAAATACACACACGCACATACGAACTATTCCATATATCACTATAGATAATTTGTTACATTTAGAAGATGAAATAGAACGTCATTCAGTATTTAGTATAAGGTTCTCATTAGTTAAGCCTTATACATGGAGAATGATTGGCAACAGGTTTATAGAAATTTTTTCCCTCCTTGTTTGAAGCTCATGTCATTGCTCCAATACTAATTCAGTTCCTCCAACTACTGAACTGGTTTTGTAACTTTTGTTCAATGATCATACCTAAAAGAATTTAGGTTGACTTCTCATCACCTTTTGCTTAATAATATTCCTACGGAGTGTATGTATTTATATGCTAAAAGATAAAATGTTGTATTTTTGGGTATTATGATGGATATTGAATATTTCTGAGTTTGGTGTGATTGGATATCACCAACTTTGGTGTGCTATTCTCGTGTCAGTCCCTCATTTTTATCTTAAGGCCTGTTCGAAAATAGAAGGACTTAGCTAAAGAATGAGTACTTTATTGTACATGCATATATTTATATATATGATAATTAGATGGAAAAATTAAAAATAAAGTTGGACTCAGTTCATAACAAACCACACAAGTCATGCACAGACTATACACCCAAGCGCCCAACAAATCACAGAGACTATAAACCCACGCCATCCCAAACAACATAAAAATCATCCCACAAAACTCTAAAGAACTCGAAATGCAAAAGCAAATGCTCCACAGTTTCCTAATCCTTCTTACCTGTTACGTGTGTAGCATTAGTCACACATTTGCCTTGCTTGTCTCCAAAGTGACACCTCAGTCAAGGTATCCCCAAAGAAGCTGTCCAAGAAAAATTAGGTTATGCAAAATAAGAAAAGACCTGCAAAGTTCAATGTCCTTTTTGTTTTAATAATGTTCATCCCCTTTCTATTCTATTTTCTTCTTCTTGGATTAAATATGGTAGAATTATCGTCTTTGCACTGAAACTGATTTTGATGTCACTGCAGAATCAATTAGAGCAACTTCATAATAAACTTGGCGTGGCGGGTGGAGGGAAAGCTGTTTCATAAATTGTGAGGCTCAGGGTTGGTACAAGGTTTAACATACCCCTGTTAAGTCGTGGGTTTTTTACTTTGGCCTTTAGAGTGTTGAAGGTCTGGTTTTGGCCTGTAAAGTGTGTTTTGTTGCTGTATATTTCAACTTCTTCCCTAAATGCCCCTGCTTATGCAGGAAACAACTCAATTAGAGAAGAGATGAGAGGAGAAACAAGGTGGGTCATGTAAACAGGAGATATGGTTGTTAGGGTCAATGGTGATTTGGGTTATATGTATGTACTAGTGTATGATGTTTGTTCTTATTATATCCCTTTATATGTTTAATGGTGTTGTATTTTTTTCTTGTGGTATAAGTAATAGTATTGTATTGAGTTGCTGTAAATAGAGAATTTTGCTTGTTTCAATATGCTTTTCTGGATGGATCAAAACAGCCATTCCCTATTTTTGGTGTTTTGGTAGTGTAGTGTACGTAATCGCCTCAGTGAGATATATACATAAGTTATTTATATTAGACAAAAATTATTTATATTAGACAAAAACAAAAATATAATGAAGTAATATGGGAATTTGGAAGGGTGTAGTGTTTCTCTAGTTTCTTGGATATCTGTGACGAGTAGTATTGCGATAATTTTGCGTTGAATTATAATTACGAAAAATATTAATATAAGAGAGTTTTATTTATTACACATCTATTATCGCTAATACTGATCCGGGTAAACAAAAAGTTGTATCATTTTTCATTTGTGACACCTTGATGTTGTTCTCAGAGTTTGAGATAGATTTCCACCATGTGATAAACAGATAATGCCGTTTCCTAAATTACATGTATTTTATTTTTGTACATATATACATACAAGCACAAAATATTGTCTATCCTTGGTGAATATTTTTTGTTATCGAGATACTCTGGTAGTTATATAGCTTCTTATTAAAATATGGTAATCTCATAAAAATATTCATTTAATTTTGATCTTAGTTAATTGCAAAATTTTGAAATTTAAATTTTGGTCTAAATATACTATAACAATTAAAATTAGTAATATTTTTTTAAAAATTAATTTACAATATTAACTATTTTACTAATTAAAATTAATTAATTCAAATCAAATGTTGAAATTTAGAATTTTGTAAATAAATCTAAGAAAAAAAAGGTAATATTATTCCTCGTTCTCTTTTTCATCTTCTTTTTGTTTGGAAAGGAGGAATTATATCCTTATTATTTCAAGGAAGTTGTATCTAGATGATGGCTAGGAAATCTCCATGTTCTTGGCATAACAGAATTTGATGTTATCTAACATAAGTTTTAAGTTTAATGTCTGCATTTTATTTTTCCACGAATTGTTAAATTACAATGGAATTCGGCAAAAACGATAAATTTGTAAAAGTTTTTAATTATAGATGGTAATTTGAATTCTTGAATTTTAGTACAATTGACCCTATTATTAATAAAAATATTTACTTAGTAATTAGAATAATAAATCAACTCAAATCCCTCATTTTACAAATATTTTTACTTGAGCCCCACATATTTTTAATTGAGTCCTTAGTTTTTTTAAATCTGACTAGAAATTTATACTAAAAAAATAAGTACCAAATGATGCGTATGTTAAGTTTGCATGTATTATGAACTTTTGATCCATAATTTTATAATTTTTTTGGTATTTATAACAATCCTCCTTGGAAATACATCTGCATCTCTTCAAAACTACATTCTCTAGCCAAATAACCACTCGTTTCCTTCAGTTTTCATGAATTTCCATATGCAATTAGATCTTGAATTTCTATTGGAGTCTGAAAAAAAAAATTAAATCGAGCCCTTGGTTTTAGACTTGGCAAATTGGTCCGAGCCCGTGGACCGGGTTAGCCCGTTAAAAATTTAACTTTGAGATTTAATTTTTTAACCTATAAAAACTTAAGTCATTTTGGTCCGGTTCATTGTGGCCCGGCCCACGGGTGAAATTTTTTATTTTATTTTTAGTAAGCTTAATTTTATAAGAAATTAGAATTATTAAATATTTTTTTATAGTTAAAAATCATAACAAAAATAGGATCATTCAAAATTTGTAAATGTTAAATATCATAACAAAAATAGTTTGTAAATTTTTTTCTTTAATTTATTTGTTTTGGTCTCAATATATGAATTAATTTCTTTTGACAATTTTTTTTGAAACTGTCTGTTCTATTTGAGTGAAAGTGAACCATTATCAATTGTAAGTTAGCTTTGAAATAGTTAAATTAATTACTAGATGTATACATTTTTAAGTAAAAATTGTTGGCCTATATCCTTATGGGTTAAATGGTTTTTACATTTAATTCCACGTAAGAGAGAGAAAACTGACATAAAAAACTTTAAGCTCACATGTGGCCACTCTCGAGTTGAAATAAAGGAATATTAAGGAAAAAATAAAAGAAAATTATAAAATTTAGTAAGAAAATAAAATAAAATTTTAATTATTTTTGTAATCAATAGAAAATAATTTTTTTAGGTAATTAATAACAAATATAATTATTTAGGAAATTAGAAAAAAATAAAAATATGCTAAAATTAAAAATCTTTTCAAAATAAATTATTGACTTTATGTACGTACATATTTATGTCCATTATAGTTCATCAGCTCTAGAAATTTTTTACTCAAATTTCAAAAATTCCCCTCAAGTCCCTTACCCTCTGTAAATTTCCTTTGCATCCTTTATCTATATAAACATTTTACTTAAGTCATTTATCTCTTAGATACTATCAGATGAGTTCCTCGTGCCTTGGAAGTTTACATTCAATTTCCTCTGCTCTCAAAAAATTCCAAACTAGAACCTCAACTTTTGGAAATATTCACTTATGCCCATTTATTAACTATTCCCATTGGCCCTTAGCTCTCAAAACTGTCTAGTCGAATTCATTTTCTTTAAAATATTTACATTCAAATATCATCTCTCCACTACTTACAGGAGTCCCTCAACTTCCATAAATTTCTGTCTCTTTAACTCTTTGAATCAGACTCGGTTACTATGAAGTGAACTTTATGGTAAGTTTATTTTTAGACTAATAAGGTACTGACACACAAATAAAGAGAACACTCCTTAGCCTGCATGTCAATACCTTATTGGTCTAAAAGTGAACTTACAATGAAGTTCACTTTATAGTAATCGGATCCCTTTGAAACTTTCATCAATATCAGTTAACTTTGATATTTTTTTCTCAAGTCCATTAACTCTTGAAAATTTCTATTTGAATCCGTCAAATCTCATCAACTTCACTTAAGTTCATTTTGATTATTTCCACTAGAATCCTTGAGCTCCTTGAAATATCCGCCACAACCATTTGACTGACTTAAATTTTCACTCTGCAGGTTTGTCTCTTCTAAAGATTTTCACTCAACAATCGAATATTTCTCCACAAGTCCCTCAACTCAGGGAGATTTTCACTTGAGTTCCTCATCTTTAAAGAATACCCAATTGACTATCCCCAACTCTTAAAAATTCTACCCAGTCCTTTATATCTTGTAAACTTTCCATCATGTCCCTCAGCTCTAAAAATATCTTCTCTTGAATATTTCTATTTTAAGGGTGTTCAAGTGAGGTGGCTATGAGCATGTATCTAGATCCTCCTTTTAATGTGTTGCTCCCTACTTACTGATATGCAATTGCTATAATAAAAAATGGGGTCTCAGTGACTTCACTTACTTGCCTCTTGTAAATAGGACCATTACGTAAGACAAGACTTTAAACAAACTGGGTTTCTCACAAGCAATTAGATTAGAATGATTAAAAGATTTACTCTAATGCCTAGGATTATCAATTGGTTAATCAAGCTCGAACTCCGATCGTTTGACCTTTTAAGCTCTAATGCCTAGGCTTTTTCCTCTTGCATTCGATTTTAGAACACACTTGTAACTTCCAACAGAACATGAAACTTTAATACTTAGTCATGAAAATCCCTTATCAAATGATTGTACCGTATTATTTAATGTTGTTCAAAATCAACACTTATTTGTGAAACTACCGCCTTTTTTTTTACCATATATATTATTAACATCTTTTGTCCTCCAACTAATATCATCAAGCATTTGTAATATACTTTTGAATATGCTCAAAATGTGTATAAATTTGACCAAAATGTGAAAATGTATGTCACGTTCATGTTATTGACCCTACTTGATGATTGTTGTCAACCTTATAAAATCTTCTGTTATTTTATTTGTCTCTATCCTGTACGTGCAATAGATCTTTGCATCAAAAACAGACAACTCACTTATTTTTTTGAATGGTATACTTTAGAAAATCCACAATCTCAACTTGAAAATGTCTAAACATCTCATTTTTATAAATTTTTGTCACATGCATTTTCAAAAATGATCCAATAACCATACTCCGCTTATGATGGGATGTTATGTAGTCGGTTTCTCTCTCTCAAGAATTGTTTCTGAATAGGCTTCTGAAAAGTTGTTACAAATTCTTTCACTCATTGTAGCATTCCCATATATATCCATAAAACTATTAATTCCTCCATTCCTTGAAATGGTTGTCATTCTAATGACAAAATATATTTTTTTGTCATCATACATTGATTTGAGCTACTTATGCAATTCACATCTCTCCTCAAAATAATCGATCGACAGTGAGGCTACCAAAAAAAAAAGATCTGTTTGAGAGGGTTACATAACCGTGGTAAATAACACGAGAATTATAACAAATGTTATTTGTGACGGTTTATGTCACGGTTTCTCAGCCGAACCATTTGCAAGCGTCACAATAAATGGGGACGGTTAGATAAACCGTGACAAATACTTCTTTTTGTCACGGTTGTAGCGATGACTTCAAACCGTCTGGATTAATTAAGAAGTCTCATTTGTATGAACTCATTATTGCGATGTGTAGGAACCATGATAAAAGACCTTTAGAACTGTTTGACAACTGATACAAATGCATCAAACAATCATTTACATACACAATTGTGACACTTAGGAACTGTGACGAAAGACCTTTACACACGATTCTGTAACTGATACAAAATATGCCGGACGAACATTTATATGCACAATTGTGCCGCTTAGGAATCGTGGCAAAAAACCTTCGGAAACAGTTTTGCAACTAATACAAATGCCTAAATGCGCAATTGTAACGTTGAGGAACCGTGACAAATGGTGTTTAGCCAAAGTTTGCAAACTGATGCAAATGTGTTAGTCAGTCTTTTATCTTTCATTACTAGTAACAGTTCTAACCGTCAGAAATAATAATTATTAAATTTAAGTAATTGTGTTTGCGTATATACAACCTATCTGATTATAAGATTTTCAAGCTAACAAATATTCGAACCTATAAGCTTTTCAATCTAAAATGTTTTCATTTATCCAAATATTCAATCTATAATTCTAATAGTTCAAAGTTTATCCGTAGTGGAATAAAAAGAACTTAAAAACTTCCAAGACATGTACTTACTAGTCTATTTCTTAAAGCATATGTTGCACTAAGTTCAAGTGACATGCAAAATCACCTAGAGATCCTACTCATCATCTTCGTGCATTTCTTCCTCACATTTAGCAGATGCAGTAGGAACCTATAAATTCAACAATATTGAGTATAAGTTTTGATTGATACAAAGATCAATATTAACTACCTGGCCAATATTAGAACGCACACCAAGTGATTTTTGCGAAGGAATATTTATCCCTAAAAATTCTAAGCATTGTTTCACTGAAGTAGAAATATCCTCAACTCGACGCTTATGAAGCTCAATCATCCTGGCAGTTACAGTAGCCTTAACTTTTTGGTCACGTCACTTGCGCTCATATTCTGCCATTCTTGTTGCTACTGCACTTTCAGTCATTCGTTATATCCTATCAGAAGGTGTAGTACCAACTATAGTTGATGAAGACTTTCTAAAAACATCCGTTGGAGATGAGCCACTAGCAAATGTCCTTACACGACCATGACCATCACGACCCATGAACTCTACAAAAAACCTTTTCCTCATCTGCTTTACTTTGCTAGGACTCAGAAGAATTTTGTTTGATTCTTTGTAAAATAGTAGGTCCCATATATTAATTGTCCTATGGGACTCACCATTTTACAAAAAATCATTATATAAATCATTACGTATAGCAAAACTCAATTCAGAAATATGTGAAAGTGTCTTTTTCATCTATTCCTGTGATAATATACATAGTTTAGTCAAATATCCAAAGTCAATGCAAAGATAAAGGTTTCAGAACTTAGATATTCATAGCAAAAAACATACCAAACAAGAAAGGAGCATACGGAGTAAAAAATAAAGCCACAAAGTAAAATAGTTCGAGTAGGGTTAAATAGTTTTATAATCACAACTAGATCCGTAGCTTTTATTGAAGAAACTAGAAAATACATCACTGCAACAGAATATGCGAGAACTTATGAAATGAAAGAAAAGGAAGGAGAAAATACTTAGTAGAAGGAGCAGTAACATTTCGATTTATTGGAGAAGTCGTCTTCTCTTCGACAGGCTTTGTTATATTCTTTGGCCTTTCTAGAGCATTTTCTTTTACTATTATTTTCTGTTGTCCTTCTATATAGAACAAAAGAAACATTTTTGTATTTTTGTCAAATCAAGAAAGGGAGAAGCAATTGTAGCACTAATGGAGCAAAATTTAAATTTAGAAGGAAAAGTGCGGGGGGGGGGGGGGGGGGGGGGGGCTTACCCAGAAAATCTATACAAACCAAAACACTTACCAAACAAGCCTATCCAAGTGCCAACGTATTCTCGAACTCGCAGTTGCTAAAGTTCAAAAAAATGAGTTGCAAAAATTCAAACAACAACCAAATCATATTATTTATGCAAATGTACTCTCCAAATAACTTTTTACACAATCTTGTAGTCATAAAGTTGGATTCCAAGTTTCACAGAGGAATTATAGTTGCTTGTACACATTATATTCACCAGTTTGTCCAAATCCAAGTAACACATGTATCCATTATAGCTATATATATTTTTTGCCTGGCTTCCTAATAGTAGATATGTGTAACATATTTGTCGAGTAACACAAAGATATACAGTTGGTACTAATAAAAATCTTTATGCAAATAACCATAAAAGAATAATAAGTGTACTGTTGAGAAACTTACAGAACTTGTGGAGATGGACCTTTTGTCACCGAACGTGTTTTAAGGAACACGATGGTACGTGAAACAACCTCACCATTATGCTTCATCTATGTCAAGTTTAAATTTTAAGTGGTGATGGATAGTATAACAAATATATAAATTACCTCACGTCAAGTATTAGCAAATGAAGTTTTTCCTGTCCTATGGGGGAACTCGTTTTGTTGATGATTTCTCTTGTTCCTTTGTGCTTCATCCTCATATTTTTTTTCGTTTGCAAACTTTGAACTAATTTTTTCCAATCTTTAGGTCACACACTCCCAGGAGATATCAAAAGGGTTGTTGGATCGTCTTTGTTTGGTATGTGCTAGCTTTTCTTCACAAATGCTTTCCACTTTTTCTTAATTTCACCAATTTTTTGGGGTACTCCTCTGAAGCATTGGTGTCAATCCTAAATTATAATAACAAAATAATACATATTAAAACAAATGAAGCCTTGAGCAATCGATCCCTTCGGACGTGTGTGATTTCGCACATATTTCGTTAATGTTTGTAAATACCTTTTACCAAAAAATAAATAAATTTGAAGGTTTAGAAAAATAAGCAAGGTTATAAAATGAATGTCAAACTAGAAAAAATAGCAAAACATATCTTTCAATTCGGTACATCAAACAAAATTGCATAGGGCCAATAACCAGAGCCTTCTCAGCAAGATGAATTGGCAAATGAACACGTAGAAACTTAAATTTTGCGTGTATTCTTGATTTTTGTAATAGGATAGCAAAATTATAAATTCGTGACAAATTGAGAATATCAAGGGATGACCCACAAAATCAAAGAGAATTACCTGGAGAGTACCCGTATTCCTTGGGGGACTAAAATGTAAAAATGATGTCCAATTAAAGCACCACTTTTTGTTATATTAAGGTGTTTGCAACTCATTACAATTCGACGTAATTTAATCGTAAATAATCGCGTTGGGGATAAATTTCGGAAATGAGACTATTCCGTTGAAATAGGGTTATTTTTCTTATCAATGTAGCACTTTTTACGACGAATTTCATCTATTCTATCTTTTCCGTCAAAAAAAAATTATTTTCGACGAGATTTATTTCATCAAAAATAATCTTTTTTCTTGTAGTGACTTTTGTTATCCCTCCTAACAAATCTGAATAGGCTCAAATTGGGTACAATTGTAAAGATCTAGAAATGAGCTTTGCGGATTGGGGTGGAACGTTTTAAAACTCCTCCCAGATCAAAAGAAATGATCATTTAAAGTGTAAAAAGCTAGTGGGTGAAGAGGGAGCCTGACAGACGCCATTACATAGGCACCCAGGCGCCATTCCACAAGTGTCTGACATCCTAAATCTATATTAAACCAACCCCTTCCTCCCTTAATGTGTACGGAAAATATAGCAAAAAACCTGAAGCGAAAATGGGAAATAAAGAGCTTGAAGTTAAGACACTCCATCGTCAACTCATGAAGCTCTTACTTAAACACTATAAGAGGTTCATTTGAAAGCTAAGGGGCAAGATGAGGCCATTTAGCTTGAAGATTCTCCTTCCATCAAGGTCCTCTCTACCTTCTTGTTAATTTGTGATTGTGATTGATTTGTTGGTGATTATCTTTATTTGAGGCTCTCTAAGCATCTTAATTGATTATTTGTGGTGTTCAGATCCTATGATGGATTATGGGTAGTTTCACTACAAAAAAAAAGGTCATTACCGATGGACAAGTACGTCGCCAATGACCTAAATGCCGTTCGCAATTGTATCATTGGCGACGGCTATGTCCGTCGCCAATGATGTTATTGCTAATGGCATTAACAATGGTCTGGTTCGTCGTCAATGAGTAATATAAAAATAAAAGTGAAATTCTTTAGCGATGGACTAACCGTCGCTAATGAAACGGTCCATTGCCAATAACTTTCTTTTTAAAAAGTGAACCAGACATTTGCAACGGTAGCATCCGTCGTTGATACATCATTATCGACGGACCACGCCGTCGCTAATTAGCCCATCGCCAATGACCTTTTTTTAAATAAAAAAATAGAAAATTTTGCAAAAATCCCCTTTTTTTTTTACATATACATTATTGTACCTATTATAAACCAAAAACAACAAATAATTCTTGACTAACGTATACTAATAACCATTCAAAAATATACAATCAACCATCAAATGTGTACACAACGTAATCACATAAACCATAAAATGTAATTCACTGTATAACCAAACATAAAAGTAAATATATAAATCATCAAACTAACTAAATACAATAACGTAGTCTGTACAACCCAAAAACTAACTGTAGTTAGATACATCAAAGTAAAAAATCTACAAAGTGTTATATCCTTATGTCGTCATCATCAACGTTATCGGCTGACAATTGAATATCGTCCTTCGTGCCACTGCTGGTCTCACCCTTAGCACCATCATCAGCATTTGTTCGGCGGTCCTCGCCATCTCCTCTGGGGTCCTCGTCATCGCCGCTGGGTCCACCCATGCCACGAGACTCATCAACAGTAAACTACAAAATTAAAATATAAGTTAAGCAAAAGAGGTTCTAACTCGACCATCAGAACTCGGAATCGAGCCTCGTAAATTGTCACGTATTAGAAATATGTAATAAGTGTTACGCCTACGATTTTGCATCGTTTTGATACCCATGGCGAGATTTAGTCTACTTTTTTCTATATTTGTCTAAGTTATTTTAAAATAAGTTAGGCAAATAAGGTTCTAACTCGACTATCGGAACTCGGAATCGAGCTCCGTAAGTTGTCACACGTTTGAAATATGTAATAGGTGTCACGTTTACGGTTTCACGTTATTTCTATACCCAGGGCGAGTTTTTGTTTACTTTTCTTATATTTGTCTAAGTATTTTTAAAATACGTTAGGTAAACGATATTCTAACTAGGCCATCGGAACTCAGAATCGAGCCACGTAAGTTTTCATGCGTTTGAAATATGTAATAGGTGTTACGCGTACGATTTTGCGTCATTTCAATGCCTAGGGTGAGTTTTGGTATTTTTTTCCTATATTTGTCTAAGTTTTTTAAAAATAAGTTAGGCAAACGAGGTTCTAACCCAGCCATCGAAACTCGAAATCGAGCTTCGTAAGTTGTCACGCGTTTAAAATATGTAATCCTAGGGTTTCGCATTATTTCAATGTCCAGGGCTAGTTTTAGTCTACTTTTCCTATATTTGTCCAAGTTTTTTTTTTATTATTATTATTATTATTATGATTATTATTATTATTATTAATACTATCATTTTTATTATTTAATTACTACTACTACTACTATTATTATTATTATTATTATTATTATTATTATTATTATTATTATTATTATTATTATTATTATTATTATATTTATACTGGAATATTGGAGAAAGAGAGTAATTAATTCCTGGCAAACTTTATATTTTCACATTCTACCCATTTTTGGTAATTAACCGAGTAGTATTGTTTAAAGCAGGAGCAGTAGCATCCTTAAATCTCTCTCTCTCCAGTTATAATTCTTCAGTAATTTTTTCCTGGGGAGAACATAATATAACATGAACTAAAGCTTCAACACGGTAATGATAACAACCCACATTCAATATAATAATTGATATTTTTCTAGACAAGTTCAATGCACAATAAATCAAAAATAACAATTGATCATAACATATGATCAAAATTATAGTGAACATAGAAATACACATACATTACATATACATACACACATAAACATACATGGAGCAATAGATAGATATATCTAACCTGCAATTACACCCTAGCGCGGAGAAAACTGTGTGCATGAAGCAGAGAGAGGAGATGGAAAAGAAGAGAGGCTTTCATGCACCGTCACCCTCTGCCAAGCGTCGTTACCCTTTACCGTCACCAAGCTATCACCAGTAGGGGAAAGACGAATTTAGGGAGGAACAGGGGAGGAGAAATGGAATCGGGAGGGAAATGGAAATGAATCTGAGAGAAATTGAAATGGGGGAAAAGAAATGGGGAGGGAAAGGGTATTGGAGGCGGTAAATCCCCAATTCTCATTATTAATGGACTTAAATAATCAATCTCGACTGCAAGTCCGACAATATTGACGAAATACTGGTTTCAGTCAATGGCGACGGCGAGGACCGTTGACATTAACAACTATGTTGTCTTTAATGACCTTCCCTCCCCCGCGTTTTGTTTGGCGCCAAATTATTATTACAATATCGACAGATAAAACTCATTATCGACGGACTGACATCAACCAAGTGAACATAAACAATCTATTGGCGACGGGAGTCATTTGGGATGGCTAACCCGTCAATAATAACCTTATTGGCGACGACATTTAACTCATCGACAAAAACCACGTCGGTAATGACCAGCATTCTTGTAGTGGTTAAAAGGGTTTGTAATAGATAGAAATTCCTATTAGCTTGCCTATGAAATCCTACTTTGCTTATAATATTTCGGTTAATTTATTTATGGGTTCGTGAATTTTCATGATGTAATTAGTGTTAGATATAGGATTTGAGTATTTTATAGATCTATGGAATTTAGGGTTTATGGATCCCTATTCCTAAACTATAGATCTCTTTGTTAGATCTTATGATGTAAATATTTTGTTATTGGGCTTGGAATAAGAATCATGTGAATCAAGGATTGGATTCAAGACCCTTAAACTTTATATTTAATGGGAATTAATGCATATTCTCGTGATGGACTTAAAAATATGTTTGATATTTTGTGATTGGGTTTTAAACCAATTAAGATGGCGAGACCCTTTTTATAGGGGATTTATTATTTTGAGGTATTTGGGGTTACTTTTTTTTTTTTTTTTTCTGAGAATCTGTTTGGGGTTACTTAAGATGGCTTATATAGCCATTAGTAAGTCTAACCCTATTTTGATGCTTGGTTTTATTTTTTCACAAGAAAAAATAATTTTCAAAATAAAAATTAAAAAGGTATTTTAAAATTGAATTAAAGTAGGTTGTTAGAATAAATTTAGTTTAAAATTAAAAGTAGTTTGTGCCTTGTTTTCTCTTTGGAAAAAGAAATTGCGAAAACTTATTTTCCTTAATCAAAACCCTAGTTTTCATCATTATCATATTATATGGCAATTTTATGGAGTCACATGTAAGTCGTCTTATCTATTAAAACTCAAAAAATTTAGAAGAGTTAGTACATCTATTTACATCAATATTAGCTAGTGACTTTGTCTAATTGGTCCATCATTAAAATTAAAATTTCAAAACCAACATAATCACCCTAACACATAATCTTTTTCTTGCGAGGAAAAATTCCAAGGTCAACAAATAGCGACTTCGTTGGGGATCTTTTAAGAAGGCTTAAACTGCGTCACTTTCTAAAGTTTTCCTTTTATATTTTTTTGTCTTTCTTTGTATGCCTTACTTTATTGCTTTTTGTTATCGTTTTATCTTATTGCTTTTATCCTGTTTTAGTGCTTCATAACTCTTTAGTGCTTCACATCTCATTTTATTGTCAACATTTGCGTACAGCGGGGCACGTATAATTGTATGTTTGTCAAATTCTTCCACCAGAGGCGAAGCATGATTATTGAACTCAATGGGGTGTTTCCCAGAGAGTCAAGAAAGACATACATTCAAATCCACTCCAATCGAAAGTTTGAAAAGATTTGGGGACCTTCATGTCGAAAAAACATGCAAGAGTAACCCTAGGATAGACGTCAACCTCAGAAAAATCTAACGATTTATTTCAAGGAGACTACTCATGCCTTTTTACTTTCAACGCTCTTATATCTTAAGTGTCATCATGCACAACTCTATTTACCTCAGTCAGAAGAATAAGAAGAGGTATACCAACAAGGAGGAGTAGATTGCAACCACCTATATCTTTATATTAACTTTGATTTTGATAATGGGTTCACATTTTGGGACTGTTGTGCAGAAGGAGAAAATAGACTAATTTTTGGGACGGGGATGGAGTCTTAAAGATACACACACGAGAAAAATAAAATAAAAGAGAAAAAGATGACTTGTTCTCAAGCACTCTTTTGTTCTTTTGCTCTTACCAAGTACCATGTACATTCCTTCCTCCTTTTTCTCTTGTACAAGGACTATCAAAAGTAGATTATCTACTGTCCTTGGCATAATCCAGTTGATACCAGATAAACTAAATTCCATCATTCACAGGTCTTTCGTAACTTGAATACGCAATGAATATTGGTCTAGACGCTCTTCGAGTCAGATTTACACAAAAATACCAGCTCATATACATTCTCTTTCTTCTTGAAAGTTTATTTCCTGTACAAATGGCAAATAAGACAACCAAGTATTCAGTACAATTACTGCTGCCCAACATCACTATGCAATAAATTTGATAAGAAATGAACCTCATTTACCAACTCCAACTGTATATTTGAAAGTGGGCCATCCTTCAAAAATGCCCCTCTATACATGCACTCATAGAGTTGCCTACCAAGTAAGGGTGGAGCCATGTATAGGCTAAGGTGGGCTGTAGCCCGGGTGGAATTTTTGTGTAAAATTTAATATTTAAATATCTTCAATAGCCCAGCACAATATTTAGCCCAACTTAGATGAAATTTGAAAGCCCTAACATTTCAATTTCAAGAGATGGGAACAAGCAGCAATGGAACAAGAACATCATCGACCATCAGTAACGTGAAGGACTGAAGGCTGAAGCCAATTCCATGACGGCTGAAGTCGATTCCCTACTCCTTGCAATTGCTCTCTTTCCGATTCATCTTCATCAATCATCATCGACCATCATCTGGGTTATGGGTATCTGGTATCATGAGGTAATTCCCACCCATAGACCCGCACTCTCTCTCTCTCTCTCTCTCTCTGTTTGAAGTAATTGCAAATTTGCTGCTAAAGGTTATGCCTTTAGCTTGATTAATTAGTATGTATAGGATCCGTTAAGTTCAGAAAAAGTAATATTTCATTCCCAAGTATGTTTATGAAGAAAAAAAGAGGATAGAATGGGCAACAATAATTGGCAGTGAGATTTTGAATGGTATCTCAACTTGTAAAGTATTAATTGAATGGAGATTATTATTTTTCTTTTAATTGTAGTGATGCAATAGGATTTAAAATACTAAATTTTAAGTTAATGCGTTATATTTTTCATTCCTTTATTCTCACATTCATTTGTACAATTAGATATTCTTGTAACGAGCCTCATTTTTTTCTCCTATTATTTTGGAATATATTTATTGTAATTTTACTTAGAAAAAGGCAATTGTTCTTGGATTTATTCATCCATGTTTTTGATGGTGCATCGTAGTTGCTCAAATGTTTCTTATGTTATTGAGGTTTTGTGGATTTTTAGTTAAGATAATGAATGATGATTTTGTTAATTTTGGATGAAGAAGAATGAAAGGTAGTTTTGAAAACTCTGTAACAGAATCACGGGTATATTTTATCTATTTGAGCTTATGCAATTTGTCCAAAAATTAGGATATCTATCCGTAAGTAGTATAAATTTAAAATATTTATAGTCATTGATATGTTGTATTTTCCTTGAGCATTTTCCTTACTTACACTTCCTACTATATTTGACTAATACAATACTATTATTGTTGAAGTTTTAATATCTATTTTTTTGGTCCTAGGAATATGATAACCAAGTTGCTGAATCATATAGTAAGTGTTGGTTGAGTTGAACAACTGAAAATCAGATGGTTAGTTATTGTTCTACACCCTACAGTGTCCTAGTGTATGTCTATTTCATCATTTTAAGCTTACTCTTTTTAGGACAAGTTAGTACATATTACCTATATTTTGTCAATTTATGTTATAGTATTAAATACGAATACTTGCTCTTGCATACTGTAGGAAAGTTGCGCATAGGTTTTGGGGATTTTCAATTTGAATAAGTCACAATGGAAAGTCAAGGAAGCAAGAGAGAAAAAACTTTGTTTTCTTTCTTTAAACCAAGAGAAAGTGCATCAACTATTGAAGGGCATTCTCCATCTAATGTTGATATCTCAGATCACAACCACCCATTTCCAAATCTCGAAGAGTTAAAATTGATCTTAGTACTCTTGAACGGGATCTTGGGATTCGGATCCCTATATGCCAGCATCCCGTTAATCAACGAGATGAAATTAAGAGAGCTTATATCAAAATGGGTCTGTATCAACCTAAGTTGGCAGAGTACCCAAAGACTAAATTAGGGTCACAAAATCAAAAATTTCAATATTCGTGGTTTGAATCATTTCCTTGGTTAGAGTACTCTCCATCAAAAGATGCTGCATTTTGTTTTCCATGCTTTGTTTTTCAAAATAAGGTGCCTCTCCATCCTGCATTCATTACTAAAGGGTTTAATAGTTGGAAAAGGGTTAATGATGGAGTTAGATGTGCACTTTTGATGCATGTGGGAGGTCCTACTTCACCACATAGGAATGCAGTGAAATGTGTTGAAGACTTGATGAAAGTAACTGGACATATTAACAAAGTGTTGAATGCACAAACTGTAGAAGAAGTTCAGAAGAATCGGTTGCGACTTACGACAACAATTGAGAGTATAAAGTGGCTTAGCTTGCAAGCTTGTGCATTTAGAGGTCATGACGAATCTCCAACTTCTAGCAATCGGGGTAATTTTATAGAGATGATAAGACTTATGGGCCGATTGAACATTAACATTGGTGATGTAGTCTTAGAGAAAGCTTCGAAAAATGCTAAATATACTTCATCGACTATTCAAAAAGAAATTTTGCATATTCTTGCAAACAAAGTTAGAAGAAAAATTCGTGAAGAAGTTGGAGATGCAAAGTTCTGTATTTTAGTTGATGAAACCAAAGATGCATCAAATAAAGAGCAAATGGCTATTGTTTTGAGATTTGTTGACAGTCATGGTTTCTTACGAGAGCATTTTTTTGAGATTGTGCATGTTTCAGACACTACTGCTTCAACATTGAAGAAAGAAATATCTAATGTCCTTGCTCGATATAATTTGCATATCTTTAATATGCGAGGTCAAGGGTATGATGGTGCTCGTAATATGCGCGGTGCTTGGAACGACTTCAAGCTCTATTTCTTAAAGATTGTCCATACGCGTATTATGTACATTGCTTTGCTCACAGACTACAATTAGCATTAGTTACAGCTTCATCAAAAGAGATTTCTGTTTGGCAATTTTTTTCGAAACTAACAGCCATTATCAATCTCATTGGTGCTTCTCCCAAATGGCATACTGAGTTACATTCTGCTCGAGCTATTGAAATTGCACGTATGGTAGCTTCTGGTGAACGTGATACTGGTAGAGGCATTAATCAGATTGGTTTTCTACATCGGAGTGGAGCTACTCGGTGGAGCTCTCATTTTGATTCTATTTGTAGCTTAATTGATATGTATGGTGCAACTATTTTAGTGCTTGAAAGTATTGTTGATGCAGGATCCTCTAACTTTGTGCGTGGAGAAGCTGGTGGTTGTTTGATCATAATGAGGTCTTTTGAATTTATTTTCACTCTATATATGATGCATAAAATTATGGGGATTACTAATTTGCTTTGTAGAGCTTTGCAACACAAATCTCTTGACATCGTAAATGTCATGGATCTAGTCTCAACTACTAAAGCTCTACTTCATACTTTAAGAGAAGATGGATTTGATCATCTCCTTGAACATGTGCAATCAGTTTGCACACAAAATGAGATTAACATAACAGATATGAATGTTTCATACAAAAGGGTTACAGGTCGTTCATGCCAACAAAAAGAATCGATGACAGTTTGCCAACACTATCATTTTGATGTGTTTAATTCAGCAATAGATTTTCAGCAAGAAGAGTTGAATTCCAGATTTAGTGATGGAGCAGTGGAACTCCTTATACTTAGCACTGCTTTAGAGCCGAATGACAACTTTAAATCATTCAAAGTTGATGATATTTGCAAGCTTGCTGAGAAATTTTATCCAGAAGATTTCAGTGAACAAGAAATGCATTATTTGAGATGTCAGCTGAATCATTATAAACTTAATGTGGTCCATCATCAAAGCTTTCAAAATATGTCTACTATCACTGAATTGTGTCGCGGATTAGTTGAAACAAATAAATCGCAGCATTATAATTTGATTGATAAATTGATTCGTCTTGTTTTGACTCTACCTATTTCCACTTCCACGACAGAACGAGCATTTTCAGCTATGAAACATGTTAAAACTGCTCTTCGCAATAAAATGGAAGAGGAGCTTTTAGCAGATTCTATGATGATTTACATTGAACGAGAGCTTGTTGAAAATATCGATTCAGATTCCATAATAGACGAATTCTATTCTACAAAGCATAGAAGGATTCAGCTTAAATAGTGTGCTTTGTTTTCCTTTTCCCTTATATATTATGTACCTTTGAACCTTACTACTATGTATAATTTTGAATTTATGATTGATTTTGGTGGGACAATTTCTTATGTATATAGTTGGTATTTGGGGTAGCCCAGGTTGAAAAAAAAAATCCTGGCTCCGCCCTTGCTACCAAGTAACCTTAGGGCCATCTTCTCCCCTTCTTGATCCTTTGTAATCACTACTTTCCTCCGCAAAGCGTCTTTTCCCCCAATGAATCTTCCTAATCACATACCAAGCAAGGCATAAATCAAAAGCACGCTATCCACAATGGTCACCTCCTCACTGGAATAACTCATTCTTCTATGGGTTACCATAAGGCCTACTATCTACTTGCAAAAAAGAAATTTTTTATACCATTATCAAATTCCTAAATGAGATGAATCTGCTTCATAAAAGAATCAGGGTCATCAAAAAAGTGTTGAAGGTAAACCACCACCTTGGAGAGCCTCACCATATCACTTCTCCAAGAGTACGACTCAACACCACCTTCACCACAGCAAACAAGAAAGGAAATGAGCTTGTCGGGCTGGTGTTCAAATAAACCTAGAAAGCTTGAAAAAAGAAAATTAATCATTAAATGCCTCTACTGAGATGAATCAGGTGCAGAAAAGAATCAGGTTATAAGCGAAGAGCTTATGTAAAACCACCATTTGGATAGAACATCCCCCAATGTCTTCTACAAGAGATGATTCAACACCACGGGGAAAGGAAAAAAAATAATTCAGCCTGGTTTGTTAAATATTATGTTACTTTGGATTAGAGGAATGAAGGTGGGAATGGAATGACTTATCTTTATAGAATGAAAAAAATTGTGTTTGGCCATTGGAATGGAATGGATCATTTTCAATCCTCCCAAATTTATGAATTTTATTCCTTGAAGGGGGATATGGAATGACTCATTTCAGCTGGAATAGAATGAATCATTCTACTCTTCACTCTATTCATTTCTCTATTTCATTCATTCATTCATTCTATTTTTTCAATCCAAATATAACACTTAATAGCACCATTGAAATGCAAGTGCTATCTTCTCCTTCATTGCTTTGATATCTCCTCAATCTAACTACAAAAGGAGAAACTGCCAATCTTTTACAATATTAAATGGTAAAAGTAAATGATTCCAAATAAAGATTGAATCATTTTCCCTTACACTTTTCTATAAACAAAGAATCCTTTTAGGTTAATACACATACCCAAAATTAGGCCTATCAATGGGTTATGCTCTAATCCAATGTATATGACCCATCAAATATATATATATGACTCACCAAGTGTGATAATGGATCAAAGATCTGATTTATTATGTAATGAATTATTGATCATGATCCATTTGATCTAACAATACAGATCGATCATGATCCAAATCGATTCATTTTAAAATATATATATTTGTATAATTATATTTATTTATAAAATGTTATTTTTTATAAATTATATTGACTTATGAAATAATATCACCTAAAAATAAAATAAACTAACAGGAATCAAAACCAAATATAGCTCCACAGGGGGTCATTGAGATTGCAAGATATCATGAAAAAAAAATGAAAAATCTTAGCAATGTAAGAAGGCAAAATTAAAGAAAAATAATAAATAAAGTTGTTGTGCTAGTATCATCCCCAAGTTGTCTACTATGATAATTTTCATTCTAATAGCAAGAGAGTGACACTCGGGTAATCTGTTTCTGGGATTATTACAATTTGGGTTTGGTAATTGTTTTACTGTTTGGTGATTTTGAAGGATGGTGGAACATTGTCAATAATTATCCATCATAAAAGTATGAAAGCTGCAGGACAATGGGAAGTAATAGAATGTTTGGTGTTTGGATTGAGATTTTCTTCATCAATTTCTTCTTTGAAAACAGTTTGAGCCACAGACTATTACACGGGTAGGAAATGGGGGTTGGGGGTTCTTTTTGCTGGGATGGAAAATAAGAATACAAGGGATTTTTTTTTATTTTGTTGGATCAATGGGTTGAATCAAATCAGATCCATCATTTGACCCATTTAAACTATTGATCCAATAGATCAATTTATCACAAATCAATAAATAAATGAGTTAGAGTTTTGATCCGATAAATTGTATTGGAGCAGATCAAATCAGGGTCAAGATTTGGCTCATTGACAGCTTTATCCAGAATGTAGACAGTATTAGTGTCGTTTTTCCATAACAAGTTTAAATGGTGATTAAAGTTAAATCCCTAGTTAAAAAACCATCTTATTATTTATACAAAAACACTATACAATTAATGAAGAATTATTGAGTTTGTCAACCCAAAAGAGCTCTCAAGACTATTTGTCCTTTTATTACTAGTCATTGTTCATGATATTTGAGACCTTAGTTGCATTTTCAGTGATGAAATTGATCACCCTATTGATCCAAATTAAGCATTAAAAAAGCAATAGCTGAAAGTTAAATGGTTACCTGTTCTCATTAAAATTTGAATTTTCAAAGTTGCCTTCTTCCGAATTGGTAGCACTTGAATCAAATATCTGTAAATTCACTAACTTTCGGTCCAAACCATTTGTCAGTCACAACAGATTGTCTTTAGTTGGAAGTCAAGCCCATAACCCATAGCCGGATCCCCACTGGATTTGGATTTGGTTATGGTGAAGTTAAAAATCAATTTCACCATAATAAATTGTAAGATTTTTTATTACATTAAATATGTGTTGGTGATAATGTAATCAAAAACCTTATAACTTATTAAAGTGAAGTTAATTTTCAACTTCACCGTAGTCAGATCCCTACTATTATATAGAAGAGAGTAGCCAGATCCCTACTATTATATAGAAGAGAGTAGGATACCACTTGAGCTACAGCTCTTTAGTTATAATCTAGAATGCATTTTGGATGGTCAAAGTCAAACCCTTTTATTATCATAGTACTTTTGCACTTAATTAAGCTACATAAATGTGCAACCATATCACCAATGGCTGGAAAATTCTATTTATTCTCATGCAGTTTTGGCCATGGAATCTCAAGCAAATGCACTGAATCAGTTAACTACTGATGATCTTGAAGGGAAGGTAGCTTATCTCTTGTACTTCTCTATATATATATTTTGCAGGTGCGTTCTCTTTTTTCTTGCCATTTCTTATTGGTGAAAACTATTTAAAAACTTCAGATGCAAAACTGTGTTAAGCAAAAATATAGAGGCCTCCTTACGGGCTGTTTTACTGGGATATTTGGCTGAAATTCAATGGAAAATGTTTAGGTTTTGGTTTTCTACAAGTTAAATAAAGGGGTAAATTTTATAATTAAAATTTCTTCTTTTATTGAAAAAAAATAAAATGATACGATTAACTTTGCGGCTTGCATGAGGGCCAACAAGAGGATATTTGAATGCTGTCCAGCGTGCTTTGAACAGTATCTGCTATTTGTAAAAGTAGCTCTTTTTAGAGCTGATAGGAATAAGAAGATTACTGGACTTTCTCAGCTGAGTTTTATGATACATTTAGATTAAAAGAATGGAATGGATGAATGAATGAAATGAGATGATTTTAATATGAATGGTATAATATGATGATAAAATTATCATAAATATCTATTCTATTGAAATGGATTTTATTCCACTACCTCTCCGCATAGAATAAAAGCCAAAGGGATAGAATGAAATTTACTTGTACAAGGAGTGTAAGAGAAGCAGATTCACGTTTTTAAATGCCAGCATTAACTTAGTGGTGCTGCCTATGATTTCAAATTTCAGAATTTGATTTGCGTTGTTACAAAAATTTCTTACAAGCAGAATTATATTTTTATCCCATATGATTTTATGACCGGAAACATTTTGTACCATCTGCAATTTGCATTGCTTGAGAGCTCATCAGTTGATGATCGTGCAGACTTGAAGAAAGAACCATCTGGAATTGATGCTAAATTATTATTACAATATCGACAGATTAAACTCATTATCGACGGACTGCCGTCGACCACGTGGATAGAAACAACCTATTGGCGACGAGAGTCATTTGCGAGGGCTAAGTTGTTTATAATAACCTCATTGGCGACGACATTTAACCCGTCAACAAAAATCCCGTCGGTAATGACCAGCATTCTTGTAGTGGTTAAATGGTTTGTAATAGATAGAAATTCCTATTAGCTTGCCTATGAAATCCTACTTTGCATGTAATATTTGGGTTAATCTATTTGTGGGTACGTGATATTTAGTGTTATTTTTGTAGATCTATGGAATTTAGATTTTATGGGTCTCACTCCCCAAGTCCTAAATTTCCTTATTTGATCTTAATTGTATAGATGGAATTTTCATGATGTAATTAGTGTCAGCGATAGGATTTGGGTATTTTATAGATCTATGAAATTTAGGGTTTATGGATCCACATTCCTAAACTCTAGATCTCTTTGTTAGATCTTATGACGTAAATATTTTGTTGTTGGGCTTGGAATAAGAATCATGTGAACCTAGGAATGAATTTAAGACCTTTAAACTTTATATTTAATGGGAATTAATGTATATTCTCATGATGGACTTAGAAATATGTTTGTAATTTTATGATTGGGTTTTAAACCAACTAAGATGGCGAGACCCCTTTTACAGGGGATTTATAATTTTGAGGTGTTTGGGATTACTTATCTTTTTTTGAGAATCTGTTTGGGATTACTTAAGATGGCTTATATACCCAATAGTAACTCTAACCTTATTTTTATGCTTGGTTTTTTTTTTGTCACAAGAAAAAATAATTTTCAAAATAAAAATTAAAAGGGTATTTTAAAATTGAATTAAAGTAGGTTGTTAGAATAAATTTAGTTAAAAATTAAAAGTAGTTTGAGTCTTGTTTTCTCTTTGAAAAAAGAAATTGTGAAAACTTATTTTCCTTCATCAAAACCCTAGTTTTCATCATTATCATATTATATGGCAATTTTATGGAGTCACACATGAGTCATCTTATCTATTAAAACTCAAAAAATTCAAAAGAGTTAGTACATCTATTTAATTTTATGGGAATGAATGAAATGATTTTAATTTATTTCAAGTATATGTTTGATTGTTGGTGGGAATGAGTGGTGTAATATGATGATAAAATTATCATACATATCTATTTCATTGGAATAGATTTTATTCCACTACCTCTCCGCATGGAATAAAAGTCAAATGGATATAATGGATTTTCATTCCATTGAAATGGTTTATCCTCCAAAATAATCATTTAATACATTTTTTTCATTAAATTCTTTCATTTATTTCATTTTCTCATTTCAAATGTAGCAAGAATATTGCACAGCTGTTATGCTATATTATAATTGGGTTGTGACTTGTGAAAGTCATTGTGTAACTGTAAAATAGTGTGGATACTCAAAATGTACATTTTGCCAATGATCGTCACAATGACACTCGAGCAAACAAATGGTTTAAAAATATTACTTTCTAAATTATGGTTCTTCCGCAGTTTGGTCTTTTGGAAAATGGCAAGAAGTAATGAGAAGAAGAAACAAGACATCACACATTAGGCTTAATACCTTCTGAATAAGTCTTTTAAAACTGATCTTTGTTGGAAAAGTGACAAGGCTTTTTTATAAACTTTCTATTAACCTCATACCTTTTAGGATTTGGAACTCTATTAGTAAACTATTTACCTTGTATTAAAATCTATAAAGAGACTAAATGAAACCATTTTAGAAGGCCCAATAAATCAAGCTAATAAAATTAAGGCCATGGGTCAACTATGAGCATATCCAGTAAAAATTAGACTTTCCAAATTCCCCTCGACAGTCCTAAAACAAAAGAAAACTTTATGGAACTAGCCAGAAACTAGTAGAATAGGATTTGGCCTACTTATCCAAATAAAACATGCATTTAATTAAACGTAAAATAGTTAGCCTAATGCTTGTCGATAAGGTGGACAAGAAGCCTCCATCTTGAAGTTGAGCAAAATTCCAAAGTCTTGCTTCTTTGAATTTATCCTTCCTTTCAGCTATTACTGAGAATGTGTCGAAGGAACTTTAGAATCAGCATGCTTACTGTTGGGACGTAATTGTTTGGGACTGACTAAAGTTTAGCCCAATTTATTTATTTTATTATGACCTGGATCTGATGTTGGTCATTAGACAATGACTTCGGTCGACCCAATACAGTTAATTTTGGTAGATTGAATAAAGAGTGTCAAAGTCCATATTGAAATTAGATTGAGCATCCTTATTTGGAGAGACAAGGAAGTTCAAATTGGAAAAGTACTCAACCATATAACTAATGATAGTTATAAGGAGAATTGGACAAGAACTTTCACTCTTAATTGGTCTCGAGTGGATGAAACAACTATAAATACAGCCAAAGCAAGGATCACTGTATCTACTTGCACACAGAATTTTATTGTTTTCAAGTAATTTAATTGCCTTCATTATTTACGCTTTTGGCATGTACTTATTTTCACACCGAAATTGTCCCCGGACGGCCCAAGCCATCAGGCTCTTTTCAATGTGATTATTAATTGCTCGTATTTTTCAGTGATTTTCAGCGTGCATATAAAATCAGGCATTAATATAAAATCAGGCATTAATGTGATTTTTAGAGCTTAAGAAAAGGGCAGATTGTAGCTCTAATTGTTGCCCTGATTGTTGCCTTGAAGAAAGCCGTGATTTTTGAGATCTTTTTATTTGTTTGGAAAGGAAAGTAGATTGACGAAATCTCCAAGTTACTTGAATTTTTTTTTATTTGGAAAGGGATTATTTTGGGTTATGATTGATTTAATTACCCAATATGAAGAATGGATATGATTTTTATTTTATTTATTTATGGTTATGTTTAATAAATTGGGTCTGGTCGAATTTTTGGCGAATTTTAGTAACAACCGGATTAAAGGAACGAAAACGATAAAAAAAATGTTACTTTAAGGACCAAATTGATAAAAAGTAAACTTTATGGACGATTTGAAAGTGAACGACAACTTGGAGGGATATAAGTGATATTCATCCATCTTAAAAGTATGAAAGTTATAGGACAATGGGAAATAATAGTATGTTTGGTGTTTGGATTGAGATTTTCTTCATTAGTTTCTTCTGCGAAAATAATTTGAGCAACAGACTATTACACGGATAGAAAATGGGGGTTGGGGGGTTCTTTTGGCTGGGACGAAAAATAAGATTTTTTTTATTTTGTTGGATTAATGGGTTAAATCAAATCAGATCCATAATTTGACCCATTTAAAATATTGATCCAATGGATCAATTTATCATAAATCATAAATAAGCTAGAGCTTTGATCCAATAAATTGTATTGGACAAGATCAAAGCAGAGTCAAGATTTATCTCATTGATAACTTTATCCAGAATGTACTATTTGTTCACAATATTAGTCTAAGTGACCTCACCACTTTCATGCTTTGAATGAGAAATTGCACTTTCGATCTTGTTCTCAGCTCCGGGTCTAGTCCTTTAGGCGAGGCTCTTTACTTTACAGGGGGTTCCTTTTACAGTTCAAGAATTCGTTGCTTGCTTACTTTTGTTTGTTTGGTTACAGTTCATGCCCACTCATCATGAACCCCCCGCCCGCCTCAACACCGAGTCACAACTCTTCTTGTAGAAACCTCCTTCAACTGATTTGTTTCTCCATAGCGAGTTTAAATGGCGATTAAAGTTAAAACCTTAGTTAAGAAACCATCTTATTATTTATACAAAAACACTATATAGTTAATGAAGAATTACCTTGTCAACCCAAAAGAGCTCTCAAGACTATTATTTGTCCTTTTATTACTAGTCATTGTTGTTCATGTTATTTAAGACCTATAGTTGCATTTTTAATGAAAAAATTGATAGCCATATTGTTCTAAATGAAGCATTGAAAAAGCATCAGCTGAAAGTTCAATGGCTAGCTACTTATTTTCGATAAAATTTGAATTTTCAAAGTTGTCTTCTTCCAAATTGGTTGCACTTGAATCAAATATCTGTAAATTTTCAGTGCAAACATTTTGTCAGTCACAATGGATTGTCTTTAGTTGTTCCTTATATCAAAATTTTGTTTTTTCTCATTATTGTAACTAGTAGATAAAGGAAGCATAGAACCTACGCTCAAACTGTAAATGGAAATAAGTCTTTAATAACTATAGAATAGTGCCTCAACTATAGAGAATAGTGTTAGATTTTTTCTATAAAAATCTTATTTATTTATTTAATGCTTATTAATATTGGACATTTATTATTAATAAAAGTACATCAGTCGCCATTCATTAAATGGTCATTTATTATGTTTAATATAAATTTTCAAATTTATATATATTATGATTTATGTGTATAAATAAGTATTATACACGGAAGATATAAATCATATGTAATATATATAAATAAAGATATAATATTTTATAACCTATGATAATTTGAAGATATTATCATGTTGGTTATATAGCTTTAATATAGATGATTTATCTTGATCATGATAGTTGGACTTCTAATTAAAGTACTAGTGCATTAACGGTGTGCATTAAACGGATCATGTGATAATATTTAATTTTTAAAATATTTTCACATAAATATTAATTTGTTAATGTTTCTTAATTTTGAAATAATAATGAACTTAATATTGTTAAATATATTAGTTTAATATTCCAACGAGTGAAATTACATTGTGTTAATTAATACCTCAGAATATTAATTAATATTAGAAACATTATTATTGTCAAAACATCTATAAGATTTTTCAAAAAATAATTTATTATTAATCATAGAATCTTAGCCAAGTCTTTTAATATTTATTATTAAATTGATTGATTTAATTGTTAAATCAATTTATGATCAAATGAAGATAAATTATGAATTTATGAAATTAGTTTAAATATATTAGAATTATATTTAATTTTGAAATATTTATGTACATCTATAGAAAAAATATTTACAGTTAATTAGTAAAGGGTTTATTTTATTTAATTCCTGAACTGAAGTGCAATTATAATTATTTAGTGGAATTAATTACAATTAATATTTATTTAGTATATTATTATTAGATAATAATATATGAATAAGTCTTGGAGTCAGAATAGAAATCCCTTAGGATCCTCATCCTAACCTAATATGAATCAGTTTCATAAGAGAAAGAATGCTCAATAAGGATATAAAAATATCATTGATAAGATACGTAAATAAGGTTATTATTCCAAATCAAATGAAAGACCAAATAGCATATACTCTCTCTCTTCTCCTAGGAAAAACACGTAAAGTATTTTTTCAGAAGTGTGTTTTGGAAACCACACTCCAGATTCAGTATAAGGTCATAAGAAAAAATATCTTAAGGATACTTGAAGATTAAGACGTGTTAATCCAACCAAGTACTAAGTAAAAATTCATACTATAAATATATGGTATATATATAATTGTGATTTTGTATAAAATCATAAAGATAATCTTGTTTTATTAAATTTTTAAAATTACTTTTTAGATAATTTTCCCAATAAATAGGCCTCCTGGCTAGCAAAGAATGCCTTCATTGAGGCTTGGAAGTCGAGCCCATAACCACTATTATATAGGAGAGAGCATGATACCACTTGAGTTAGAGCTTGTTAGTTATAATCTAAAATGATTTTTTGATGGTCAAAGTCAAACCCTTTTATTATCATAGTACTTTTGTATTTCATTGAGCTACATAAATGTGCAGCGATATATCTAATGGCTGGAAATTTCTATTTATTCTCATGCAGTTTTGGCCATGGAATCTCAAGCAAATGCACTGAATAGTTAACTACCGATGATCTTAAAAGGAAGGTAGTTTATCTCTTATACTTCTCCATATATCTTGCAGTTGCTGTATTATAATTGCGTTGTGACTTATGAAAGTCATTGTGTAACTATAAAACAGTGTATACTCAACTTTAGACTTAATGTACATTTTGTCAAAGATTGTAACAATCCATTAATTATGAGGCTTTATTGATGCTAAAAGATATTATATATTGCAAGGCTACTCACAATGACATTCAAGCAAACAAATTGCTTAAAAATATTACTTCCTAAATTATGGGTCTTCGGCAGTTTGTTTTTTTGTGAAATGGTAGAATAAATATCAGAACAATCGAGAAAGAATGAGAAGAAGAAACTAAACATCACGCATTAGGCTTAATATTGCATCCCATAATTCCTAAAGACCTTCTGAATAAATCTTTTAGTAATTATTTTTTTGCCCATTATGTGTTAAAAAGAAAGTGCATCTTTTTGGTTAAAGTCGAAATTAAATTTGAGTATATTTGTTACGACTATTATGATCTTGAGCCTTGGATTTGCTTGTAGTTGCATGACATCAAGAATCACTAGTCAAGACCACATGTTTTATAATTTGATCATTTTCTTTATATATATCTTAATTGAACAAGAGCAGAAAACAAAATAATGGCAAGTTATGGTATAGTGATTAGCTGAGGTATAGTAATCAGCTGGGTGTGTAATTATAGAAAAGAAAACAGTAGTATAACTTCACATAGCAAGAAGAGTTATTAATGTTAGACGGAAGTAACTAAATGGTACATCATACCTCCCGCTATGTATAAAATCCAAGCTCTTACTGCTGTGAAAAATGTGCTCTAATGATCATCAAAGTGTGGAATTGATATGATAAACCATCTAGGCTATATTTGTTTGCAAGGATTACAATCTCAAGGTATGGATTATAATCTCAAGATTATATTTGTTTGCAATGATTACACTTAAAGATAAAATTATTAATCTCAAAAATGTCTTGTTTGTTTTTAAATTTGAACTTGAGATTATTAATTAGTTCAGTAATTATAAAATGACTTCATAGTCTTAGGATTATAACCCTGATTGAACATGATATTAAATAGCCCCCCATATTAAGTCATTTTATAATTCATAGTCCAAAACCCAAATTTAAAAACAAACAAGAGAAATATAAGATTAATAGTCTTAAATTTTTTGTTCTCCATCAAGCAAAGGCATTTTTTCTTGGGTGATGGCATCGCAACATATTAGTCGCGATATTATTGGATTTCTTTTAAATATGTTTTTTTTCTCGTAATTAGTTCCCTTACTGATGAAATGCCTTAGCCAATATTATGTCTTACGACTGAAAATGGTTCACGCTCACAGCCCTATAGAATAGCACTAATCTTGCTAAAGGTATTAAAGCCCCATTTCCCTCCTCAGTTAGATAGTACAACGATCGTACAAGTGTTGGCATTAATGGAATGCGGTTGGTTGGTGGTTGGTGGTTGTGACGCCTCCAAATCTGGGTTATCTCAACCTCGTATCTGCTGCTCACGATACTACATATGTCGCATGTTTAACTACCCATCAATAATGCGGAATAACAAAATAATATTATTACATAACAGTCGTACATCGTTCCCAGGTTTTTTAACCATAAATTTAACATAATACTCCAAAAGTTTACAAAATAAAGTGAACACATTTAAGTACAGCTTGAACTACTCGCTAGCTTTTCCCTTGCCTTTGCCTCTCTTAGAACATTCGGGTTCTGCAGAAAAATAGTTCATGATATCGTAAGGGTGAGCAACTACTTTGCTCAGCAAATTAAAATAAGCAATACAGATATATCATGAATAGAACAGAATTAACCTTGAGAACTTCAACAATATTCAATTATTGTGAAGGCAAGCACTTTCGAATAACAGTTTATCATTTGATTTAGCATTTCGTTTTTCTTGCTGAAAGGTCACAAAACCGTGAACATGCGTTTCGAATATTAATAATATCCAACTATATAAAGCCATGTTTTTTCATTTCGAATATTAGTAATCATGTCAATTCAATAATTCAAAGATGGGTACTCTAGGTGATCAGTCTATCGTACGTATATATTGTGTACAACATAACAACCTGCATCTCATTTCGAGTATATCATACCCACAATAATTAAAACGTTTCCCCTACTATGAGGGTTGTTCATTACAGCTATTACCATCAATTTTCGCACCACAACAATATGATTTGGACTAACTTTAATAATATTCAGGTCAATAACTTTTGACATACAAATGTCTAGCTGAAACAATTGACATAGACTACTTTTCAATTTCAATTCAATGTCTAGCCGAATAATTGGCATAGACATATTCCTTTAAACAGTTCTTATTAAGAACATGACTTTCAAATGCACACACGTGCAAATAACAATAATTCATATGATATGGAATAATTATCAATAATTAATCCAACTTGAACAATAGAATAATTTTAGGTTTAACAACTTGCACAATGAAATAATTTCAATTTAAGATACTTGCTCAAAATAAACTTGAGTAAGGTTAGAAAACTTGTCTCAGTTGTTGACTACAGCTCACATAACTTAAATTACAGCCTTTGAAAGACCTAGTATTAGATAGTTTATCTTTCGATTAATATAGCACATAAAGATTCATATATTATATAGACTGCTACTTAAGCATATCATCCTCTATTTAACAACACATAGCTTACACGATAATATTATCACAATTGGATAACATTTTAATTACCAAATAATATTATTATTAATATCAAGCTCATTTATAAATGTTATTAATTAATTAATTAATAACACCTTAATTGATTACTTACTATTATTACTAATCATTTAATAATAATATAATGAGTTGCTATTATTATTAATTATTTAATAATAATTTAATTAATTACTATTATTATTAATCATTTAATAATAATTTAATGACTTACTATTATTATTAATTATTTAATAATAATTTAATTACTTACTATTATTAGTAATTATTTAATAATAAATTAATGAGGTTCTATTATTATTATTCATTTAATAATAATTTAATTACTTACTATTATTATTATTTATTTTATAATAATTTAATTACTAACTATTATTATTAATCATTTAATAATAATTTAATCATTTACTATTATTATTAATTATTTAATAATAACTTAACTAATATTATTATTTAATAGTATTTCAATCATTTAATAATATTTAAAAACTTTAAACAATTAAAACTAAATTGTTTAATTATTTTATTCACTTCTTTATTCATTTACTTTATCCATTATTAGCATTTAAATAATAAACAATTACTATAATTTTTTTAATTACTTTACTTATTATTTAATATTATATAAATAATAAATAATTACTTTTATGTATTATGTAATTAAAATTAAATAATACATAATTATTTTATACAATTATCCTTATTTTTCTTAAGTCAATTGTATTTATTAAAAATAATTAATTGACTTATTATTTTTTTATCTCTTGGATATATTTAGTGTATTTAATTTTATATACAAAATAATTTTATTTTAATTTTCCAACTTCATTTGCTATTTTTCAAAAAGCCAAACTGTCTGAAATTTGCAGCAGTATTTATTAAAAAATAATTTTTTATCCAAAAATGCAAAAATTTGTATGGAAGCCTCCTGCCATCATACACAACCTCCATTAAATATTTCATGAGATTTGGAGTTATAAAACTCAAGTGATAACCATAACTTTCTTTTAAATCGTAAAGAAACGTTGGGTCATAACTCATTCACCCGATGTCGAAATGAACTCATTTTTTTACAGTGTATGCTTAATACCATATATCATCACATATAAAATGGCCAAAAATTTTGGAGCAAGAAAAATGGCTGAAACAGTCCCAAGAAAATTTTGGGCAGTAGCCTTTGGCAGATTTTCTAGCAAAAACTGTTTCGCTAGAAAAATCACCATAAATCACTCATTTAATATTTTTTAATCGTTCCACTTGAAATCTCTTCTTATCTGATATACCTACCACCCAAAATTGACGGATCACAAAAACGAGTTACGGAACGGGAACAATAACTCCAAGAACCCGCTACTCAGTTTAGGATTTTTCCGACGAAAATCGCTTTCTTGTTTTATTAAATTTTTCCACATAAATGAATACCAAAACTCATGTTAAATCCATTAAACTCTAGATATACTAGTCTAGCATGGTTTTAAGCCTCAAGAGCTTTAAAAATGATTTTCTACTATAGAAACCATATATTACACAATAAAAGCTTCAAAACTAGGATTAAAAGTATTTTTATACCTCTAGCTCTTGATGTCTCTCCTTCTTTGCTTTCCAATGTAAGAGATGAAGTTATTGGACCTCCAATACTACCACCTATGGCTGTCGAGCACCTCCCAAGCAAGCCTCTTTGGTGATTTTCTTTTATAGCTCTCAAGAACTTAATGTATTTCTCTCTTTTGCTCTCAATTGAAGCTCTCTCTCAAAACTTAAGTTATTCTAACAAAATGACTAACAACATCACAACTTGGTGGAGAATTGTATTTATAAGGAAATGTTAAGTGTACTTAGCTTCTCTAATCCACCAATGTTAGTTGTTTTAGGCTAATTAATCCACAAACAAACTTCCACAAATTAAGGAGATTTGATGTGCATTGGAGTGAATTAAGGGAGTATGTTATCTATGTAATTTCTTGAGCTTTGCACTATCTTGGTTACTTCCCCTAATGGCCGGTTACCCCCTCCCTATTTCCCTCTATTTTTGATTTTCTTTTAATGCCTAAATGATGATTTATATATTCATACACATATATACCCACTTGCATCATCCTTGACCAACATTTGACTTGAATTGGGCTACACATTGGCTCTAGGATTAATTCTATTGGGCACATCCATTTCAATGGTTTGAGCTCAATTAATTAATTCCATTTGATTTTCAATTAATTCACTTGGTCCATGGATTAAATTCCAATTAGGCTACTAGTTAAATTCCTATCAACATTGGCCCTAACACTAATTAAGTTGGTGATTGGGCCTTAATCATACTCTACAATCCATATCACTTTATTAATTAGTGTTTGGATTTTAATTAGGGTTCATTGGCAATTAGGATAACCCTAATTTAATTCTTAACCTAATCGGCTTGATTAGGGTCTTCATCGACAAATCATAACATCTTTTGTCTTATTTGGATTTAGTCGATTTTCAACCATCGATTATTGATATTTAAAGAGCTTAGGTTAATGAACACATAGACTAACATTATTAAATGTCATACTTTGATTAATTACATAATTCAATTAGACTTGTTATTTTAAAAGTCAACTAGACTTCTTGATTTGGGTTCGATTACAAACCCTAGAACATTCACATAATCGCACATCTCTAGGGCTTACTTTTAGGTAAAACCCTAACGTACATATATTTTCACATTGGTTTAACTTAAATAATTCATTTGTATTATTCTTCTCCATTAATCATACAAGTAAATCACTTAGTGTTTATAACTTTTCTTATTTGTCATTCAAGACCAACATTCAAGCTTTGTGATATCATCACAAAAACTCCTCTGATAAATCTTTTCATTCTTTAGTTAATTCGATTTAATTAACTAACTCACTCATTATCAATACATCACACCTACTTACAGACATACATGGTCATAAATAGTATTTAATTACTAATAAATAAATAAATAATTAGGCTCGTATTTTTCTCGGTCATTACAGTGGCTCACTTTCAGCAGGCATCGGCAAGCATTAAACTCCAGTTGAAATTGAGGCACACCAATATGACAAAGATGCAACATTAGTCCAATTATTGTGCTATGAAATCCTATAAAACCCATGTATCATCGCCTTGTAAATTATCCCTCAGTTTGCAGCTCTCAATTTGTAGCTTGTATAAGCATATATATTCCGTGAGAGTATTTATGAGAAAATCTTGTGAGAGAAGTTCTTGAACGTTTATGTAAACTTCTCCAATTTGCAATCTTAGTGTGCTACCTCCCTTGGAGTAAGCGATTTGCCGAACCATGTAAACCTTTATGTTTTTGTGTTTATAATAATTCTCGTTTTGATTTAGTAGCTTTCGCACAACAAATTGGTATCAAGAGCCAAGGTTGTTCAAACCACCCGAAAATCAAAGTGCTTGAAATTATGTTTTGATCATATCAGGAGATAGCCATCGTCGCCAGGAGTCTAACGGAACAAACGGCGTGTCAATCAGACATCGTATGCTCCCAAAAATTGAGGTCAAAGTTGTATTTTTTGTTTCTAAAAGTTTAGAATTTCCGAGCGAAGAAGAAGGTACCCGCGGGTCGACCTAGCCCACTCAACCCGATCTAACCCAATCCACCCGACCCAGATCCGACCCGGTCCAGTGACATCAGCACGAGTAGCAATGGCATCAACAGACAGCGTTAGAATATTCCATTATCTTTAACGGAATATTCTTCAGTTTAACAATTTTTTATTTTTTTGTTCGTTTGAGCTCATGTCAAGTCCGTTTTGGACAAACTCAGTATCATTCCTAAGGTTTTGGACCATTCCGAATGCAACCGTGCCATCCATTTCTGATAATTCTGCTCATAAGGTACTATTGTTACTTAGTTGAGCTCTGTAAGTTTGTTTTAAAGCACTATGGATGGTTCAAAAGGCGAAGAGAAAACTGAGGTTCAAACCCCAGCATCCACCAGCAATTCTTGGCAGAGAAGCTCAATGTCAAATGCGAGGTTTGATATTGAGAAATTTGATGGCATAAATAACTTCGGCATGTGGCAATGCGAAGTTATGGATATGTTATTCTGTGAAGGATCTGATATTGCACTAGGATTCGAACAGGATAATCTTTCCAATGATGATTGAAAATATGTTAACCGTTAAGCCTGTGGCACAATTTGATTGTGTCTTGCCAAGGATCAAAAGTATTTTATCATGAAAGAGACTATGGCCTTAAGTCTTTGGAAGAAGCAAGAAGATAAGTATATGACGAAGAGCATAGAGAATCGGCTCTACCTAAAAAAGAAGCTCTTTCGATTTCACTTCAAGATAGGTACGCCTATGATTGAGCATCTTGACAATTTTAATAAAATACTTGCCAATCTGCAAAATTTGGATGTTGAGATTACAGATGAAGATAAGGCTCTGTTGTGGTTAAATTCCCTGCCTGAAATATATGATCATTTAACCACAACTCTGTTATATGGTAAAGATGACGTAAAATTCATGTATGTTTCAAATGCTTTAGTGAATAACGAGTACCGGAAGAATGATCAAAATGATCATAGAGACTTGACACCAGAAGCTCTGACTGTTGCCCGAGGCAAGAGGAACAACAGAAAATCCGGCGGATCTGATGAGCAAAGTAGATCCCATTCGAAGTTAGGAGAATCATCTCGAAGACGTCCTGCAAATGATGAATGTGCCTATTACCACGAGAAAGGGCATTAGAAGAAAGATTGTCTGAACATTGACAAGTCTAATGCGAATGTGACACGAAGGACCGATGATGAAGATGACTCTGCATTTTCTATTACATCCTCAGTTGATCCATCTGATAAATGGATTTTGGATTCCGAATGTTCCTACTGCATGTGTCCAAATCGACAATGGTTCTCAAGTTTCGAGAACATTGATGGAGGGTTTGTTCTAATGGGAAATGACAATGTTTGTCGGACAAGAGGTATTGGAACTGTACGTTTGAAGATGCACGATGGTTCAATCAGACGACTGACAGGCGTCAGGTTTGTCCCTGATTTGAAGAAGAACCTAATATCTCTAACGGTTCTTGACTCTAGTGGTTATAAGGTTACCATAGAAGGTGGAGTTCTGAAGGTTGTACGCGATGCACTATTAGCTATGAAAGGATTACAAGAAAGAAATATGTATTTCCTTGACGGCCACACAGTCTCTGGGAAAGCATTCCATTATGGAACCATGAGTCAAAGAAGATCGTGATAGGTCGAAACATTGCCTTTAACAAGTCTGTTTTGCTGAAATAAACAATACTAAAAAAGGAGAATCAGAAACCTAATTCTCATAAGCAATTGGAGTTTAAGTTTCCAGCAACTCCAGAAGAACCAATTGATCGTCTTGAAAATGAATTTGACGATCAGGATGACAGCTCCATTGAGACGAAAGTACCAATACTAGCACCGCTACAAGAAACCAAAGAGTGGGAAGAATCTATTGCCACCAGGAGACCAAAGAGAAATATTCGAATACCTGCCCGATATACTAATATGCTAGCATACGCACTTCCCATAACAGAAGCTGATAGTCCTTGCAAAGAAGTTGTGCTTAGTACAGAACAAGATATGTGGAAGACGACAATAAATGAGAATATGGATCAGAAGATTTGGAAGTTGGTTCCACTTCCAAAAGGAAAGAAGACGATCAGCGTCTAAGGACGCATTGGAGGTAGGTAGAACAAATCCCCGAAAGTTCGTCAAGGTGGAGATTGTTGGCATTAATGGCTTGCGGTTGGTTGGTGGTTGGTGGGTGGTGGCTAACTTTCAGCAGGCATCAGCGGACATTAAACTCTAGTTGAAATTGGGGCACACCAATATGACAGAGATGCAACATTAGTCCATATTGTTGTGCTATGAAATCCTATAAAACCAATGTATCCTTGTAAATTATCCCTCAGTTTGCAGCTCTCAATTTGTAGCTTATATAAATATATGTATTCTGTGAGAGTATTTGTGAAAGGATCTTGTGAGAGAAGTTCTTGAATGTTTATGTAAACTTCTCCAATTTGCAATATCAGTGTGTTACCTCTCGTGGAGTAAACGATTTACCGAACCAGGTAAACCTTTGTGATTTTGTGTGTATGATGATATTCACTTTGATTTAGTAGTTTCCGCACAACAACAAGAGTGTGCCTTCCCTCTTTAATGCCTTGTTGATGTTTGTATATGTTTAACTTGCCTACAGTAGACCGAGTTGAGGAATTCAAATGAAAATATGATACATAAGCATAAAAAGGAAAAGAAAAGAAGGAAAAAAAGAAGATGAAAACTAGATCAGTATACTTCAAAAGGAGGAAGATAGGAAGCTGGTACAACTCTTAACATAATTTGAACGACATAGGTACTTTTATGATTCTTGTTACTGGGATCCTGAATCTAATTTTGGTTCTAATAAGAGTTTAATCCTGAATCAAATTTTGGCTGAGCTTGGTCAATAGGTGACCCAGTCAGTAATAGGCCCAAGCCCGATTGGTATACAAGTAAAAAGAATTAAAATAAAATATATAAATAAATATATTATTTTAAATAATTTTAATTCTCTTTTTTCTTTTGGTTTATTTAGTTTTGTTATAATTATGTGTTAGAATGCAGCTCTTAAATGCCAGTGTATAGATGAAAATGGACCAGAAGCCGACAAAGCTAATGGGGACGACTTCGAATTATAATTATAGAATATCACCAGCAGATATACATTTCTATTTTTGTACTTTAAACTTTCTAATCCTTTTTCTGGTACTTTATGTAACGCCACCGAGATCCCGCATTCCCTTAATTAATCCAATTATGTCTAGATAATATAATCATTAACTTTAAACCACATTAATTAGAATCTCGTGCGTTAAAACTTAACCTTTACTATTTAAAACCATTTAGTTGACCATAATGCGGTCCATATTTTTATTTTTATTTTTATTTTTATTTTTATTTTATTTTTATCTTACATTCCTTACATGTCTCAGGATCGCAACGCTCACTTAACATTCATTAGCACTTAGGCCAAACATCATTATTTGTGACCTAGTTTATTACCATTCACAATCATATAATATATATTCATGATTTACATAACCTATAACTAAAATTTCGCCATGAACTAGTCATACATGGCCCTGTCTAAATATACTTGTTCTATATCTGATCTTGTTCATATACACCTGTACATATACATAACCTGATCCATGCATATTTACTCTTCAATATGAATTTTCTAAATTCATCTTTTACTCACATTAAACCTCCAATACTTTGATTAGGTCTGAACAATGTTCACTTATCTCTACACATTTCCTTTCATAACTCTAGGTTTTAAACCTCTTTTTATACTCGACATTCAGTCTCATTCTTCCTTTATCTTGGATTCTTCTCACTTATACAGCGGTCAATCAAGACCTTTACCTTATTCAAAAACTATGAATACTATATAACCCATAATTTTTTAAATCATCATCCGGACTGGAAAACCATATCTTGTGTAGCAATCAATTAAGATTGAGAACACTTCATACTTTGTGTAGCAATCAATTAAGATTGAGAACACCATACATTGTACTTTAGGTGATCAGTCTGTCGTACCATATTATCTTTAAAGACGCGGTTTATTGCGTCTATCGAATTCCTACGTCCGTTCTTTTTTTTTCATAACCAAAGGTGTCTAGCCGAAACAATTGGCATTGACTCATATTTAAACCATTCAAACTTTTTGAAAAGCAATTTTATGACTGTATACCGCACCTTGCAAAGTGCGTTGATGACTTATCATGTATCATCTTCACGCCAGGCTAAATGCGGTGTTGATGAATAAATCATTTTTATTCTTCACATTAAATCCGTCTAGCCAAAACAATTAGCATAGACATATGAATAACATAGCTAGTGAAGAACTAACAAAATTTTCCAGTTCAACTAGTGAACCACTCTTTTCAAAGGCACACAAGTGCAAATATAACCATGAAGATCTAGCATAGCTCGAAGATTGTTGAAATACCCTCAATCCTCTATCTTTTCCATTATTCTCTAACCATAACACAAGTTTTGCTAATAGATAGTAATATAGTAAACTGATTGGTTGTATTAAACCAAGTACAAACAAATATATTAGTTCCCCTTCTCATCAACACGGAACTGAAATGTCTCAGCGCACATTGGTACTGATCAATATCGCACTGAATAGACAAATCGTAGCCGCATCTCACAAGTCGGTTCGACTAACATATCATAGCCCAAGTCCATAGCAAGGGTTCGTTCGCTCAGTAACTAACATACAAATATTTTTAAAACTATAGTTATGACGTAACAACTACTAACTAATCAATATACATATGAGAAAAGAATCATCTTCTCAGAATATATACAATCAAAAGTTGACACAAGATTTTAATTTACTTATCAATATAGCAAACTGAGTTATTCCTCCACCCAAGAACTAATGAATCAGTTCCCCGTCTCATCAACACTATCCTCAAATGATTTCATTCAGTGTGTAACCCACTTTGAGAACACTGACCATGAATCATTCATACCAACAGTGTAGTTAGATCGGTTCTCTGAAGCATATTAAACTCTTTCCCATACAAGAGAGTCGTTCTACTCAGTTTTACTAATATGAGTTTTCAATTGAAATCCCTAATCGTTCTATAACTATCTTAGTCACTTTCTTTTCTTAATTCATTCCTTCATCATTTACATTCCTTATGAGTTTATTCATCTCTTTTCTTAGGTATAATTACACATAATACCAAACATACCATTTCATTTTTATGAAACAGTTTCACACAAAAACCAATAAGATTATTTTATCTTATTGCTTGCTTTGAGAACTCAATAAGAGTCCATTTATCTTCAGATATTCTCGTAAAGAGTTTATCTTTATTCATTATATTTCTTTTCACATAATAATTTTTATGTATTAAGATTTAATAAAATTTATGCATATCTTTTAATTATATACGGACTCTTCACAAGTCCATTTCTTTTTAATCCATCAGATTATACTCCAAGGTAGTTGTTACCTCAAAACTATAATCCACTGCTCTGATACCAACTGTAACCATCATTCAATAGCACCTTACAATGGTACATATCAGTTTACCACCGCATGCGGCGTCCCCTACGGAGAGTCTGGCTTCGGTGCCTCCCTTCTATGGGTGGTCATCAGCGAGAGGCTTGGGGTTCTTTTTATATAGCTCTGATACCAACTGTAACGCCCCCCAAAATCCCCGCACTTTCGATGCGGCAGACCTTGTGCGTTAATTACGTACATCTATCGACTTAACCAATGATCCCATAATCATATTGGTTGAATTAGTCTTATTATAGACTATACATTAAAAAAAAAATTCTTAACTTTGTCCCTGGATCTTAACTTGATCTCAGTCTCAAAAGTATACAAGTATCAACTTGTATTTCATCCGTATAAATGGATAAAACCATATATAACGGTCTAATTTTTAAACTTAGGATTTAAATATTCTATAACTTTACATGTTCCAACATCCACGGCATTAAATCATTAAGACGGCTCTTGGGAACAGAGAATCTCGCAGTGAATGTTTGTATCTTCACCCGTGATAAATGTTTGCATCTTTATCCGTGACAAATGGTTGTATCTTTGTCCGGTGCAAAATTCTCTTTCCGTACAGAACATTACCCAACTAGTAAAACCCTCATTCGAAACATATTTGTTTATAGTGATATCTCTTCATATCAATAATTCTACTTACATGGTATTCAGAATAGTAATAACGAGTTATACCTGGGTCCGAGGAACCTTAACGATGGATTTGACCAGTTAACATCGCTTAGTCCTATCTCGGATGTACAGCACTCACAAGTTATTTACCGATCCTCATCCAGATAAGTAGATCATTATCAATACTATGTTAAGTCTTAACAATTCTAGGTTATATCAAAATAAAGACATAACAACATTCTAATGATAATAATTTATATCATTCATTCAATATTCGGTTACATGTTTGTTTGTTCGTATTACGACAGTCGTTATGACTTATACAAATACAAGTATTAAACATGAAAACCTAATCTACGCTTCATCTTTACGTTCATGATCTTCTTAACGTTCATCTTTAATCTGCAAATAAGGTTTTATTCGCAAGAATGAGCACGACGGCTCAGCAAGTCTAACATACATCACATACGCAGTTTATGCTTTCATATAAACTTTAACATGCATTGACTGAACATAATTATCCATTTAATATCACATATAACTCACGTTCCAATAATTTTTATAACATTGACACACAAAGTGTATAAATCATGTTCGTAACTCGTAAACGTAACGCGTAACAGTTAGAAGGCTTGTAAACATCAGTTAAAGACTTCACATATCATCTATTGCATAATAACATGACATTATATATCTCATTTATCATTTTAACAATACTAAACAAGTAGCACATAGCAAGAGTTAGAAGACTTGCCTTGAAACCATATTAGGGATTCCCGGGAAATCGTTAAACGCCTACAAAAAGGGTTACGCGACCCCGAATGTTAGTTTATCAAATTTTCCTTTTGAATAAATCTTAGAATAACTTAACTAGACTATTTCCATAGGTGGAATTATTTGGAAAAATTTTCCAACTCAAAAACTAATTTTTAAGTCACTTTTAAAAAATAGGCAGCATGTATGGCTGCTAGACCCTGGCTCGATCAAACGGCCACAACTTCTTCGTTTTAAAACATTTTTGAGTCGTTCAAAATTTCACGCGTTCTTAACTTCCGTATCTACAACTTTGATTCAGACCAAAGTTCGATATTCCTTATTGATTTACACATATTTTGCCAGTAATGGGACTGATCTAAAACTGATTCATATTTCTGACCTCTTTGATAGTAACAGCCATAACTTTGTCATACAAAAACATTTTTGAGTGATTCTTAAGTCTAAATTGCTTATAATTTCATTATCTACAACTTTGATTTAGGTTTCTAAGGCATATTAAGACTTTAAATTTTCAGAAATTTGCAAAAAATATTCTACGACTATATTAGACTTAACTTTCTTTGATCCGATTGGTAAAACATGATACCTCAAGCATTAATTTGCTAAGATAACATGTTCTAACACTTCGTATCACTTCATAACATAAAAATAACAAAATCATAAACCTACTTATATAAGATTTCATGATTTTTTCTCAAGAACACGAAGAACGAATCGAAGAACACGAAGAACAAAGTTTCATCGTTCTTCGTTTCGACTACTAAAACTTGATGCCACAAGCATTATTTAGCAAGGCCATCATGTTTCATCATCCCATAACACTAAATTACCAAATCATAAACCTACTTATGTAGGAATTATGACTTTTGCTCAAGAACACACGAAGAACACAAAGAACGAAAAATCGTACATGGTAACGACTTATGTTCTTGAGCTTTTGGATTTCATACTTGAAATAATTTGAGCATTATAACTACTTACATATGTGATTATAACACTTTATAATTGACAAAATTTGGTCATTATAACGACTTGTTTACTTAATTATAACAATTTATAATAATACTCCAGAACATACGAAGAACACGGAGAACGGATAAACCGTACATGGCTACGACGTATGTTCTTGAACTTTAAACTATGAAATGAAATTCGACATAACAACGACTTGCTCAAGTCATAAGGAACACGGAGAACGAAAAATCGTACATGGCTACGACTTATGTTCTTGAGCCTCATCGATAAAATAAAACTTTAAGCATAATAACGATTAAGAATCGTACCTTTTATTATTACAAGCTTCAACTATTTCTTTGCAATCTCTTGATTATAGGAATTTTGCTTTGAAAATTATTAAAGAAATGAATGAGGTTAGCTCTCTATTTATAGGAAAACCAAGGGTCGGGGTAGTTTGGTCATTAGTTTAAAAGACCAAGGGCCTTTTAGTCTTTTCTCCCTAGCGCTTGCATCATCGCTTACATCACCCTTCTTCTAATTGGTCGATTCATTTTCACTTGGATTTAGTTCCAAACAAATCGTGCTAGTTCTTTTTCAGCTAGTGTAATCGTGCTAGTTCTCCCTAGTTTAGTTACATTAACTTAGTTACACATAAACTAGTTTGATTTCAACTAATTAATTAAATAGTATAATACATTAATATTTCTACGTATTTCTTCCGTATAATACATCGTATAATATTCATATTCTACTGGTATGATACCTCGTATTATTCTCATATTAATCTCGTATAATCTTTCGTATAATCCTCGTATTATACATTACAATATACCTTTATTATTCTCGTATTCCTTCCGTATTCGCTACGTATTCATCCCGTATACGTGAATAGTAATCTCCATAAATTATTTTGGGTAAAAATTTTATTGGTCAAAATGCATCTACTGTCAATAAAAATGCTATTCAGGAATGTGAATTTTCAAAATTCGGAAGAAAAATTTCCAAATGAATAGTGTTTTACACATTTTTCGAGTAAAACTTTTATTGGCTAAATAACATCTATACTTCATATAAATGCTATTTCGTGAAATACGATATGTCAAAATATCGAAAAGAACAGTCAAAAAGACGACAAACGTTTTCTCGTAAATCGCGACGTTTTCGTTATTTTCTCCAGAAAATTTTATTGGTTCTTTGGCATCTAAACCTCATATTATCACTATATTGTGAAATGTAAGAAGTCCTACAGATGAAAGAAACAGTCAAACGAATGAAAAGTGTCACCTCGTGAATAGTGCTTTTACACGTTTTTCGAGAAAAACTTTTATTGACTGTTACGTGTTTTGAAATCGTGGGTGTAGACACCCAAATTTTGCACTTCTCTACTAATCCTGGCAGGAGGGCAAAAGCGTCATTTGACCTGACATGCGGAAAGAAAGGGGGACCCCAACACCAAGCCACCCCCAGCGATTTACGATCAAAGCCGCCACCACGGACAACGAGAATCCGATCTCTTGAGGCAGGGCGAACAATGGATCCAGAAAAGCCTGAGCCAACCACAAAAGACGACTGATGGCCACTCCGCTTACAATGTTCGGGGGTCTCGCTCCCCGGTGAGCGAGCGGCTGCCCAGCTCGCCGGTGAGCTGGCGGGGGTGGAAAGGGGGCAGCGCCCCCTGGAAGCCAAGCATAATTATCAAATTCCATATCAAGTCGCGGCCCTCCGAACTGGCCTCCCAGAACAATATGGCACGTTTTCCAGGGATTTCCGGACTGCAAAAATACAGCCTTACAAAATAATACCGCGGAAATTGGCGAATTAAGACCGCGTGGCACGAAAATCAAAAAAAGAAAGCCGGACGGCCGCGAATGCAACCGCTGCCACCGACAGAAGTGACAGGCACGAGGCTCGAGAACGGCACACGGCAGCCGAGGCGGCGGCCAGGCGGCCACAGCAGGCAGCCGCAGATGCATCTGCGGCCAGCCGCAGATGCATCTGCGGCTGCCTGCTGAAGCCTATATGCGGCCATTTTCCACCCGAGAAGAAAAAGGAGAAGAAAAAAAAAGAAAGGAAAAGAGAGAGAGAAATACGCGAGAGAGAGAGAGAGAGGAGCTCGGTTTTGGCTTGTATGGAGTGAAAATTCTTGTTCTTTTGCTAGATAGTTGTATACTCTTGTGGTTAGGCTCATTTCGTGGAATATAAAGCTTCGTTTGGTTTATTGCAAGGTGAAAAGAGAAGTGTGTTCTTGGGTTTTTTTGTGTTGTTATTAGTGTAATGTTGTGATTTGGGTTTATTTGATTTAGTTTATTGTGATATATTGGTAACGATCCGTGGATTAGGGGTTGTTAGTGAGGTTTCCATCGGAAAGTAACTCCTCCTAACACCCCGATGATATCCGTACGGTGGTTGTTCGTTCGTTATGGTGATAAGTAATGTGTAGTGTTGATTTGGGCGATATTTGGGTTGTATAATGTGATAGCCAATGTCTAGATCTTGTTAGATTTGTTTAGTATTGGTTGTGTTGTGATGGGATGATTGTGAGCCTAGGGGGGAGATCCTCGTGATCGAACCCCGATGATGGACGTTTTGGGTGTATGTAATCGTGGCATAGGGTCCATGGCGATGTATTTGTAATATCGGGCCTTAACGCGATATCAATCGTGATCGGGTTAAGGCCCCGTGATAAATAAAAATATGTGATTGTGGGTGTTTGGGGTTGTCTGGATGGCTTACATGCCCGTAGATAACCCCGACACGTTTTGGGATGTATGTTTTAATTTACGACACGAAAAAATGGTTTTCAAAATAAGGCAAATAATGAAGATTTCATAAAATCAAGCAAATTTAGGATATTAGATTCACGAGGTTTAAAGGTTAAGTGTTTTGGTAAACTTTAATCCATAATTGATGAATAGGCTTTAGTTGGTTTTAAAACGTCACAAAAAACGATTTTGCAAATAAATAAATGTTTTCATTAAACTTTGTGCATAGGGTTAAAGAGTTCTAGAAGTTGCCCTCGATTTATTTATATTAACTGTTAGAAGGCAATGTATAGTCTCGATTCCTATTTGACAAAAGTTTAAAACTATTGTTTTCTAAAAAGACGTCTAAATAAAAAACCCTCAACGCTTTCGAAATTAAAATCAACATTTCTTATAAAAAGCGAAGCCTCGTCATTTGGGTCAAAGAGCATCCAAAACACTTTCTAGATAAACACTTTTACCATATAAAATAAAGCAAACTTTTTATGCAAAACTCACCACAAACGTCCATTTAGGCACACACACACACACACACACATTTTAGGATTTAAAAGGATAGGAAAACATCGAGATTGCGGTAACCGTGTTTCACGGAAGTCGGGGGGTGCCTAACACCTTCCCCTCGCTTAAGCAAAGCCCCGAATTCTATGAATCTCGGTTTGCGGACCAATTAATCGGAGTCACATATGAGCCAGCAATTACGAAAACTAAATCCGGATGAGTTGGTACATCCATTTCAAATATACCAACTGGCGACTCTGGTCAATTGGCTCATTATAAAATCGACATTTCAAACCCCGTCGACATTAAGCCGACCCTTTTCAAAAACACATTTAATTTAAAGGGCTAAAATTGGAAAGGGAGATTTTAATAATAAAAAAAAACGAGACGAACGAAAATCCCGGCGTCGACAGCTGGCGACTCCGCTGGGGACATTAGAGGGCTTAAGCCGCATTTAAAATCCTGATGTTTTCCTATCCTTTAGAAATCTAAAAAATGTGTGTTTGCGTTATTTGCGTTGATTTACCTTTTTTGCGCGTGTATGTGGATGGTGTGATTGCGTTTTCCTTTCGAGTCTTTACTTTATTAGCATCATATGCATACGGTGAGGAACGATGAATGTATGATTGAATGTATGTTGAGCAGTTCCTCCTCCTGAGGCGAACCCGTCGGATGTGGATTACTGGACTCAAAGGGGTGCTCCCCGGCGAGGCTCAGGAAAAGCATCCACTCAGATCCAATCCAATTGAAAGATCGGATTTATTCCCTTCGAGTATGTTGCGAAGATCTGGGAACCTTCATGCCGAAAAGCCCGCGAGAGTAACTTAGGGTAGGTCAGCCTCAGATAAACCCAACGAATGGAAAGTCTCTTCATGCCCTTTTACGCTTTACGCGCATGATATCATACTGTAGTCAATCCTTTTGTACCAACCAAATTTTGTCAAGATAAGAAGTACTAACCTCTGTCTTACAGGGACAGCTTGGAGAGCATCATAATTGCACACTGTCATACTTTGGTTAAAATAAAGGGATACTGACCCTGTTTTGCAGGAAAAGATTATAAAACTCAAAAAAACAAAAAAATATATATATTTGCTTTAGCATGCATCCACCAACGTCATTTTCCGAAACTAAACTTCGATTGTTTCATACGCAGGATTGCTCCCCAAACCCGTCTCCGATCTAAGAAAGCCAGAGAATTAACAGTCGAGATGGCTGAGAACCCTAATCCTGATCTGGCTCCCGTATCTCGGGAAGAGTTCAATGCTGTAAAGAATCAAATGACCGAGCTGACCATGTTGCTCAAAGAGCATTTCAAACTGAAGTCAGGGCCACAGCTCGAGGACCCGCCGGGGCCATCATCTCAAGGGAATGTATTGACCCCCGAAACTCCAAAAGTAGAGCTACCAAAGCAAGTCATTATCATCCCGGAGGACGAGGTGGCCAGTGGCGTCAGTAAGAAGATAAAGCAGATGGAAGAGGCCATCAAAACAATGAAGGGGATCGGGTCATATGGCAGTGTTAACTATTCCGACCTGTGCATCTTTCCGGGAACCAGATACCCCGAGAAGTTCAAGCTCCCTGAATTTGAAAAGTACAACGGGTCGGGGGATCCCTACACACACCTGAAAGTATACATCGGAGAGCTGGGGGGATATGCTGAGGACGAATCACTGAGAATGCAACTGTTCCAGAAAAGCCTGACAGGGGAGGCTAGGACATGGTATGCAAGATTGGATAATGCTAAGATCCACAACTGGGAGGAGCTGGCCCACACTTTCCTAACCCAGTACAGCTTTCAGTCCCAGATGGCCCCGGACCGCTACCAGATGACCAAAATCAGAAAACAGGCCAGTGAATCCTTCAGAGACTATGCTCAACGGTGGAGGAGGATGGCAGCCCAAGTGAACCCACCCATGAGTGAGGCAGAAATGGTCATGACTTTCATTGATATCCAGGAGGCTCCCTATTATGAAAGAGTAATGGCGGGAATAGGAAAGCCTTTTGCGGAGATGATCAAGCATGGGGAAATGGCGGAGATGGGTTTGAAGTCAGGAAAGATCAGAGATCTCACAGCTCTCGAGGCTGTGGCTGAGCAAATCCAGAGTGGGAATTACGGCAGTTCATCCCGAAGACCCCAAAAGAGAAAGGAGGAGGATGTGTCCCTGGTACTGCAAGGGCTATCAGGGAAAACAATGACCAGCCCCCCGGTCCACATACAAAGAAATGAGGCCCCGCGCCCATCAAATTTCAACAATCAGAGGTATGAGGGGCGTCGAAAATTCGAAAAGCCGCAAGAGAGGGAGTTCACCCCTTTGGGGGATTCGTTGGAGCAGATACTGACCCTGCTGGTAAGCCAGAAGAAGATTACCGAGCTATTGCCTCCGTCAGACCCAAAGAGCAAGAGATATGACCCTAGCAAGAGATGCGCCTACCACTCGGCATCCCCGGGGCATGACACCCAGGAGTGCTGGTCTCTCAAACACAAGATCCAGAACATGATTGACAACGGAGAAATCGTGGTGGAACAACCGGAATCCCCGAATGTGAAGGCCAACCCTCTTCCCGAGCATAATGGGGGAGGCGTAAATACAGTGGAAGCTAGTGGGGCGGAGGGTCCCCTAAGATTGAGATACATAAGGAGGATAGAAGGAGAAATTGCTGTGACCAATGCCCGGGAGGATGCGCCAAGGGAGCCTATTAAGTTGGTTGGAGTAATTCAAGGGACCAAAACAGAGCCTATCCGGTTATCAGCTCCAAGACCCCTTGTCGTAACAGCTAGATCACAATTGCCAGTCACCAACCTGAAGACTGTTCCGTGGAATTACGGGGAAAAAACCGTGGAAGAGGCCAGTTGTGCATCGGTCAGCTCCAAAGGAAATCCATTGTATCTACCAAGGCGGGTTTTTGAAAACACAAAAAGGGAAAACGGGAAAATATCAGAGGACAAAGCGTTGGAGTTTTGGGAGAAGATGAATCACGGCAAGACAAATGTGGCCAAAACACTGGAGGTGCAGCCACCCCTGACATCCATCTTAGATCTTGCCTTGGCCTCAAATGACCATCATCAAGTATTAAGCAAAGTCCTGGAAGAGGCCCATGTCCCCAAGACAATCAGTACAGAAAGATTCAGCCACTTGGTGGGCCATCTGTTAGACAGCAATGTAATATCATTTACCGACGACGACATCCCTGAAGAGGGAAGGGGGCACCGAAAGCCGTTACACATTTCTGTCATCTCGTCCGGATATGTGATGAACGGAGTCTTGATTGATGGTGGGTCAGCCCTGAACATTTGCCCATACAATACTCTGGAGAAAATGAAGATCAACCCTAAGCGCCTGCGGGCCAGCCAAGTGGTGGTAAGGGCGTTTGATGGATCGAGAAAGGACACGGTGGGAGAGATTGAGCTGCCGGTGGAGATTGGCCCGTATACTTTTGATATTTCCTTCCAAGTGCTAGATATCACGGCCAGTTACAACATGCTCTTGGGGAGGCCCTGGATTCATATGGCTGGGGCAGTTCCCTCCACTCTGCATCAGCAAATAAAGTTTATCGTTGAGGGACACTTGATCACAATCGCGGCAGAATCTGACTACCCTGTTCCCCCTGTAAAAGGCATGCCGGTGATCCATGTGGATGAATCAGCCGAACCAATCAGCTATCAAGCGTTTGAAATCAGCACCCCTCAGTACAAGCAATTGGGAGCCCCGGAGGTAAAGCTTAAGGTGTCCCCCGAGCTCACTTTCGTTGCCCGGGAAATGATGGCAATGAACTTTCAGCCGGGGCAAGGGCTAGGCAAGCACAGCCAAGGAATCACCGAACCCATCAAAGTACCAGTGCAGCTAGGCAAAGCGGGGTTAGGATATCACGGAGGTATAAGGCCAAGGAGCTCACACAAGAAAATGCCCGTGCGGATAACAGGAGTCCCGATACCGAAAGCCGATAATGAACAACCCCCGAGGATAATCAAGCCTGCGTCTGGAACAGAGGGTAAGGGGGAGACTCCCCCAATCAAAGGAGGGGCCCAGCAGTCGGATTTCTTACAGGAAATTATGGAACAGTTCGAGAAAAAGTGCCATCTTCCGGGACAGTCAGGCCCCAATGAAAAGGGAAAAGAAAAGATGACTGAGGGCAAGCAGATCATGCCATTTATAAATTGGGCCGGGTTAGAGGTGCCCGAGGAAAGTGAAAATGAGAGCCGAAACCAGGTTGCCGCAATCATTGAGGAGGTGCCAGATGCAGAGACCCCCTCCATCACTAGCTCTAAAACCGAAGTGATCCCCAGGAATTGGACCGTGCAGCCAGTAGTATCCAGAAAAGGGTAAATGCAGGAGTGTCCGGGAATCTTGTCCAGTAGGGGGATCAAGGGGTTTTTAAGACGGTGTTTTTGTTTTTATGTATCTGCACGTCTATTTCATACTTTTGTCATGATTATTGAAAAGGAAGTCATGTACCTAATGTTTATATATATGACAAATATTTTTGTTTCATGTCAGGTGTACCGATTTGAGTCATTCTAGCCTAACAAACGATTTTCCAAATTTGAAAGACGATTATGATTTTGATATAGAACTGGATTTCGATTTGATGGGAATTGAGCAGGACGAAGCGGATGATGACGACGCTCCCGACGAGATCAAAGAGTGGGTCGAGGATAAACCCAAACCCAACCTAGACCAAACCATCACCATCAACATAGGAACCCCTGAAAACCCCAAAGAGCTAAAAATTGGGGCAGACTTGACTCCCAACCAGAAAGCAGAAGTAGCTGAACTGTTGAGCCAATATGAGGATGTGTTTGCTTGGTCACACGAAGACATGGTCGGTTTGTCCACGGACATCGTGGTACATCGATTGCCTATCAAGGAGGGTTTCAGGCCAGTTAAGCAGAAGTTGAGAAAGTTAAAGCCAGAGTGGAGCTTAAAGGTGAAAGAAGAGATAGTCAAGCAATTCAAGGCTGGGATCATCATGGTGTCTACTTACCCAGAATGGCTTTCCAATATAGTCCCCGTGGCGAAGCCTGGAGGAAAGGTGAGAGTGTGCGTGGATTATAGAGATCTGAACAAGGCCAGTCTTAAGGATAACTTCCCAGTGCCTTTCATACACATCTTGGTGGATAACACAGCTCAGTATGAAATGTATTCATTTGTCGATTGTTTCGCTGGGTATCACCAGATAATGGTGGCGGAAGAGGATCGAGAAAAGACTGCCTTCATCACCCCCTGGGGCACGTTTTGTTATAGACGACTTGCCTTCGGCCTCACAAATGCGGGAGCCACTTATCAGAGGGCCATGATGGCCCTATTCCATGACATGATGCACAAGGAGATAGAGGTTTACGTGGATGACATCATTGTGAAATCGAGGGCGGAATCTGACCATGTGACTCACCTTAAGAAGCTATTCGAGCGGCTCAGGAAGTATAATTTGAAGCTCAATCCAGCCAAATGTGCCTTCGGGGTTCAGTCAGGTAAACTCCTTGGATTCTTGGTGAGCAATCGAGGTATCGAACTGGATCCGGCTAAGATCAGGGCTATTGTGGATATGCCAGCTCCCCGTACAGAGAAAGAGATAAGGGGATTTTTAGGGAGGATAAACTTCATCAGTCGGTTCATATCCCATCTGACCACCACCTGCGAACCAATCTTCAAACTGTTAAGGAAAGACGCCTCCCGGAAGTGGAACAGTCAATGCCAAAAGGCCTTTCAGACTATTAAGAAGCAACTAACAGAAGCGCCAGTGCTGGTACCGCCAAAGGACGGGGTTCCCCTTTTCCTGTATATATCCGTGAATGATATGGCGATGGGTTGTATGCTGGGGCAGAAGAGTGAAGCCGGTAAGGAGCATGCCATTTACTACCTCAGCAAGAGATTCAGCAGCTGTGAACAGAATTACACGCCGATCGAGAAAACATGTTGCGCCTTGGCCTGGGCTGCTATGAGATTACAGCATTACCTCCATGGACACACTACCTATTTGATCTCGCGAATCGACCCCTTGAAGTATATATTTGAGAGACCAATGCTGAATTGTCGATTGTCAAGGTGGCAGTTAATCCTCCAGCAATTCGACATCCTATATGTTACCCAGAAGGCCATGAAAGGGCAGGGAATTGCAGATCAATTATCAGAGATGCCGACAGGGGGGATGGAGCCTTTAGAGACTTTCCTACCAGGTGAAGACATACTGTGGGTCCAACAAGCGAGGTGTGATGACGAAGGGCAGTTTTGGAAAATGTATTTCGACGGTGCCATGAATGCTGAAGGGGCAGGAGCTGGAGCGGTCCTGGTATCCGTTACGGGCGAGCAATACCCTGTTCTCACCAAATTAAAGTTCAGTAACTCAAACAATACGGCCGAATACGAAGGATGCATATTGGGACTGAGATTCGCCCGCGATATGGGAGTGAAAAGATTAGCCGTGTTCGGAGATTCAGAATTGGTAATCAGACAGGCGACGGGGGAGTATGGCACTAAGGAGCTTCGGTTACTCCCGTACCACCGGTGTATAGTCCGATTGATGCAAGAATTTGAAGATATAGCTTTCCGACACATTCCCCGGGGGCGGAATGACTTCGCCGATGCATTGGCTACCTTGGCTTCGTTAGTCCACGTACTCAAAGGCAAAGCCACCCCACAGATTGAAATAACAGTACAAAGTGCCCCCGCTTACGAAGAATACATATCGGAGTTGTCAGAAGATGTGGCTCAACCAAATCAGCCCTGGTATCATGACATTCAGAAATACTTGAGGGATAGATCACTCCCCGACCAGGCGAACCGAACGGAAAGGCAGAGAATCCAGAAGATGGCGATGAAATTCTATTTAAGCGGAGACTCCCTGTATAAGAGGGATGTAGGCTTGGGATTATTGCGATGTGTGGACGAGACTCAAGCACAGAAAATCATGAGCGAAGTGCACGGTGGAGTATGTGGGCCGCATATGAGTGGGTCAATGTTGGCCAAGAAAATTCTGAGAACCGGGCATTACTGGCTATCACTTAAAGCTGACTGTGACGATCATGTCAAGCGATGTTTCCAATGCCAAGCACACGGTAATGTGATGCATGCGCCTCCTAATGAACTACATTGTATGACTTCCCCTTGGCCGTTCTCCATGTGGGGTATGGATGTTATCGGGCCCGTGGAGCCCAAAGCGAGCAACGGCCACCGGTTCATTTTCGTCATGATCGACTATTTCACTAAATGGGTAGAGGCAGCTTCTTTCCCCAAAGTAACGCAGGAAGTTATAGTCAGTTTCATCAGGAACAATGTGATTTGCCGATACGGACAGCCTGAAATCTTGGTGTCCGACAATGCCAAGAATCTGAACAATGCCCTTATGAAGGAGTTGTGCGCCCAATTCAAGATCAAGCATCTAAATTCTGTCATTTACCGGCCCAAAATGAATGGGGCCGTGGAGGCGGCAAATAAGAATATAAAGAGAATCATGGCGAGAATGTCTGCCAATCATCGGGGATGGCCGGATTTGCTGCCCCTCACATTGTTTGCATACCGGACATCAGTGCGAACGTCCACAGGAGCAACCCCTTACGCCTTGGTATATGGGATGGAGGCCGTTTTGCCGGTGGAAATGGAGATGGCATCCCTCCGGATTTTGCTCGATGCTCGGATTGACGAGGGGGATTGGGTACAAAGTCGATACGACCAGTTAGCCTTGATAGATGAAAAAAGGGTGGCGGCTATATTACACGGTCAGTTGTATCAGCAACGTATCTCTCGATCGTATGACAAAAAGATTCGGTCCCGAAAGTTCAAAGAGAATGATTTAGTTCTAAAGAGGGTCATGCCCTGTCAAGACGAAGCCAAAGGGAAATTCGCTCCCAATTGGGAAGGGCCCTTTGTGATCAAAAAGGTTCTATCTGGAGGGGCCCTCATCCTACAGGAAATGGATGGCGAGGTATTTCCGCAGCCCCTGAATTCCGACTCTGTGAAACGATTCTACGCTTAAAAAAAAAAAAAAAAAAAAAAAAAAAAAAAAAAAAAAAAAAAAAAAAAAAAAAAAAAAAAAAAAAAAAAAAAAAAAATTTCTCCCTTGTAACTCGAACTACGTAGGACCTGATCTCCTGACCTTGTGGGAGTACGTAGGCAGCCATCATGGCACGGTCCGTTCTACACAAAATAATAAACTTCGTCCCTATACCAAAACCACTTCCAGAAAATCCCGAAATCCTACACATTCCAAAACTTACCCAAACCTAACCACAAACCTTGTCCCTATACCAAAACCACTTCCAGAAATCCTATACCCTCCAAACCTAGCCACATAATTAGCCCAAAGTCCAAGACTCATTTCGATGAAATCAGAGGGGCATGCGGCAATATCTGTGGAGTTCCAATCAAGACTTGAGGAAAGAAATAAGGCAATATATCGAAATCATAATCGGCTGGATAAAATGAGGATCCAATGAAGGGCGACGATGCATCAAAAAGGGAAATGACTGAAACCACAAATATTTCTCTATATATACAAAACATTTTGATTACAAGTCTGTCTTTTAAATAAAAGTGATGAAACTGACATAGTCCGTGCAGGAAATAAAATCATCTACAGGTCAGAGACCAGCTGGAGCAGGATAGACAGAATAGTCGAGGCATCATAAACCTCCGGCTCATCCGCAATCTGCTGTCCCATCATGTCAATCCGAGTCAAAAGAGCAGCAGCACTGGTAACAGTCGTGGAATGGCCCTCCATGATGACTTGGGCCTGCTCTACGATGTTATCCCTGGCAGAAAGGGCGGCATCCCGGGCTAGTACAGCAGCATCCCGCTCCGCATAGGCGGTATCCCTCTCAGTCTCAGTAGCACTCAAAACGAACCGGAGCCGGGTACCCTCAATCATCAATCTCTGGATCCGATCAGTCAAGTCAAAGGAATGGGCATGTACCGAAGTAGAAACCTCTTCCACACCAGATCTGGGCGCTAATCCTGAAAGCTCCGGAGGAATGACCACATCTGAACCGGTCTCAACCAGGAAAGGTCCCCGAGGACCATCCAAGGCCCCAATCTGGTCAAAGTCGGCAATATCAGAACCTCCTCGCAACCATAGCAGATAATCGGGTGTCTGACCAGGGTGACTGTCCCCAAACTCGGCCGAGGCCCTGTGTGACCAAAGATCGTATACCCTCAGCAGCTCCCTCTCCGTCTGGGGCGATATGAGAAATCGGTAGTCAGCTGCTCCCGCAAAGAGATGGAGATCCTGCATCTGGTCAAACTGCCCCATGACAGCTAAGGGATGATAAGTCGTCACCCCTCTCAAGCCCGGAAGAGGGAGGAAATCAAAAGGGGGCACATGAGTCAAGAAACTCTGGAAAGAGCAATAGCCCGAATAAATCAGAGGATGGAAAGGCTCCTCAATGGCCGATAAGAACTCCCTCCATGAAGCGGTATCCGTGCATCGACGGGGACGGAATGAGAACTGCATGGCCAGGCTGTGGCTGAAACAGAACCCGTGTCGACGAAACTGCCCGATGGGTCTGAGGTGGCTCATGAACCATACATACAACAAAATGGAACTTCCCCTGAATATGCGACCAGAGAAGGAATAACAATAGGAGGCCGACAGGTAAGTCTCTGCTAATATCATGGGAAGAATGGTATGGTCCTCCTGGAGAGCCTGCACCGCTACGATAACCCGCATATCCATGAGGTCGTCCCCTGCGGGCATGTACAGAACTGATACGACACAAGCCATCAAAACATCCACTCTCAAAGCGCCCCACCGCTCTTCAGATACTGAAAAATCACTGAAAAACCGAGAGAAGCTATCCACCGAGCCAAATCTGTCAACCAGGAAGGATAGAGGAACAAGGTGGCTCGAGGAGGTCACGGATAGCAGAGCTGTCCTCCGCAAGCCTGTGAAAGTCAGAAACTGGCGGCGCATATGGCCCGAGGTAACCCGTGCACATGGACCATCCACTGATAAACCGGTGAAGCGAGCATACTCCTCAAGAGTGGGAGTCAGATACTCCAGCCTAAACCTGAAAACCTGTCGGTCCGGGATCCAACAACTGAGAATGCCATCAACAAAGCCCGGCGGCACCTGAAATGACAGTAGAGCCAAGGAGTGTCCCAAAAGACCCTCTGCGATAATTCGGTCGGAGGGTAGCAAACTATCCAGCCACAAGAAGAGCCTGCCAATAATCCCTGAGGGGGCGCGAGGGTCCACGCGAACCACGTCCAGGGATGACATCTGTAAAAGCGGTATCAAAAGACTATACAGGGGTCAATTTTTCCTTATATATAACAAATCATACATCATACAAGCTATAATGGAATGAAATGAATCATCAAAAGTAAACGATTGTGCATAAAATAAAATAAGTCTGTACATAATACATGAAATGAGAAATGATAGTAAAACAAGCAGGTTTAAATACAGAGATCCTAGCCTATCAAGTCTAATCAGTGAAGTCTATGCCGTCAATGAAGGCATCATCCTCAAACTGATCTACCGGCAAATCCGGGGGAAGAGAAGCTTCACCCTCACAGTTCAGGTCTGGGCAGGAATAGAACGGCATTGGGGCATCCGATGGGCCGGGGGCCGAGCCAAAATCAGATCCGTGCGGGTCCGCGACATAAGCCTCCTCCGGATCTCGGCCCAAGCTCCGAACAAAAAGAGATAGCTGATCCACCTGCCGAGTAAGAGACGCAATCTGGTCCGAATGGGTGGGGACACGGACACACTCCATCCAATCTGCCATCATCACCGACCCGTGAACCAGGTCTCCGAGGAAGAAAGTGGCACGAGTCTGAGGTCCGATAGTGCGGGGTCTCCACCAGGCACTGAAGCTCTCGTTCGTATGAGGACCAGCCGACAGCATATATCCGTCCTCCCCGGCTATCAGAGCCTCGGGAAGGTGGGCATCCGCGAACCAAAATCTCTGTGAGGGAGGGGCAAAAGGGACACGAGCCTCCCCAGTAACACATCTGATGGCACGCTCCCCCAGATACAGCTCCCATCCACCATAGGTCAGAAAAGGAATACGACGGGTGGACAAGGCCAGCTCCAGATCCGCAGCATAGCCACCAGCAAGTCCAGCCGCCAAGTGATCCGCCGTGTAGGGAACCCAGGTCACATCCGCGGACGAGATCAGCTCTAACTGCAGCCGACAATGAGCAAAGCTGTCTGACACGGGGGTCTCCGCAAGAGTGCTATGGTGCCATCGACGACCCCTGGGATAAGTCTCCGGACCGAGGGTAGTAACTGGCCGCAAGCAGGGCAGCCGCTCATAAGCCCAAAACTGATAAACAAAAAAGAGAGACATAAATACCAGGGACGACAAAGGAATGAAACAAAGTGAAAAGCGGCACCATGAATATGACTTACCAGCAAAAAGGGATAAAACCCCAGCCAAGCATCAGTCTGGCCCTCTGAGCGAAGGCGAAGACCATGAAGGAAATAAGCAAAGGTGAAAGAGCCCCAATCATAATCGCCAATCCGATCAACATCCCGGGTAGCTCCAACGATACTGAAGTGAATAGTCGAGGAGTTGTTCCCCAGAAAACAGCCCCTCATAATGGTCAAAAATAAGCGCCGAAGCAGGAAGTCACGAGCGGATCGGTCCGCGGGAAACGACTCAGAGAGAACCCCTCCGATGGCATCCACGGCCAGTGCACCGGATCGGATGCTGCGGGCCTTAAAGACTTTCTCCTGAGGACTAAAACCCAACAAAGAGCGAACAGCAGCGGGGGTAATGTCTGACTCCAAGGGAACCCGGGGTCCAGAGAACTCCATCCCAGTGATATAACGCCAGTCTAATGGGGTCAGCAGCAACTCACAATCCAGAAGATGAAGAGACTGTGTCTGGTGAAACCAACGCTCAGATAAGGCCCTCATGTAACCCCACGGACACCGGCGAGGGGCAATGGTAAAGAAATGCCTGAACCCCCAAGAATCCACCATTCCCCTGTAATCGGGATGCAGCGCGTGATAAAGAGGGTAGATGCTGAACCAGTTACCCCGAGGTTGGGTAAATTCAGGAACCTGTGACAGCCATCAAAAGTTAGGCATGGTAACCATGAGGATTTAAATCGAACTTAGACGATGGATATACCTCGTTAGCTGCAAGGTAGGCTGAGGGGTGACTGCTGAGATCAGGACCAAGCAAGTCCGGTATCCTGGCGTGGGCCCCCGGTAAGGTCCGACGCGTGGGTGGAGGAGCCGCTGTGCCAGAAGGGCCCGCCGCTGCCTCAGCTGGGGCATCCTCATCGACAGCAGGGAGAGCGGGGCGAATAATGGACTCTGCCAGTCTACGGGAATGACGAGTCAAAACTGGAGCGGGAACCGAGGCAGCCGCTCTACGACGGCGGACACCAGCAACCCGGGGCACTGAGGAACCACTGGGAGCATCAGAATTCATGACTGAAACGGCATCACGAAAAGGAGGTACACCCTTAGCTCGTTATCTTTCAAGAAAATATTATTGCATGTTGCAAAAAATCATAGGGCAGCGTAACATATTTATGAATAAAAAAAATGCATAAACAAATCCCTAGGGGTGCGCTAGATTTTCCGAAATTTCGACAGAGTTTCGTTTGTAAAATGGACATCCCATGCACGATCAGGCATGTTTAACCAAGTCAGACAACCAACAAATCCCAAATGCAAGCAAAATAAGGCATCATGAGCATAAAATGATTAAAACAATGGAATTTTCAAAATAATAGAGCATGATTGCAAGACCCAGTATTTTTATGCTACGTCTAACATAAATATCTCATAAGAGGCATGCATTGCTAAGATTAAAACATTTAAACAAGTAAATACATAACCAAATGAAAGCGAAAATCAAAGAAAAAGGAGTTAAAACGTTACCCAAAGCGCGTAAACTGATCTAATCGGAGCAGATTTTGCCAAAAGTTGCCCAAAAGACGAAAAAGTCGAGTAGGGGACGAAGAAAACCGAAAACGAGAGGAAGAAAAGTGAAGAAAGTGACAGATCGTGACCCATCACGATCTGAAATAGGGACCGATCCCAGCCGCAGATGCATCTGCGGCTGGCCGCAGATGCATCTGCGGCTGGTCTCGGTGACCCTTTTGCCCCCCTTTTGTTACCTCGAGTCAACATGTAGCGTGCCACGTGATAAAATACAAGATTTTAGAACCCCATGACCAATAAAAAACGACCCGTCAGATACGAGACCCGACCAATTGAAAAACGACCCGCCAGATACGAGACCTGACCAATTGAAAAAAATGACCCGTCAGATACGAGACCTGACCAATTGAAAAAATGACCCGTCAGATACGAGACCTGACCAATTGAAAAAAATGACCCGTCAGATACGAGACCTGACCAATTGAAAAAATGACCCGTCAGATACGAGACCTGTCCAATTGAAAAACGACCGGTCAGATACGAGACCTGACCAATTGAAAAACCACCCGTCAGATACGAGACCTGACCAATTGAAAAACGACCGGTCAGATACGAGACCTGACCAATTGAAAAACAACCCGTCAGATACGAGACCTGTCCAATTGAAAAACGACCGGTCAGATACGAGACCTGACCAATTGAAAAACAACCCGTCAGATACGAGACCTGACCAATTGAAAAACGACCGGTCAGATACGAGACCTGACCAATTGAAAAACAACCCGTCAGATACGAGACCTGTCCAATTGAAAAACGACCGGTCAGATACGAGACCTGACCAATTGAAAAACAACCCGTCAGATACGAGACCTGACCAATTGAAAAGTGACCCGTCAGATACGAGACCTGACCAATTGAAAAAATGACCCGTCAGATACAAGACCTGACCCATTGAAAAACGACCCGTCAGATACGATACCTGACCAAATTGAAAAACCAACCGTCAGATACGATACCTGACCAAATTGAAAAACCAACCGTCAGATACGATACCTGACCAATTCAAAAAATGACCCGTCAGATACGATACCTGACCAATTCCAAAACGACCAGTCATAAACGATACCTGACTCTTCATAACGACCGCCGGAGACGAGACCCGGGCAATGTTCATTCGTAACTTTGAAAATAACCTCTACATGAACCTATTGAATGTGACATCGCATCATCTGAACGCATGTGCGGCATCGTTAAATATATATTTGGCATTTTCATGCATCGGGTGCCTACTTCTTTATCATGTCCATTTCATATTTCATTCCATAGACATGATAAAGAGGGGCAGCTGTAGACACCCAAATTTTGCACTTCTCTACTAATCCTGGCAGGAGGGCAAAAGCGTCATTTGACCTGACATGCGGAAAGAAAGGGGGACCCCAACACCAAGCCACCCCCAGCGATTTACGATCAAAGCCGCCACCACGGACAACGAGAATCCGATCTCTTGAGGCAGGGCGAACAATGGATCCAGAAAAGCCTGAGCCAACCACAAAAGACGACTGATGGCCACTCCGCTTACAATGTTCGGGGGTCTCGCTCCCCGGTGAGCGAGCGGCTGCCCAGCTCGCCGGTGAGCTGGCGGGGGTGGAAAGGGGGCAGCGCCCCCTGGAAGCCAAGCATAATTATCAAATTCCATATCAAGTCGCGGCCCTCCGAACTGGCCTCCCAGAACAATATGGCACGTTTTCCAGGGATTTCCGGACTGCAAAAATACAGCCTTACAAAATAATACCGCGGAAATTGGCGAATTAAGACCGCGTGGCACGAAAATCAAAAAAAGAAAGCCGGACGGCCGCGAATGCAACCGCTGCCACCGACAGAAGTGACAGGCACGAGGCTCGAGAACGGCACACGGCAGCCGAGGCGGCGGCCAGGCGGCCACAGCAGGCAGCCGCAGATGCATCTGCGGCCAGCCGCAGATGCATCTGCGGCTGCCTGCTGAAGCCTATATGCGGCCATTTTCCACCCGAGAAGAAAAAGGAGAAGAAAAAAAAAGAAAGGAAAAGAGAGAGAGAAATACGCGAGAGAGAGAGAGAGAGGAGCTCGGTTTTGGCTTGTATGGAGTGAAAATTCTTGTTCTTTTGCTAGATAGTTGTATACTCTTGTGGTTAGGCTCATTTCGTGGAATATAAAGCTTCGTTTGGTTTATTGCAAGGTGAAAAGAGAAGTGTGTTCTTGGGTTTTTTTGTGTTGTTATTAGTGTAATGTTGTGATTTGGGTTTATTTGATTTAGTTTATTGTGATATATTGGTAACGATCCGTGGATTAGGGGTTGTTAGTGAGGTTTCCATCGGAAAGTAACTCCTCCTAACACCCCGATGATATCCGTACGGTGGTTGTTCGTTCGTTATGGTGATAAGTAATGTGTAGTGTTGATTTGGGCGATATTTGGGTTGTATAATGTGATAGCCAATGTCTAGATCTTGTTAGATTTGTTTAGTATTGGTTGTGTTGTGATGGGATGATTGTGAGCCTAGGGGGGAGATCCTCGTGATCGAACCCCGATGATGGACGTTTTGGGTGTATGTAATCGTGGCATAGGGTCCATGGCGATGTATTTGTAATATCGGGCCTTAACGCGATATCAATCGTGATCGGGTTAAGGCCCCGTGATAAATAAAAATATGTGATTGTGGGTGTTTGGGGTTGTCTGGATGGCTTACATGCCCGTAGATAACCCCGACACGTTTTGGGATGTATGTTTTAATTTACGACACGAAAAAATGGTTTTCAAAATAAGGCAAATAATGAAGATTTCATAAAATCAAGCAAATTTAGGATATTAGATTCACGAGGTTTAAAGGTTAAGTGTTTTGGTAAACTTTAATCCATAATTGATGAATAGGCTTTAGTTGGTTTTAAAACGTCACAAAAAACGATTTTGCAAATAAATAAATGTTTTCATTAAACTTTGTGCATAGGGTTAAAGAGTTCTAGAAGTTGCCCTCGATTTATTTATATTAACTGTTAGAAGGCAATGTATAGTCTCGATTCCTATTTGACAAAAGTTTAAAACTATTGTTTTCTAAAAAGACGTCTAAATAAAAAACCCTCAACGCTTTCGAAATTAAAATCAACATTTCTTATAAAAAGCGAAGCCTCGTCATTTGGGTCAAAGAGCATCCAAAACACTTTCTAGATAAACACTTTTACCATATAAAATAAAGCAAACTTTTTATGCAAAACTCACCACAAACGTCCATTTAGGCACACACACACACACACACACATTTTAGGATTTAAAAGGATAGGAAAACATCGAGATTGCGGTAACCGTGTTTCACGGAAGTCGGGGGGTGCCTAACACCTTCCCCTCGCTTAAGCAAAGCCCCGAATTCTATGAATCTCGGTTTGCGGACCAATTAATCGGAGTCACATATGAGCCAGCAATTACGAAAACTAAATCCGGATGAGTTGGTACATCCATTTCAAATATACCAACTGGCGACTCTGGTCAATTGGCTCATTATAAAATCGACATTTCAAACCCCGTCGACATTAAGCCGACCCTTTTCAAAAACACATTTAATTTAAAGGGCTAAAATTGGAAAGGGAGATTTTAATAATAAAAAAAAACGAGACGAACGAAAATCCCGGCGTCGACAGTGGGAAGGTTGAATCTTGAAACAAAATGTCAATTTGACCTTCACATTTTGCTCAAGGGCCTAGGTTATTTTCTAGGATTTAGACCCTAGGGTTAGGGTTTAGGTTTTAACTTTTTTTTCCAATTTAGGTTTTTGCCCTAAATTGACTTCTGATTTTTAATAAGTGTTAAGGCTAACTACTCAAACCAAAACACAAAATCCTACACATAGATAATTCTCATATCACATTTAAAAGCTCAATTCAAGCTTTACTAATCACATAACACATAGTTTAGGTTAAACAGTTTAACCTTTTTGTTATATACGATCGTAGTTTCGAGTCGTATATATTTTTTTCAGATAGCTCAAGGTATGCTTGAGCAATCGATCTTAGGTTTTGAATTGACAACCTTGCTTAGATCTTGTTAGATCACTTTTGAAATATTTGGGATATTACATAGTTCATAGCAAAAGTGAGCATAAAGCTCAGCAAGTAATTCAGATAACACATTTCATGCTCGCAGTTTATAATATGCGTCATGCCTCTTTACTTTATCATACTATGCTTAATGTCACATAATTCACTTAACAGTTAATACACATGGTGGCACGGAGTGTACATTTCAACTAACACATAGTTCACGTAGAACAATTAATATACTTAAGTCTGAAAAACTTGTCTGTTGGCATTTATTTTACTTAACATTTACTGCATCGCTTGGCCTTTCTATCCTTTCTTGCCTCAGTTTGCTACATCGAGCACCATCTGTCAACATAAAATCTATGTACATCATTAAAGGATTATAACTTAATAATCTTTGTTAAATCAATTCATAATTACATAACCATTAATCTCTATTCATATCATAATTGATGTATTACATCTTATACAGGTTAATAATACATCCTAACTCGTTCCTGCCTTTTTAACATAATTCATAACATACTTAGCTTAGATTTAGGCATGTTACATTATGTCATTCATTATCTCATTATACTTTAACACCCTTTATTTTGGCCATTCTTTATCTATCTAGTGTTTACATAGCTTATCATTATCATTCCATGTCAAAACGCTGCATTTCGGACACTTCAAATTTTTTTCTGCTACAGTAACATTTCGCCCCAACGCCTTTAGACCTCACTGGCCGCGCATTTCTCTCAGCCCATGAACAGTACACTGCACCCCGGCGCAGTGTTCAGTGTTAAACACTGCGCTGGCCACACAGTCCTATAGAAACAGAATTTGATTTTAGCTGCTGCTTTGATGATTTTTAACTCCTTCAACATACATCCAATTAACTCCAAATTTGGAACATATCTAGGTCTTACTACTTAGTATTTTACAAAAATTTTACTTGCCTCATTTGGCTTCTCAAAATCAATGATACATTAGCCCGTAGGAGGCTGATCAACACACTTTCTGACTTAGAAAATTTTCTAACTTTCAAAACTCAACTTTTCCAACTTTGTGATTTTTGGCCATTTGCTTCCAAGATTCATTCTAACACTTGACATACCTCACTTAGGTCATATATGACATGTCCAAACTTTTAAAACCATAAAACTTCGCATGAGACGATATTTGTCCGTAAAAATCTATTTTGAATCGAAACGATCGATTTCGATCGTTCGAATTGCCATATCATTCAAACTTAATTCCGTTGATTACCAATTCAACCTAAGCACGTGTATATACATAAAACAAGTCGTTTGACTTCATTTCAACTTTAATTCCTCAAAATTGCCAAAAATCACTTGTAACTTGGATTTTCACTAACTTTAGCCAACTTTTCATTTTCCAAACTTAAACTCAATTGACTTCTCAAACTCAACACACCATATAGGAATTCACATACACATTTAACAACTATATAAGTCCACATAACTTCTAACTGCACATTCTAATGCACTTTACAGATTACAATTTGGTTTAATTTCAATTCATAGCCTAATATTGTAATATTTTCATCACAAGTCATTCCTTAAACCATTTAGGCATCTTAAATACTATCTAACATGAAATTTCTCATGCTTCAAATATATTCAACCCTTCTCACTAGGTTTTCATCAAATTTAACAATATATAACACATGATCATATCTTAAATCATGATTTCTAGCTTGAATTCATACATGAGTAGTGCACCATCTTTATTTTACCAAACTTTGAGCTTAGGGTTTAATCATATATCAATCAATTAGCATGTAGCTCACCTAAATCACATAATCAAGCCATGTATTTCAAAGATACATGCATGGTCATCCTTATTTTTGAACTTAAGCACATAAACAATAAGTTTGATAGCTTGAACATCTTTATACATTGTTGGATGACCAACTTATTCACATCAAAAGTTTCCTCATGACGAGCTCTTCCTCTTTTCTTCTTGTTCCTTGACCATTTAAGCTTCATAGCTTCATGATTTCCAAGCCTTCCACCTTAGCTTTCATGGTTCTCTCTCTCTTTGTCTCACTTAAGGCAATTTTTCCAGCAACTCAAAATGAAATAAGGAGAATTCTTGCTATGCTTGGTTTAATGAAATAAATGAGACTTAACTAGGCTTGGTTAAGTGACATAACCATAGTTAACCTATCTAAGGGTACTTTAGTCATTTCACATTATAAGCGAAGGGCGTTTTCATCATTTCAGGACTTAGGACATGTAATATCCCGGATATTTAAATGAATTAGAAATAAAGTATTTAATATTTAGTAAAGGTTGGAGTTTGATAACCTAGTAGTGATAGATAAATAGAGGTCCAAATTAAATTTAATGGACTAACATAGATATGGTGATATCAAAATTTTGATAAGTTAGCAAGTAAAGTGATAATTCAATACACTTGACTAACAGCAAGTCTAATTAAATTAAGAGAATTAATTAGTGGAGTTATGTAATTATGCGACATGGTTGCGTGTAAATTAAATATGTATTTATATGAATATATATATATATGAGTGCATATTTAGTAACATAATTTAATGGTTAAATAAATTATGGTAAATAAAGGAATTAATATTTAATTAATCCAATTTGAATTAAAAGGTTTATTGGGGAATTAATTTAGTTAATATATTGATTATATTCATTAATCAATATTTATGCAAATTATTGATAAATTATTTGTGAGGAATAATTATGTAAATTATATAATTATAAATTATATAAAGTAGTTGAATTATTTAAGGGAGATTAGTAATTGTATATATGTACAACATTTAATTTTATATATATGTACATATATATAAATGGATTAAATTAATTGAGTAATTTTAAATAGTAATTGAATATATTAAATGAATATATTCTATAATTAAATAAATCATTGTAAATGATTTATGGGAGTGAGAAATTTAATTATACAATTATTTGTGTAATATTAATTAAATAATTTAATAAATTATTTAAATAAAAAAATTGAGTAAATATATTATTACTTTAATGTATTTTCAGGTAAATGGATATATTTCCATAATTGATGAGAAATGAATTATTTAATGTAGATGTATTAAATAATTTAATTTATGGCGTAAATAATATATATTAAATTATATATTGTATTTATTTAAATTTCATAATTTATTGTGAAATTGTTTTTGAGGTAAGGTAATGTGTATAAATAATATATATAGATTATATATATTATTATTAGCGAACACACTCTCAAGTTTTAATATCAAAATAATTGACAAGTTGTCATTAATTAAATATTCAATTAAATTGAATATAATGAGTGAATTAAATTTTATAAATTAATTAATATGATAATTAATTAATGTAAATAATGTAAAATATTATTAATAATACTATTAGTCCATTTAGTAATTTAATACTAATGGGTGAGTGCATTTAATTATTTATTCAATCTAATTATTTATTTAACCATGGATTGAATAATTAATGTGTAAATTATTAAATTAGCCCAACATGGGTCAATTAGTAGCCCAAGTGGAGAATAATAAAATTTGACAATTTAGTAGCTCAAACAATTTAATAGAAGCCTAATTGGTATTTTAAATTAAAGCCCAATGATTGGCCTACTTGAAAAATACTTAATTAAATAATTATTTATTAAAAAGTGACATGTGACAAACATTTTGGGACACTAAAACTCACATGTTGCCGGCAAGTTGGAGAGAATGAGAGTGAAATATTTTATTTTTATTTTATTTCTCATTTATTTAATAATTAGGTTGCTTGTTTTGATTTTTGGTGAGACTTTTCCCACCAAATACTCACCAACTAAGGCATGGGTTAAATTTCTTGTGTAAGTATCCAATAGCTAGCTTGTGTTGGTATAATTTCATAGATATAAGATATACTTAAGTCATTAGAGAGAGAGAATTGTTAGTCATTTATTCTTCTTTCACTTTTCAAATTAGAGAGAAAATATTTGAGAGCAAGGATAAAGAAGAAGAAGGAATTCTTGGTTCATGCCATCCTCCTTCACAACCCATTTTGGAAGAAAAATGAGGATAGCCATTAAAATGAGGTAATGGTTATTTTAAATGTAGTTTGTTTGTTTTTAATTAAATAAACTAACATGTGAGTATAAACATATTAATATAGTTAATAATGTGTAGTAGTAATATTTATGTCATGCTTGAGTTTAATATACTTGGCTTGTGTTTTGGTATAATTTATATGCTAAAAACATATGATTGGTGGTGTTAAATCAAGTCTCAAAGTAATGACAAGAAATTAATTTTTATAAAATTTAGATTTAATGTTATAATATTATAGAACATTAAATCATGAAAAAAACAAAGTTTGAATCACTCAAAATGGAGTTATACACAAAAAGTTATGATTTGTGATAGTTTATGTGATGTAAAAATTTTTATAAAAATTTTTTAATATTAAATCATCAAAAATATTAAAATTTTCATGTTATAAATTGATATTAAGTGATTGGTAATTTTTTTGGATTTTTAAAGCTTACTTAAATGTATAATTTTTATTAAAGTGGTGTATTAAAATTACTATTCACAATCTGTTAAGGGGAAAGAAAAAGAGGGTGCCGCGCAATGCGCGCAACCCCGTTCATTGTCGGACGCAGAAAGAAAAACGGCGTCGTTTTGTCGAAGAAAAAAATTTCATCCGCGCATTATGCGCGGAAGACAGTTACGGTTCCATTAAAACGGCATCGTTTTGGGGCCTTAGTTTTTGTCGGCGCGCGCAATGCGCGGTAACAGATTTTTGCTGAAATTATGATATTGCCCCTCCGTCCGATTTTCTGATTAATTACGAAATTGCCATCGGTCCGATTTTTCAACTTATTTACGGAAATGTCATTATGGATAATTTAAATTAATTTAAGTGTTTAAAAATTAATTTAAAATTATAACAAAAATATTAATAATACAAAAATGATATTTAGGTATTGAATATTATATTTTCCAAATATAATAAGTATTTAGGATTAATATTTAAATGTTGTAAATATTAATCTAGTTAGTTTAATATTATATTTTTTTAAATATAATAAGTATTTAGGATTAATATTTAAATGTTGTAAATATTAATCTAGTTAGTTTAATATTATATTTTTCAAATATAATAAGTATTTAGGATTAATATTTAAATGTTGTAAATATTAATCTTGTAATATCCCGGATATTTAAATGAATTAGAAATAAAATATTTAATATTTAATAAAGGTTGGAGTTTGATAACCTAGTAGTGATAGATAAATAGAGGTCCAAATTTAATTTAACGGACTAACTTAGATATGGTGATATCAAAATTTTTGATAAGTTAGCAAGTAAAGTGATAATTCAATAAACTTGACTAACAACAAGTCTAATTAAATTAAGATAATTAATTAGTGGAGTTATGTAATTATGCGACGTGGTTGCGTGTAAATTAAATATGTATTTATATGAATATATATATATGCGTGCATATTTAGTAACATAATTTAATGGTTAATTAAATTGTGATAAATAGATAGATTAATATTAAATTAATCCGAATTGAATTAAAAGGTTTATTGTGGAATTAATTTATTCATTAATCAACAATTATGCAAATTGTTGATAAATTATTTGTGAGGAATAATTATGTAAATTATATAATTATAAATTATATAAAGTAGTTGAATTAATTAAAGGAGATTAATAATTATATATATTGTACAATATTTAATTTCATATATATGTACATATATATAAAGGGTTTAAATTAATTGAGAAATTTTAAATAGTAATTGAATATATTAAATGAATATATTCTATAATTAAATAAATCATTGTAAATGATTTATGGGATTGAGAAATTTAATTATACAATTATTTGTGTAATATTAATTAAATAATTAAATAAATTATTTAAATAAGAAATTGAGTAAATATATTATTATTTTAATGTATTTTCGGGTAAATGGAATTATTTCCATAATTGATGAGAAATAAATTATTTAATGTAAACGTATTAAATAATTTAATTTATGGCGTAAATAATATATATTAAATTATATATTGTATTTATTTAAATTTCATAATTTATTGTGAAATTGTTTTTGAGGTAAGGTGATGTGTATAAATAATATATATAGATTATATATATTATTATTAGCAAACACACTCTAAAGTTTTAATATCAAAATAATTGACAAGTTGTCATTAATTAAATATTCAATTAAATTGAATATAATGAGTGAATTAAATATAATAAATTAATTAATATGATTATTAATTAATGTAAATAATGTGAAATATTAATAATAATATTTATTAGTCCATTTAGTAATTTAATACTTATGGGTTAAAATGTTTAATTATTTATTCAATCTAATTATTTATTTAATCATGGATTGAATAATTAATGTGTAAATTATTAAATTAGCCCAACATGGGTCAATTAGTAGCCCAAGTGGAGAATAATAAAATTTGACAATTTAGTAGCCCAAACAATTTAATAGAAGCCCAATTGGTATTTTAAATTAAAGCCCAATGATTGACCCACTTGGAAAATACTTAATTTAACTATTATTAATTTAAAAAGTGACTTGGACAATGAATTTGGGACAAGAAAAGAAGAAGTCAGCCGACATGTTGAATGAGGGAGAGAAAATTTGATTTTTCTTGTTTATTTTAGTTTATTATTTATTTATTTAAATTAAGGTTGCTTGTTTGATTTTTTTAAAATACATGGACCATCCCTCTTTTCACCAACTTTAGTCCTTAAGCCATTTCTTGTGCAAGTATCCAATATAGGTGCATGATGGTCTAGATTAATAGATACATATGTGTATCTAATATTTTGTAAGAGTATACTTACAATTTTGGAAATTTTTGTAGTCATTTCTTCTTCTTCCACTTTTCAAGTTAGAGAGAGTTGAGAGAAATAGCTTGGGTAAGAAAATATTTGAGAGCATGGAGAAGGTAGAGAAGGAGATCTTGGTGCATATCTTCAAGTTGCACAACCCATTTTGGAAGAAAAATGAAGATAGTCATTAGAATGAGGTAATGGTTATTTTAAATCTACCTTTGTTTTAAATTAATTAAACCATCATGTTGGTATAAATATGCTAATATAGTTAGTCATGTGTATTAGTAATATTTATGTCATGCTTGAGTTTAATATGCTTAGTTTGTGTTTTGGTATAATTTATATGCTAAAAACATGTGATTGGTGGTGATAAATCAAGTCTTAAAATAATGACAAGAAATTTATTTTTATAAAATTTAGATTTAATGTTATAATATTATAGAACATTAAATCATGAGAAAAACAAAGTTTGAATCACTAAAAATGGAGTTATACACAAAAAGTTATGATTTGTGGTAGTTTATGTGATGTAAAAATTTTTATAAAAAATTTTAATATTAAATCATGAAAAATTAAAATTTTCATGTTATAAATTGATACCAAGTGATTGGTAATTTTTTTGGATTTTTAAAGCTTACTTGAATGTATAATTTTTATTAAAGTGGTGTATTAAAATTACTATTCACAATCTGCTAAGAGGAAAGAAAAAGGGGGTGCCGCGCAATGCGCGCGACCCTGTTCATTGTCGTACGCGGAGCTAAAAACGACGCCGTTTTCCCTATAAAAAACGTCGCCGCGCATAACGCGCGGAAGCCAGCCGACATATCCCCAAAACGGTGCCGTTTTGGGGCCTCTAATTTCTTAAAGCGCGCAATGCGCGGGCGTAAGTTTTCGGCGGAAATTACCATAATGCCCCTCCGTTCGGTTTTCTAATTAATTACGAAATTGCCATCGGTCCGGTTTTTCAGTTTATTTACGATTTTGCCATTCTGGATAATTTAAATTAATTTAAATGTTTAAAAATTAATTTAAAATTATAACAAAAATATTAATAATACAAAAATGATATTTAGGTGTTGAATATTATATTTTTCAAATATAATAAGTATTTAGGATTAATATTTAAATGTTGTAAATATTAATCTAGTTAGTTTAATATTATATTTTTCAAATATAATAAGTATTTAGGATTAATATTTAAATGTTGTAAATATTAATCTAGTTAGTTTAATATTATATTTTTCAAATATAATAAGTATTTAGGATTAATATTTAAATGTTGTAAATATTAATCTATTTAGTTTAATATTATATTTTTCAAATATAATAAGTATTTAGGATTAATATTTAAATGTTAAATATTAATCTAGTTAGATTAATATTATATCTTCTGAATTTATGATTAATATTAAATAATAAACAAGGATGATAAATTAATTAATTATTATTTAATTACTATTAAATAATAATTAAAGACAACTAAGATTGGGTATTTAATTATTTGTTATTTGATTAACTTTAAATAATAAATAAATTCAGTTAGTTATTATTTATTATTAAATAATAACTAATGATATTTGAGTATTTACTATATAATTTTATTATTTATTATTTAATTAACTTTAAATAATAAATTAATCTAGTTAATTAGTTATTATTTATTATTAAATAATAACTAAAGATATTTGATTATTTTTAATATAATATAATTATTTATTATTTGATTAATTTTAAATAATAAATAAATCTAGTAAGTTATTATTTATTATTAAATAATAACTAAAGGTAGTTAATTACTTACTATTTAATTAATGATAAATAGTAATTAAATGAAATTAGACTTAATGAAATAAAGAATATGTCTTTTAACTCTTTTGTTTAAACAATTATAACAAATTGTTTAATAGTTTAATAAGTGTTTAACACTTGAGAAAATTATTTTCTAACTTATTAAATTATTAACCTAATATGATTGAGGGTCTATAAGGTTAATAATATTGTTTTGACTGATGTATATCATGTGTTAGTACTTATGTGGTAGATAAGTTCCTTAGTAAGCGTATAGTTGTGCAAATACGCTGTACTAATTATTAGACCAACTTTACTAATGTTAGGTCTTTCAAAGCCAGTTAGTTAAAGCTAGACATTTATTGTAGCTGAGCAGACAGGCAAGTTTCCTAAACCCTACTCAATTTATATTCGAGCAGGATATATTATTTTATTGTTCAAGTCCCTAACTCAAATTCAAGTTATTACGTTTCAAGCATGCTATGGTTTAATTTTGTATAATTATTCCACATCTTTAAATTGTTGATTCGCACATAGTGCTTGTTGCATGTGTTCATCAGGTATGAAAGGCTGATCACCTTCATTACCATAAGGTTCAGTTAAAATTGTTCATGGTCATTATTGACACTCACATTACTTGATTCAGTCATTCAATTATTGAAATTATGATTCGTACTCTTTCACAATTATTATATTGTTGAAAATCCGAAAGCTTGTTCTTTCTTTCAATCATGATATATCGTTATTGTATTTAAACTTGCTGAGCAAAGTCGTTGCTCACTCTTGCTATATCATGATAACAAATTTCAGAATAATACGAATGTCCGAGGAGAGACGGAGACAGAAGCAAAAGACAAGATTATAGTGTTATTCATTATAACAAAATTGTTATATGATGTAAGTAATTTTGTAAACCTTTTTATGAATCTAAAGGTATATATGTAGGTTAAGGTTAGAAACCTTGGGAAATGTTGTAGAATAAACAATTTATGTTTATATATTCCGCATTAGTTATAGAAAGTGTATGAAGATGATGTATCGTGACGTACCAAGTCTAGGGTTCAAGGAACCCAGATTTGGGGGCGTTACAAATCTAGTTAGTTTAATATTATATTTTTTTAAATATAATAAGTATTTAGGATTAATATTTAAATGTTGTAAATATTAATCTAGTTAGTTTAATATTATATCTTCTGAATTTATGATTAAATTAATTATTATTTAATTAATATTAAATAATAAACAAGGATGATAAATTAATTAATTATTATTTAATTACTATTAAATAATAATTAAAGACAACTAAGATTTATTATTTAGTTATTTATTATTTGATTAACTTTAAATAATAAATAAATTCAGTTAGTTATTATTTATTATTAAATAATAACTAATGATATTTGAGTATTTACTATATAATTTTATTATTTATTATTTAATTAACTTTAAATAATAAATGAATCTAGTTAATTAGTTATTATTTATTATTAAATAATAACTAAAGATATTTGATTATTTTTAATATAATATAATTATTTATTATTTGATTAATTTTAAATAATAAATAAATCTAGTAAGTTATTATTTATTATTAAATAATAACTAAAGGTAGTTAATTACTTACTATTTAATTAATGATAAATAGTAATTAAATGAAATTAGATTTAATGGAATAAAGAAAATGTCTTTTAACTCTTTTGTTTAAACAATTATAATAAATTGTTTAATAGTTTAATAAGTGTTTAACACTTGAGAAAATTATTTTCTAACTTATTAAATTATTAACCTAATCTGATTGAGGGTCTATAAGGTTAATAATATTGTTTTAACTGATGTAAATTATGTGTTAGTACTTATGTGTGGTAGATAAGTTTCTTAATGAGCGTATAGTTGTACAAATACGCTGTACTAATTATTAGACCAACTTTACTAATGTTAGGTCTTTCAAAGCCAGTTAGTTAAAGCTAAACATTTATTGTAGCTGAGCAGACAGACAAGTTTCCTAAACGCTACTCAATTTATATTCGAGCAGGATATATTATTTTATTGTTCAAGTTCCTAACTCAAACTCAAGTTATTATGTTCAAGCATGCTATGGTTTAATTCTGTATAATTATTTCAACTCTTTAAATTGTTGATTCGCACATAGTGCTTGTTGCATGTGTTCATCAGGTATGAAAGGCTGATCACCTTCATTACCATAAGGTTCAGTTAAATTTGTCCATGGTCATTATTGACACTCAACATTAATTAATTTAGTCATTCAATTATTGAAATTATGACTCGTACTCTTTCACAATTATTATATTGTTGAAAATTCAAAAGCTTATTCTTTCTTTCATTCATAATATATCGTTATCGTATTTAAACTTGCTGAGCAAAGTCGTTGCTCACTCTTGTTATATCATGATAACAAATTTCAGAATAATACGAATGTCCAAGGAGAGACGGAGACAGAAGCAAAAGACAAGATTATAGTGTTATGCATTATAACTAAATTGTTATATGATATAAGTAATTTTGTAAACCTTTTTATGAATCTAAAGGTATATATGTAAGTTAATGTTAGAAACCTTGTGAAATATTGTAGAATAAACAATTTATGTTTATATATTCCGCATTAGTTATAGAACGTGTATGAAGATGATGTATCGTGACGTACCAAGTCTAGGGTTCAAGGTACCCGTATTTGGGGTCGTTACAAGTTGGTATCAGAGCTGATAGGTTATAGTTCTTAGGTAGCAGTACCTTAGGCTATAATCATGGAAAGATAATGAAGACAATGAAAGGATAAACTCAGATAGAGTTTAGAAATGAACATATACAGTTCATAAATGAGGAAATAAATCTATATAGATACATAGATATATGAAAAGATTCAAAGAATGATCTTCAATGAGTGTAATCCAAATAAATGGAATAAGAATCAGGGAACACTTGATTCAAGAATTTAAAAAGAGAAGGATCGTACAGTAAAATGATCAGAGATGAATGATAAGGTGATAGAATTAAACGATCCTGGAATAAAGGAGAAATAGTACAGTAAAATCAATTGTGTTATAAGATCACGATGATCATAGTAAAATCATGGAATGACAAATGGTCTGTTAAATCGAGTTTAATTTAACCCAATTTGGATAAGGTCGAAGGGTCGTTTATTCTCAAACTCTTTTTCTCCCATAAAACTTTTAGTCATCCCCAAACTTTTTTTCTCTCAATAAATTATATATTTATGAATCAATAAAATTATACTTATAATATATATATATATATATATATATATATATATATAGAGAGAGAGAGAGAGAGAGAGAGAGAGAGAGAGAGAGTACTTGCAATAAAAAATATATATATTTAAAAACACTAAATTGTACTATATAAAAATAATAACAACACATGATGATCAATATTTAAATAAAATAAATAAATAATACTTATAAAATAAATTAAAATATTTTTAAAAAAAATCTTACACATTAGCCTGTGTCTTACACATGCTATTTTGAAAATAATAAATCTTATAACTAGTAATACTTTTTAGATCATTTATGATATTTATAATTATATTGACATAAACTATATAAAATTATATAATTTTGAATTTAAAAATATTTGAAATTAACTTTCAAAAATTTAATAATAATTTTATAAATTAAAACAAAAGAGTATTATATTTCATAATGTGGTAATTAGGGTATTTTCAGTCAATAATAGATTTCACGAAATGATTTATTGAATTTGTCATTGGGACAAAAAGTCGGTCGCCGTGTTCTTCAGTCAATAGCCAATTTCAACGAATTTGGTTTCATTCAACTTATTGATAAACTTAAAGACACTCATTAAATAATGTAATAATGTCAATAAAATCTTAATTTAATAATTAAAATTGAAATATTGTAACGTTAGGTTTCGTATTTAATTCTCACTCAGATGAGTAAGCTTGTTTAAGATTTTTTTTATAAAAAAATTGAGTAGTTATTAATATTATAACAATTATAATGTATTTAATTATAAAATTATATTATACTTTTTAAAATAAAACTTTAAAAAAAATAGTGAACACTATTATAAATAATATATTTTACGATTTTATATATAAACTATTAATAATAACTCTTTTAATCAAATATGTAATATAATTAATCACTCTTATAAGTTTGTTCAATTTTATTTATTGATATACATTAAAATTATAAGTTAATAAAAAAAGTTCACAATACATAACAAAATAATAAATAATAATTACAATCTACATTTTTTAATAACAAACACTTTAAAAAGTGCATGCATTATAAGAGTTATGTTATATATTATAATTTTTTTATAATATTAATATATAAAATTAATAAAATTATAATTTATTTTATTAATTATAATTATGTACGTTTACGTCACTATAATTATTAATTATAATTATTTACGTAATTCATTATAAAAAATCTACAATATATATAATTTTCCGTGATAACCCATGTAAAAGGTCGCCACCCGACCCGTTAAACAGTGTCGGCTTCCAATATAATCATTTTTACTCTCACCACTCTCTCAGTCTCTCTCTCTCTCTCGCGTTACTTCCCTGTTCGATAAATTCCGGCAGGTATTTTTGCAATATAAAGTTTGAAATTGGATTTCAAAATTCAGATATAGAAATGGATCCACCCCCCTCATGTCCTTCCACTCCTCGATGGAACGTCGATAGACCCTTTCTCACCGGCCGATTCCACCAGGTTTCTCTCACTTTTTCATAGGCAACTTTATTTTATTTTTTAATTTTTTTTTCTTCCTCTTATGGATGTACATTGTATAATTTTACTGGAAAAAATTTAATTCAGGAAACAAAGTTGGCATTGGGGCTGGCAGAATCAAAGGGCTTTTCTATGGACTCATTTAGGTAAATTGAGTTTGTTTGTTTTCCCCTCTAATATATTATAGTTGGTCTTGTTTTGATTGCGTTCTACAGTTGCAGTAATAATATTGATATTTTATGTCAATGTTGTTTTGTTATTTGTTTCACAGTCCTGGATTGGACCAGGCTATCGGTTGCCACCATGCTTCAGTTCAGGTATTTGGTGCATATATTTATTATTATTGGGATGTTAGCCTGTAAAATTTAAGTTTTTCTTGAGGTGGGGTGTGTCTTTTGTAAAGAAATCTAATGGTTTTATCAATCTTACATCTGAAGTGATGATGGGTGCTATAATTATGTCCCTTTGTGAGTAATAATCATTGTCCTTATCTCTATCTAGGCATATGAAGTATTTTTGCCTTCCAATATTTTTCTATTGGAGCTTCCTCATTCCTTTTATCGAGCATAATGATGCAAATCAGCCTCTCTCTCTCTATATATATATATCTTCTATTTTTGCTATGTGTTTACTGTTTTGCAAGATGTGTTGGAGTTAATTTTTGATGATATATGAAAAAATTCATGTTAAATGATGGATTTGTTGAGCAGTCATGATACATAAAAAATTTTTGCCACAGTAAAGCCTATGATGAGTCTAAGATCTTTGTTTGTTTATCTAACTGAAATGAGTTTTAGGATAAATTTCTTAAGAGAAAATATGCACTCTTGTCTTGCTCAATTAAAACAATTTTCAGTGCCAATCGTTCTCTCTCTCTCTCTCTCTCTCTCTCTCTCTCTCTCTCTCTCTATCTATCTATCTATCTATCTATATATATATATATATATATATAGTCAGATTGTTCATGCTATTGACATGGCTGTGACCTGTCAAATAGGAGCTAAGGGTGGCTCTGGTGGGCTGATTAAAATTTTTTACATGAAGCTCTTAAAATGGGTTATTCTTTTTAATTTTAATTAATTATTGACTGGAAAGATGGGATTTGCAACTGTTATTTCTGATTTAGCTAGACTTACTATTTGTGGCCCTTCAAGTTCTCCTCTGTTTAGAGATGGTGAATTTTAAGGGATGGTCTCATTTTAAGAAGCAACTATCTATAATAGGCTTTTTACATGTCATAAAGACCATGGAAAACCTTGCACTTAGTTTATTATTGACACTTGGCTTGTGATTTAGTTAAAAAAAATTAATCAATTTAAACCTATTTGATCTTTAAGTTATTTCTAGAATACCAATTGATCTTTTGAAGTGTTGAAACCCGTCATATAGTTCATTTCAACAAAAGAACAAGATTGAAGTTATGAGACCCTATAATTTTATTATACCTTTTGCTTTAAAGCTTTTCTGAACTTGGTCATCAGTTTTAAGCTCGGTTAAATCCATGAGTATTTACGATTTCATGCAGGAACTGATTGTTATAGATGATCTCCTGTCTGCTTTGGTTGGAATTGAAGGAAGATATATATCAATCAAAAGAGTCCGAGGGAAAGAGGACAGTATCAACTTCCTTGTTGATGCTTCTATGGATTTAGCACTACAGGTATCAATTTTTTCCAAAGCGTTCAAGTGAATGACAGGATTGATCTTTTTTTATTGCTCGACTGTTTGTAGTTGCCCACATATTTGTCCAGTAGTGAAGGATATGTATTGGAAATTCCCAAATTGTGAATTGTGTATTGTATCGTGAATCTTATTATACGATAGCAAAAGGAAAAACACAATAATGACTTATCTAAACATATAGAGACTCAGTTCACTGGTCAATGAAGCAGATTAGCTTAATTTAAATCAAAGAAATAAGCTTATAAACAAACTTTAAATGGTCAAATTAAAGTTTGAACTTTGAAGACTCTGAAATAGATGCTTGGTTAATAGTCAATAGTACATTAATTAAGCTCTATTTTTAAATGAACAAGAGAGAAATAAAACGTATCAGCTTATCTTTAACTGTATAAGTATCAAAGTTAAAGTGAACTAAAGCCTCAAATTGCAAAGCGGAGAGCAAAATTCAACTCCAAAGCTATGTACTATCTCTCCACATGCGAAAGGGACTCAAAAATAAAGTGGAGACTAAGACTTCAGAAGAAGATAAGAAACCCTAAAAAGCATTTTAAGGCTTGTTAAATAGAACAAGTGAACAGCTCTTGAAAGAAAGGCTTTAATCTATTAATTTGTTATTTTAACCATTATTAGGTCCATCTTTTACTTAATAAACATATCATTACCATGAATCGTATCATAAGACATTTTGCAATATCAGTACAGTAGCAAAATCCTATGTTACGTGGACATAGGCAAAAACAGATCGAATATTCAATTACTCCTATATCATATCATGTATCATGAGATACGTATCACATATTGTGCGCTTTGTATTGATTGGGTATGTGAAACAAAAAGAGTTACGAGAAATGCTACCTATGGTGGGATCCACAAGGCATCTAAGTTCTCATAAGTCGTACCACGATCGGAATGATAGTACTTGGTTTGGTGAATGCACAATAATAAGAGTTCCATGGTAACCGTTGCTCATGTATCAGAGTAGATTGTTGGCTAAGGAGTTTTATTTTGTAGTTTCTTGCGTAGTTAATCATTTTATCATGTTAATATTTCAACTTGGCAGAATAACTAAAAGCTTGAACAAAGAGTCATTGTGAAAACTACCGTCATCGTCATGTTTTACTCTTCAAGTTTTCCTACTGTATCATTTGAAAGTTGAATTAATTTGTGTAAGGTATATTTAGAAAATATCGTCCCCAAGGATCAGTTCCATTTGGCCAAGGTCTAAAATTTGGTGGTTCATGAGGATTTGATTTTGAATCATGTAATATTTCTGGACATCAAAAAAGAATGTTTCTTTTGGATTCACATTATGTTCCAAAGAACATTTTTGTTTCATTTAAGCATCTAAGAAGAGTACCTGAAAAGCAAAAACTTATGGCCCTGATAGGAGCTGGAACATAAGAAATATATTAACTTGTGAGTGAATGATTTGATTATCTTGGAATTTAAAATATGATTAGGTTTGAATCTCAGCATGCGCAAACCTCACTAAGTCTTAACTTTTGATTGAACTGATCATGGTTTTTGTTGCAGGAATCAGCAAAAAGGATATTCCCTTTGTGTGAGAGCTATTTGTTGATTAATCAATTTGTTGAGTCAAGGTCCCAATTCAAGGCTGGTCTAGTTAATCATGCCTTTGCTGCTGCCCTAAGAGCACTCCTTCTAGTAGGTTTCTCAACGTTACAAGTTCTTTGATAAGCTTGGGTGCAAACTATTTGATTATTCTTTGTTTATCTTTCCCTGTAATTATATATGCTCAATCCCAAACTCTTAGTATATTATTTGTTGCCTACATGATACTACAAATTGTATGATTTTAGGGATGACTAACGCGCAAGTCTGAAGGGGAGCACAACTTTCCATGTTAAAAATTGTTGCGTGCCCATAATTTAATAAGAAAATCCTTACTTTTGAAAATTGGATAGTACAGAACTATTTCAACGAACTTGGGATTTTGGGATGGCATACAAAAGAAGTTTATCGTTAGGTGAAATCAAGTAAAGGTCATCATGGGAAAACAGCTGATGGATTGATTATAATGAAATATGACAAGGTATAATTATATTAAACGGAGGAGTCATGTGAGGGCAGAAGCCCTTGTAGTGTGTTTATACTTTATACTTATCTAACCTATGGATAACTACAGATCTATGTTCATTTAAGCAAGTGCAGACGCATCATTCTTGATTTATAGTTTATGTTACATGGGTGAACATAAACATGCAATGTTTCAATCATATAGCGATAAATATCCTTGTTATGGCAATATCTGTTTTTACACTTCAGATATTGACCATATCTATTTTGTATACTCCATAATAGTTCAATATGTATAACCTTTAATTGTGTTCCCTCATCTCCTGCTTCATGGTTTGTCATATCGGATCTATCATTTGCATTTGTATCCCAACAACTACTGCAAGTTCCTTCAGATTGATATTTGAATTGCACTAGCGCTGTTAATTATTTTCGTGCAAGTGCTCATATATCATAGATATAAACTTCCATCGTAGTACTAAATCAACTACTATTACACTCACTATTACCGATTACATATGTCAGGATTACCAGGCCATGGTGGCACAACTTGAACATCAATTCCGACTTGGAAGACTTTCTATACAAGGATTATGGTTTTATTGTCAGGTATGAGTTTGTAAAATCAGTGAAACCCTTTTCTCATTACGTCTTTTAAAACTCATTTCTTTACCTCTGTCTTAAATATGTTCTGCAGCCAATGATGGGATCGATGCAGGCACTTTCCATAGTGATAAAGAAGGCTTCAGCCAATAGTATTGTGGGTTCAGCAGTTCTTAACCTCTTGCAAAGTCAGGTATAATAGCAAGGGGGTGACATAACTCTTGGAATTTAAATTCCAATTTATTGTCTTAATTACTTAACCGTATGGTAGTATTTAACTAACTAGAGTGTCTGTTTCCAGGCTAAGGCCATGGCTGGTGATCATGTAGTGAGATCATTACTGGAAAAGATGGCACAATCTGCAAGCTCTGCTTTTCTTGGCATACTGGAAAGGTATCTAACAAAGACATACATAGAATTGAAATATAGTAAGGTACATTTTTGTAAGTTCAAAGTAAGTTCTTAATGCTGACAGTAAATGTAGATATATGTGTCTGCATAGGAGGATTTTAGTTTCTTAAATATGTCTAGGAGCCATATCATGGTACTTATTGTCAGTGAGACTTACATTTAAAGGTCTGAAGTAGAAGAGAAAACCCACTTGCTATAAATTACTGGTGAAGCGATATTGTCAGATAATATCTACAAAATGTTCATAGCAGGGGCATATTTATTCTAGCTCTTGTATGAACATTGTACAAAGCATTTCCTCTTCAATGCGTGCATTAGTGGTCATTGAGACTAATTTTTTATAATTTTGAGAAATCTTCAGAAGCAAATTATAAATGTAAGGATATGTCGTAATTTCACAACACTGGCAACTTTAATTACCTAATTGGTACCAACCCACCACACTTATTTTCTACAGTAAAGCACTCATTGGTTCCGTCCATCTGGTCCAGAGAGAGATATCATAGTTTCCTTACTGCAACAGTGTCAACTACTTAAACTTCTCATTTTTTATGGTTACATCATATTTTTATACATCAAGTGTTTACTTTAGCAAGAAATGACAAATCAAAATATTACACAGCCTTGTTACTTGTCAGATACAACATTGTTATCAGTATTGAATGGTCTGATATACACTAACATGTACCAAGTAACTAAGTAGAGATGACAGGACCAACGCCTGGTTCAGCAAAAGTTCCTTAGACATCTATACACTATAATTACGTTACCTGTACTTAACAATCTATAACTCATAAAAACTCATTGATTTTACTTTATTATGTTTTAAGATCTGGTTATTTTAGGAATCCAACATTTCTCCGACATAATGGACATAACAGATAACATTTCTTAGTCATAATGGGCATGACTGAAAACAAATGAATTAGTGAATTACAGCCTAATGGTTTCTCAGGAGTAGGGACAGTTATGATAAATGATAAAACACGCACAGCACGCACAAAATAGGTGATAATTTACTTATGAAACTAGAATAATATGCTTTTGATAGGAGATAATTTACTTTAATTTTGAAAGAAGACAAAGGAAGTTTCATGATATTTCCTTGGCCAATTGAATTTATTCTTTGTTCTTGGTTCTTAATATGTACTCCCTCCATCCTCAAAAGGATGGCCAAAATATATTTTGCACACAAATTAAGAAAATTGAAATAAAGGAAAGGGAGTATAAAAGTTCTTTTATATATATATATATATTAGTGGATCCCACTAAATGACATCTTTACCCTTTACTTTATGTACTTTGGCAATCCTTTTGAGGACAAAAAATTGTTTCTTAGGCCATCCTTTTGAGGACGGAGGGACTAGGGAGTAATCCAAAGGTTCCAGGGTCATGGCTACCTAACAAGAATATTCAACTCAACTTACCAACCTTTTATCCTTAGCTATTTGGGGACCTAACAAAACACTAATGAAGTTAATTTACCATACACGAATACTCAGATTAGTAAATACTTGTTTCAAGTACTTAAGGAATTATCTTATTTAGCTTGTAAAAAGATTGCACATATTGTGTGTTACTACTCTACCTTCAGAAATTTGCTGAGGAAAATCATTTCAATGTAAATATTTTTAAGTGAAGTTATTGGATTCTTTTTGTAGGATATGAACATTACAATTTTTTCACTTTATGTTGGTCAGCAACTGCCTTTCCCTTTAAACCCATAGAATGTATTTCATAAAGAAAACTCTGCCCTTCCTTGTGCATCTGAGAATCTGAGATGTAAAGTGGGTGTACCTGGAAAGAACGTCAATTGGACTGATTTATTCTATATTGTGAATCTGTGATGATAACTATGTCTTACCATAGTTGTCACAGCGTCGCCTAGGCGACGACTAGATGTCCTGACGTTTGACGCTAGAGAAGAATAAGGTGATGCCTTGGACGCCAAGCTACCAAGGCTCACATCTTAGTAGCTGGCCAAGTTAAGTGATTAAGTCATTTTTTACCCATGACTCATCATCATAACCCATGGACTTGCTATGTGTTGTAATTTTATTATTTATTAAACTTGTAATGTGTGATGAGTGTTGAATTGGTTGATTATTTATTTTCTACATAATGTTTGTTGACTTGTTCTATTAGTTTTTAATGTTAAGTGCGTTTTTTATTTAATTTTGATTGTAAAGTATTCATATAATTGTGTTTTTTGAGTATATTCTTAGTTATTATGTTTTGAGTTTTAATGTAAATAAAATTCTATTGTTTAATTTACTTTTTAAGTAAAATAAATAATGTATAAATTACACATTGTTAACAACTTGTCGTCATACGGACGCTATGACGGACTTCTTATCGCCTAGGTGTTCTTGCGGTCAAATATCGCCGTGTCTCTATGTGACACCGTGACAACTATGTGTCTTACACATGATAGGTTTCTTAATTGGACTATTTGAATCAAGATACACTTAGTTGATGTATTTCTTCAACTAAGTAAAAGGATAATTGCATACAATACATATTTTATAAGCGCTTAGGCAATGTAATCACCTATAATAGGAGCTTTCTAGCTCTTCTATATATGCCATTTTGGCCTCTGCAATTTCTCCATTAATACTTTGACCATCCCCTCGCAGAGATATACAATTTTGCAAGAAGTATGCATCTTGTCACCTGAAAATTGAAATAGAGAAGGATTTTTATCCATGTATCAGAGTATTCTTAGCATTTATTTTGTAATCATTTATTTGAAAATCTAAGTCATGAAGCCTATATGTATGGATAAGACATACACATCTGATGTTTCAATATCAAATTATAATACTTAAATTTGTTGTTGGTTTTGGTCTGTTAACTATATTTTGAGGAAGTTTTCTTAAGTCAGGCTCTTCAAGATTTTACTGCGGTCTAATGTTATTCCTTTTTTAATTTTCCGCTCCACAGCGTATCCACTCTAGTTCTAGTTATTATTCAAGGTGGAAGTAATTAACTTTTTTTTAGGTGGGTGTATGAAGGAGTGATTGATGATCCTCATGGTGAATTTTTCATTGCCGAGGATAAATCTCTTCAGAAGGTATGGCTTTATCAATGACTATGGTGCACTGTTAGTGTGCTTCAGATGCTGAAATCTTGTTTTCAATAGGAAAGTCTCACTCAAGATTATGATGCTAAGTACTGGCGACAACGTTACAGCCTCAAGGATGAAATTCCTAGCTTCCTTGCAAATGCTGCTGAAACAATTCTGACCACAGGAAAATATTTAAATGTCATGAGAGAATGTGGTCACAATATTCAGGTATTGTCATGATTCTTTACTGTTTATATGACAAATATTAAAAATTAAAGTAATGGCCTTTCTCCAATGTCGATGTGGTGGTGTTAGTTTATGTCTTTGACCAGATTAATTTTTGAAGGCCCCCATGTCAGAAAGCACAAAATTGATGAGCTCTGGATCAAGTCATCATTATCTTGAGTGCATCAAGGCTGCTTATGATTTTGCCAGTGGCGAGCTCTTAAATCTCATAAAAGATAAGGTGCGATTAAGAATAAATATTTATATTATTTTTTCAAAAATATCTTACATGACTCTATCCTTAAGTTCTGATGTTTTATATTATGGAAACTGGTTTCCTTTTTCCTGTCAAACTCTTTCTGCCTTCTAATTCTATTGTTGCTATTGGTAGTATGACCTGATGGGAAAGCTGCGGTCTATCAAGCATTATCTTCTTCTTGATCAGGTATGGGTTAGTCACTGTGACTCATAGATGGAATTTAAGCAGTGGTGTTGTTTTTATAATGTTAAATTTGAGATTACGTCCCCATTCTAACTATGAGTAATGGGCTAAGAATAATTCAATTGTTGTTTCCTTGTGGTTTCATCAATCTTGTCAAATCATTTGTAGAATTCAGGTCATCATATGGTGGATTAGAATAGGATGGCTTCTTCTACATTTAGGTCAAGCATTAAGTATAATCTTTTTTGATGTTTTTTGGCTAGTGTGCACCTCAATTCCATGTTCATCTTAAATATTGATCCAGGGTGACTTCTTGGTTCACTTTATGGATATAGCTCGAGATGAACTTGTCAAAAGACCAGATGAGATTTCTGTAGAAAAGCTTCAGGTATTCTCTCATATTATTTTTATTGTTTTTTTTTTTTTAACATTTCTGGTTAATCATGCTACCTTAATTCTTTTCCTTCAAAAATGAATTGGATCATAGTGTTACGAAGAGGTTTTACATTTGCAATCTTTTTCGATATTTCCCTTTTTACTTGATTAGTCGCTCCTGGACCTTGCCTTGCGCAGCACAGCAGCTGCAGCAGATCCCTGTAATGACGACTTAACATGTTGTGTGGTCAGTAACCTTTCTGATGTACTCATCTGAAACGATTTGGAGTTTCATTCGCAATTCTTTCCTTATGTATGTATCGATAACTTTCAGGAAAAAACTACTTTGCTTAAGAGGTTGAGCACGCTGAAAGATCTTGAAATTAGCCAAACTGTTTCTGAGCATAATGACTTGGATGAACCAGTGAACATTACTGGGATGGAAACATTTTCTTTGGGTTATAAGGTCAGTTTTGCTTGTGCCCTGTTTTATTAGTTGTATGTTGGTTTTTATTTCAGCTTCCTCTCTTCCCATGAAACACTGACGTGATAAAAATTATAAACTGCAAGTGCACACCATCTATTGAAGAACGATAAGTACAGGTCGAATCACAAAGACTATATTAATTATTAAATCTTTAGTTTATATTTCAGGCAAATTAGAAATAAAAATTGTGAAGATGATTAATTAACTAACTAATGCAAATTTAAAAGTTATTAACGAAAACTAGCAATGATAAAAATTACCTAGGAATCCGAATCCACTAAATATTAAAATAATAAATAATTTCTTCTTTTCTTAAATTAATTTTCAATTTAGTTTTTCCTTCCCCTTAAAAATAATGATTCATATAATTAATATAGATAAGCATAAGTTATGAAAAATTCACAGATTAACTATAACTTATCAAAACCTCGCAATTAATATAAGAAGCACAACGAATTTTGTGCGAAGGTAAAAATGAAGGAATAAACAATTAAACATTAATATCGAAATAAAAAGAAAATATTAATATGCAATACATAGTTTCATCATCATCCTAAGTATTAGAAAATTAGTTAGCCATAGAATAAAAGATTAATATTACTAATAATAATTGCATGAAATAAAACAATAATTAATAAAACAATAATTAAAAAGAACTTTTATTAAACTAATAAAGAAATGTGGCAATTAATAATTAACATTAATACTCCTCCAAAATCCAGAAGTTGCCATACATGAGAGAGTAAAAAAAACTAAACCAAAAGGCTCCTAACTTCTTTACCGAACTGCTGGAAGGGGAAAAAATAACACCCCTCCTATTTATAGAGAAAATAATTTGTGTCCTAATCTAATTTCAAGTAACTTGGTCTTTTCTTTCGTTTTTGACTTGAACTTCTACATGGTAATCTTCCAAGAGTCCTTTTTTTGCACATCTCTTTATTGGAGTCCAAATAAAAATAAATTTGAAAGCTTCTAAAACTCATTTTTCAACTCAACTTTATTTATTTATTTATTTCCTGCAAAACAAAATAAAATGTATTAGTTAAATAAAATAAACATATAAAATAATAAAAATGGGAATATTAAAATGTAAAATTAATATGTATATCAAACACACACATGCGAAATCTTTCCCATTGGGTAACATACCTTGGACTTCGGAAATCAAGCATTATTATCTTATCTGTATTGATTTTTGGATACCTTGAGTGTAGTTATCGTTATTTATTTATTTGTAGTTTTTTGGTCAGATAATTGTTAATGAAGCTCTATTACTGTAATATTTATTAAGTACTCCCTTTATGTCACATTATGGCATTATCCGAATATATTGTTTATCATATCTAGTAGTTGTAGATCAATTTAGTTTACTTTCTGCCAGTCCTGGACAGAACATTTTTGGATGAATATTTTTTTCGTATTGGACCTATTGGAACAATACTGTAGAAGCGACATTTATGGTTCATTCAGCTGATGCTAGGTTTTTTCTCTACAAGAAGAATTCTGGTCTGTTCATTATTGACAACTTTGTTATAGCTGATATCTTGACACACTATCAAATCAATTGTGTTTCAGGTTCAATGGCCATTATCTTTAGTCATATCTAGAAAAGCCCTAACAAAATACCAGCTGATCTTCCACTTCTTATTTCACTGTAAACACGTAAATCGGCAGCTTTGCGTGGCATGGCAAATACATCAAGTATGCTGCTGAATCTCTTTCATTAAAGATCGTCTTTTCTTTCTTATCCGGTAAACTAATTTAAGTCACTATTATCAATTGTTCTAGTGTCCCTCCTGTGTTTCTAAAGTGATTCCAATTTATTCTTGTAGGGCGTTCGTGCACTGGACATGAAAGGAACAGCAGTCTCTGTATCATCTTTGTTGTGTCGCAGTATGCTTAAATTTATTAATAGCCTTCTACACTATCTAACATTTGAGGCAAGTTTTAACACCCCCCCCCCCCCCCCCCAAACACACACACACCCCACACATAACGTTCTCTTTTTAATTTTACATTTTTGGTTACCATCTAGTTTTTGTTTTTAATTTTATTTTTTTTCCTCGGCTTTCAATTTTTCCAACGCACATAACGTTCTCTTTTTAATTTTACATGTTTGGTTACCATCTAGTTTTTGTTTTTAATTTTATTTTTTTTCCTCGGCTTTCAATTTTTTATGTCCATATTTTCTGTTATTGCGTATTGGAAACCATTCTCAAATTCTCTTTTCAAGGTTAAATTATGGAAAAGTAAAAGGAACTAGTTTTTTTTCCCTCGTGTATCAAACGTACATAATAATTGCCAATACATTTAAGTTCTAGTATATTTTCTCAACATTTTTCTTGTGATCATATTTTATTTAAGCAACAACTGAAAAACGGTTTGAATGAGGATGTTTCTGAAATAAAATCCTGAAAACTGAAAACCATAACACTGCTCGAACATTTTTTTTCTTAAATTTTAGGTGTGGAAAACAGTATACATATTTGAAAATGCTATATAAACAGGTCCTTTCTCTGTTTTACTTAACTTTATCATCTTCTTTATCGTTTGAGTCATTTATTTTTTCTTTTTTATATTTATTTATATCGTGACCTTCCTTTTGCCTTTTCCTTTTTCTTAATGTGTTGATAGAATTTATTTTTCTTTCTTATATTGGTTTATGGTGTCGCCATCTCTGTGTTGAGACTTTGAACATTCTTTGCCTTATCCTATTTTAAAATGTCTCAGTTGGTCGGAGGATGCAATCTGCATAATATTTTCCAGACTTTTTATGACATGCAAATATATAAGTAGTTTGCAGTTTCCACTGGTATGGCAATATTTTCACATAATCCTTGTTTCCAGGTTCTTGAACCCAACTGGCATGTGATGCACAATAGACTTCAAAGTGCGAAGAGCATAGATGAGGTAAGGACTCAATTCTCTTATTGGACTTGATATTCTTTAGTTGCTCAATCTCGAGTAGTTGGGAATTAAAAGATCAACAAACATTGAAATATTAAAAAGAAAAGTTAAATAAATAAGAACCTTCTTTTATATCTTCTTCCATTTCAAGTAACTGATATAATTCTACAGCCGAATCTCATTTTGTATAACCCCGATTTTGATTGATACTTGTTTATAACAAGGCTCTTTATTTGGCAGGTTATCCAGTATCATGATTTTTTTCTAGATAAGTGTCTCAGAGAATGTTTGCTGCTTTCCCCTGTCCTTCTCAAGGTCAGTTATGGTAATTGGTCCCCTTGGGTAATTTATCTGAGATATTACTTTTTCCTGGGTTTGACGTTTTGTGGTAAACATTCAATCTTAATTTTGTTTGAGACGATCATTCGAAAGTTCCAAGATTTTAATAGTGCTTTTATTTCTTCTCAGTTATTGCCAATACCAACTTTTTAGTTAACACTAAATTTCGAACCCTACTTTTCGGGGTTGATTAAAACTACAGTAATTCTATGTGCTTAAATAGTAAAAAATATGTAAAAAGTTAATAAAGCTCATCAATAATTTGAACGGGAGAACTCGCTACTTTTCTCTCTGTTTGTGCACAATTGGTTGTGTATAATTTGTGCGCACATAACTACTCTTAAAACGATACATCATACAGTATATATACCTTTATTATTATTATTTTTTAATATTAAGTATTTCCTTTTGAACTCAATTTCAATTTTTTGACAATCTTTGAGCTATGGACCACGAATACTAATTGACGTGGCATGGTACAGATTTTGCTTGCCATATTACATTGACTGATCTTTTGTGCTCTAAAACATTAAGTGAATTCTTCAAGTGCAGAAGATGGAGAAGCTGAAATTGATATGCCTTCAGTATGCAGCAGTAACGCAGTGGTTAATTACATCTTCCATTGATATTCAAAAGACAGGAACACAGTTGGATGCTGCAGCTGAGGTGAAGAACTCAAAGAATGTAAAACGAAGAACCCCGTCTCTGAAGCTAAAATTGGCTGCTGAAGACAAATCAGTCATTGAACCTATTCTGTAAGTTACCCCCTCCGTTCTTTTTTAATTGAGAAAACATGTATATTACTAACTGATTGAATTAGGTATAAAACCTCAATATTGTCCTTCTAAAATTTATTGAAAATATAAAAGAGAAACAATTTAGTGTTTTAATATTTAGGGATAATATGGGAAGAACGGACTTGGCTTCCCTCCATTGCCACCTTCCCTCCAATTCCATCCAATAAACTATATTTTTATAGTTTTAGATAGTATAATTGAAACTAATTCCGGTCAATTAATTTATAATAGAGTAGTATAATTTTACCAAAAATACAAGTAATCCAAACTTTTTCACCTTTTGATGAAGATGTGAAATTTCATAAAAATTTCTAATGGCTGAAAATTCTTTTAAACTTTTAACAGTAAAAATATCATCAACTATGTATTAACATATTTTGATCATTATCAACAAAATTATTAAGATCAAATAATTGATGTTTGGAGGGAAGGTGTAATCGAGGGGAGCCAGATCTAGGAAGAACCAAGTAACTAACTCTTCCTCGAAATGACAGATTAAAAGGAATAAAATTGTCTCTAAAAAAAACAGATAAAAAGGGAACGGAGGGAGTAAAATTGTGTATGTTTGTGTGTCTGTCTGTTTCTCTCCGTCTGTCGCTCACATTTAACAAGTAATCTGCAGGAAATTTGAGAGGGAATTTACGGCTGAGCTTCGGAGTTTGAGACCAATTTTGAGTAGCAGTGCCCAAGCAGAGCCATATCTGACTCATCTTGCACAGTTGATTCTTGGTGTCGAACAGGACCAGTAGGTTATGTTATGATGTCTTTGCTTCATTTCAATATTTCGGAGCTCATATCATCCCACAGGACAAGACAAGGAGAAGTTACTAATTGTAACTCTACACCTTTTTGTTCTGTTTTGCTCTTCATTTCTCTTCTTACTTCTCAAGTTATGCAGACTCTAAGGTTCCGTGTGAATGGCGAAGTGTTTTTATTTTTTATTTTTTTGTATGTGAGAAATTTTTCAGTGTTTAGCGCGTGTTAGGAAAACGGGTAGACAGTTTTCCAGTCGGAGGAAAAATTGTTTTTGGAAAACTTGTGGGTATTTAAAATGAGTTATTTTCTGGAGTGCCAAATCAATCTATTCTCACTTTTTTTTTTTTCTGTCATCTTTTAAACTAAATCATATCTATTCGTTTTTACAAAATCTATTTATTAAAGTTTTATGCCGAATAGCAATTGCGAAAGTTTTCTGCTAAATAGAAATTGCGCAAGTTTTCTTTCGAATAACAATTGCGAAATACATCAATATAAGTTATTGAATAGGATTATGAAATGGATAATTTTATATACATTACAACTAAATATTATATACATTTTAACTATTAAAAAATAAAATTTGATACGGATTTTCGTGTTGAGTTTTATCTTCTAATGATTGAGATCAAAATGTTGTGTTTGATGTTGTACACTTATTCTTATGAAATTGACTCGTCATATTACATATCTAGTCAAAAGAGTCGCTACTAATAGTTATACACACAACTTAAGACAAAGAAAACTATACATAAGTTACAAGATACATCATTTTTCATAATCCTTGAAGTATGCAATTTTGAGAGCAATCTATTTAGAATAAGTTTACAAATATAATTTTAAAACACAAATTTAAACATACTCTTATTTCAACATTAAAAAGTAAAATCTGATACAAAAATTTATGTTAGACTTAATATTTTAATGATGAGATAAGAATTTATATTTGAATTTATGTGTGTAGACTTATCCATCTATCTTCCACAAAAAGAAAAGTTTAACTGGCAAATGAGCTTCATATATCAAAAGTTGCACATCAAAATTTGGCTCATTCGAACCTAGTACTAATGTTCAAATGATGAAATGTGGACAATATTTATCATCTTCCGACGAAAATGCACAATGGCAACCAAGCATATTTGTAAAATAGCAGCAGGAAATACACCGTGCGACTATTTGGTTCATTTTTTTTATTTTTTTTTATTTTTAAAATTTATGGACATAAAATAAACCTCTTAGAAATTTTAGTTCTCAAAAACCCTAAGCATTTCCTTCCCTGAACTTGACAAAGAAAAAATGTATATAATTATTTACAAACTCTACTGTCAAATTTATATAATAAAACAGAGCGGCTCAAATTTCAAAGTATCAGCATCCAACGGTCTCAAATTAATTTAGACTTCAACATTCAACAGTCTAAAATCATTTAGGGCTTCAACATCCAACGATCAGTAATATATCACTCATTTTCTCCCCCAATTCAATATCTTTTTTTCAAAAATCTATCCACTTACATTTTTCTCCCAAAATAGTAATAGAAATAATAATAATAATAATAATAATAATAATAATAATAATAATAATTATTATTATTATTATTATTATTATAACTGTTTTAGATTTTTCAATCTAAAAATATTAGATAGAGTACTCAACTGTTATATTAGTTAGACCGTGCCTTCAGGCACGAGTTATCCCTAATATAAATATATTGGTCGACTAAAAGGACAATTAAATAAAAGAAAAATATTAATTGAAGAAAATTTAAATTAAAAGAAAATGATCATCACAACTAGACTTTCCATTTCTACCCATCATCTTGCTCAAAAAAAATCCTTATCACAACAAATTAAAGCTGCATCTCGCCACGATAGTCGGTGAAACACCTTTCTAATCCTTCCAGGGAAAAAGAGAAAAAAAAAAAAGAAGAAGAAGAAACACCTTCTAATCTCTACTAATACATTTTACCTGACATTGCTCAATTTTCTTTAAGGTTCAATCACAAATAGAGGCTGCAACAAACAAGAGGTTAAGTTAACAAAATAACGGTAAATAAAAGTTTCTGGGGAAGGGCATAGGTATGGGATCATCATATGATAGTTGAGTTATGCAACAGAACTCACCATCTCAACACTGACGGGCTTGCCATCTTCTACAAGGATCTCGGCTACCGTTCCTGATTGATCAGCCTGGGAGAAAATAAAATACAAAAATATCACAATGGGACTTAAATTAGTTATTAGAACACTATTACTCTTGCAGATGGGATATGGTAAGATTAGCAATCAACTTTCAGTGCAAACTTTCGAACCACTACATAAACAAAAATTTAACTGGTAACAATATTTCAAAGCCTAAGATGCGTCATGTAGTTTGCAACAAGAACATAGAAAGGTGTGAAATAGGGAAAACAAGAAGCCCCAACTGCTAAGAAGGTCGCTTACACACAGGTGGGAATTTTTCTCAATAGGGTAAAGGAATACTAATTACAACTGCATTTTGCACGACCATGACTAGGATGGTTGTCCGTCAGCCCCAACTAGTAAGCCTAATGTCGTAACAACACTCGTGTAAAAGGCCATTAATGATGGTCCGTCTCGCAGGTGTTTGGACTATTGGACTGATTTGGATTAAATACTATGCATATTGTTGAACAAAACTACAAAGTGCAACTCTCTTAGAAGCAAAGACGAGTTTCTCATGCTTAGCAGCCTGAGTTTTTTACCAAGTTTCCAAGATTTCTAGCCAAGGAAGCACAGATTCCTAGCCTGAGACTTTTACCAATTCAATGAAAATACTAGCACTTATCAGTTATCATATGTATCGAGAAGTTAGTATGCCCTATATATCCAGAAGTGCCCGTAGAGTGTGAGTTTCAGAAACACGGATACGTCAGCCTCTGAGAAGTGTCCATGCTTCATAATTCCTAGCTGAATTCGTAGTTAAACCCTACATAAATTATGCAACTTTTACCTCAACACCGATCAATTCTAAAAAAAATTGATAGCAGCTTTGTAGTTGTTCGAGGATTCTGTGATACAATTCAAAATCTTGGTGTGATGCTTATGGGATGTAGGAGTGAGGCCAGATCTCTTCTTTTCCATTTGATTCTTCTTGCTTTATATTTTCCCAAACTTTTTTTATTTTATTTTAATAGATGAGTTTTTTTGAAAACTTCTAATCTGTGATCAGAATTGGACCCCTCATGATCAGGATAGAGTAGCTACAAGAATGGTCTAATGGATCCTATAGACCCCACTGTAAGTTCCCCAAAAATATTATAGTATAGGGGTGTAAGAGGAACTTTAATTAACTCTTTGACTGTTCAATTACAAGATGAATTATTATCGTTTCAAATATTATTCCCAAGTCCTCTAATATGGGTTTTTCTGTTCACAAATTACCCTGTTTAGTTCTGCATATAGGTCAAGCCCAAAAAACTATAAAAGACGATAATAGGTTGAGCTTCAACAATTTCCCCCCCATTTATTATTCTTTTTTACTTTCAAAACTTTGTATATCTTCTCACCATTATTAAGTTAGAAAATATATATAGACTGTAAAAAGTTACGAAATCTTTCACATCTATATATATTTTTAATGTGATTTATTTTCTTGTTTAAAAGTTAGTTAATGATACATGAAGCCCCCATAGGGAATTTATTTTTTTTGTTTTCCACTGCTTGTGGTCCAATTTTCTCAAGATAAAATCATATTTTATAGAGATAGAGAAAAGCTTAGAGATGACACGTGTACATGTCCTGTATAGTGGAAACGAACACGAGAAAGAAATAACACAACATAAGGCCAATTGCTCTAAATGCTTAAAGTAAAAGAGAAAGGAGCAACAGCGTACCCCTTAAGTTGAATTTCTACTTGCAAGTAAGGATACAAGACAAAGTGCGTCATAATACGCAGTGTTCTTGCACTAAAATAATGGGAGACAAACACTACATGGAAGACCAGAACCCCAATTATGCATTACCAAAACTCTAATACTATATCAAATTACCAAATCTTCTAAAAGCTTAAGCTATGGAGAATAAATCCAACCATGCAAATCCTACTTTCACATACTAACAAACAAGCTCAAGCATCAACACATCAAATATTTCAACCAAAAGCCCAAAGAACCTTCATTCTGTCATTCTTACTGTTCTTGCTTACTGTATAAATAACTAGAACATCCTAATTTGAACTCCAATTCTCTGTCCTTTTTATTAATGGGAGTTCTCAAAAATTATACCCTACTTGTCCTACTTCTACATATTTTTCTGAAGTGCTTTCAATATAGTTTTTCGTGTTTGGTTTACAACATATTCATCTTATAAACGAACTCCACTAAATTCTGCCTTAGTATCACACTAACCTATAAAAATAATCCAATGAGACCACTATGTAACTCCAACAATATTCAATACTCATGTTCTATGAACTTGTCTCTGCAGTTACCAAATTTGTTGAAATATCCAGCTAATCGTTCCTTATATTTCATGCAGCATTGCTAGTTGAGGTCTGTTAAGAATGTAATCATGCCTTTCAACTAGGATAGGAATCTAAAATTTGATAACCCCAATATTGTCACTACTCACTGGGCAGGACTTCACAACAGATATTTACTTGGTTACTAGCAATTGAAACAAAATAATACATATTCCAGAAGTCATAAGAAATTTATACAAGTCTACTCTTCATTATCTAGTAGGGTACCAGTTGACAGCAAACAATCTTCAAAATAAAGTCCAAATAGGGAACAGTGATGTTGCAAGAAATAATTCAGCAGAAATCATTTTCAGTAAAATTTTGGTAGAAATGGAGAATGCCTTACTTCTATTTCATTCATCAACTTCATGGCCTCAATGATACAAAGAACTTGACCCTTCTGTACCTTATCTCCAACCTAAAGAGAATGACCCTCAAGTTAAGCCCAAAGGAAAATATAGAAAATAAAGAATAATATTAGTTAGAAATTAATGCTGCAAAATCAAAAAGGCAGCACTCATCATAAAGGATTTCCAATCAGAGTCACATGAATCATAATAAGGAGATATTTACCTTCACACATGCTGGTTCTCCTGGTGCTGGACTTCGATAAAATGTCCCTGCCATAGGGCATTTAAGAGGTGGATGGGACGACTTAGATGACTTAGGTGCAGATGGAGAAGCTGCTGGGGCTGCACCTGAAGAAGGTGACAAGGCGGAAGGTGATGAGGGAGCCGCTGGTAGATAAGCTGGTGGATTTGAAGCTGGTGGAGCAGGTGCTTGCATCATAACTGGAGCAGAAGCTGGTAGTGGAAGCATAGCCTCCTTTTTACGGATCAAGAGTTCACAGTCAAACTGTTTCAAATGCAACTCTGCAATATCCCTAGAATCAACTAGCCTGAGTGACGAGAAACATGATCATCGGTTGTGCGTCTGAAAGCCCAATTGAAAAAGACAGTGCAAATAATTAATAAATTGGTTGACATACTTGACAAGATTTGCAACTTGGGCAATAAACTCGGATATTGATTCTTTTGAAGCCAAAATTGCAGGTGAAGGCTCACTTGATGGCTTAGCATCCTTAGCTTCTGTTGCGGGTACTTTTGATTTGGTTGAAGAAGTTGCTGAAGCATTTGAGGATCCATCAACGGCAACCTTGAAGGAAACAAATGGCTCCAAAAGTGTGCTCATGAAGGAAAGAAAATTGGAAAGTAGATCCTCTAAACTATTGAGAGAACCTTACCTCATTCAGTTGTGCTTTCACCACAGTGGAATGTTTCCAACTGGACTGCAAATCCTATAATGCAACAAAATAACCTATGAGTTCAAACAACTTCAATTAAGATAAAATACAATAATACAACTTCTTTCTTAGTAGCTGTAGATATAATATAATATTGCCGGTTTCGTATAGTCGCATCAACGGAATGACATCTTGATGAGAAAATTGCAATCTTTCAAATCAAAGAAGAAAGTTGATCAAAAGTATTACGAAAGTATCTCACACTGAAAGCGTGAGAATAAATCAGCAAAGTGTCATACTATAAGAAAATAAGAGAACTGAACAACATGCATCCCCATGGATTGGCTTAATGTGCCCCAAACCCCAACCTTCACCAAAAGACAAAGTTATGGCTTCCATGAGAATTTCACAATTCCAATCTTTTTATTTTTTTTGATAATGGCGAACTTAAGTTCAGGGAAAGCAATCTTTTAAAAGAAGGAGCTTTTGTGCATAAAATACTGCAGAGATGTCACTTCAGTACAAGGAAATGTTCAAAACCTTACATCATTAGTTAAGACAATGGATGAGGATGGATATCTCAATTAGAAATTGTATTGGGCAGAGCATAACTGCAGGCCCAAATATTTAGTTCAAGTAAGACCTCAAAGATAATCTCTGTTAACTCCAGATGCAAGGGTTACCACTTTCATCTCCAACCCACTCTGTCAACAGAAATGGCACTGTTTTCACATTTTCAATATCACCAACACCATACAACTGCACCAACACTTGACGGCATTGCCACCGAAAAACTGCCAACATCACCAACCCACAAAAATGCCATTCCCACAGCCACTGTCAACCATGCATATATCGCTGCCATCATTTTTGTCTTTAGTATACTAGAGCCACATTTTACTACCACTATTTTATAATTGTATTCATTAAAATCCCTTGAAGTTCCATAAATAAGCATGTGCTTCTAATTGTAAACTTTTAAATACTAGGATTTTTCATTTTTTCCAATATTGATTGCACTTTTACATATCAAAAATCCTCAGCATATTAGTGAATACTTCATGTGAGTGTACTGTACTGATAGGTTCTATACTAGAATAAGTAGGCAAAATCTAAAATTTCTCCTTCAACACTAGCTCTAAATTGTTGGTATGCTGTAAAATATTCCTACGTGATGTTTATTTGTTACATATATATAGTAAAATCCAGTGGTAGACGAAACAAAAATCTGGATCATGGAGAAGATATTACTTCCACAAATTTAATGTGCAAATTTGCAAGAGAATTGTCAAGTCAGCAGCTATTCAACCTTTATCAAAAACGGGGGGGTCAGCGCAAAATAAATTTAAAGAGGGGAATTATGGAAAGTGGCTAACTTGAGGCTTCCCAAAGACCCTTCATCATTAATTTTGAGTCCACTACAATGTAAATTTCAAATGTCATTAGCTTATAGTTTGTTTGTTAACTGATTTAAGTCTTAAAACTTAATGCATAAAGTGATTTGAGTAATTAAGTTCGTTGATAGTTTTAATCATATCAAATAACAAATTAAGGTCCACTTAAAACTTAAAATAAAAATAACTAAATTTTAAGTCAAAAGATTTGGCTTAATGGTTGAATGCTGAACAGGATTAAGGCCTATTTGGTAAAACTAAAGATAAAAATAGAAAACTTTAATCGCAACTTTATCCTTTTTCTTAGTGTTCTAAAAATCGCTAGGTGGTGGAGGGAGCTTAAAATTTTACATAAAAATATTATTAAAAAATAATGTTTTAAGGGTGAACAAATTCATTTTAAAGTATTGTAGAGCTTGAAAGTCTTATTAAATCGATGTGGTAGATGTTTGATTCCGCCTAAGTAGGGCCTAAGTGCCTAGCCAAATCCAGGCCCTGCCTAGCACCTAGGCGGGGATTAAGTGAACCTCGGCGGGATTTTTCAAACACTGGACTTTTTCTAATATGGTAACTATGCCTTGAATACTTGAATATTGCACGATATGTGCGCATACTTATGTATTGAGCTTATAATAATGTATTTTCTTTGATAATTTTTTGCCAATTTTTCTTTTTTCTTTACTTGAAAAGATTAAAGTTTTCAATCTTTATATTCATGTAGTTAACAAACAGATCAGTACTTCAAATTTAGTATTGATGTTTTCAACTCTTATAGTTCAGCTCTTAAATTTATCAAGTCTTAATTTTCAGATCTTTAGTAATTGTAGTTGTTACATGAGAGTTACATAAGCTGAATTCATATCCAAATAAAACCATACCTAGAAAACCCATAAATGATCCTCTGTTTGGTTCACCAGTAAATGTTTTATCTTTATTTATAAAACAAAAACAAGAACAAAACTTTAAAATCTTGTACTATATTGAGAACCAAAGACAACCCATTTTCGATTAAATTTCATTGAACAATAAAAAGGGTAAAATCTTATATAACAACACATATCAAAAACTCTAAACTCAATTTCAAAACATGGCATGGTTTGGAATTGAGCATCAAGTTTTAACTAAATTTCAATTACTATGGAATTGAAAATGTGCTTTCAATTCGAATTCCAAAGCTTGGACTTGGTTTGCCAAACATAGCTTAAATCAGATCTTGCAAGAGAATCCTCAATTAATATACATGCCCACATATATATATATATATATATATATATATATATATATATATATATATATATATATATATATATATATATATATATATATGAGAGAGATTTGGAAACAGATACCTTGGTGGAGAGGCAGATAGTGGGTTTATTAGAGAGACAAAATGACAGCTTGGAAGGAGAAAGATAGTAATGGCGACGGCAGAGTGGTAAATAATAGGAGAAATTGGGTGTAGTTTTGGCAGAGGCAGAAGCCATTTTTGCTCAAAGCTTTTGAAAGAGAAAATGGGGATTTTGGTGGAGAGAGAAAATCCCTTCACTGTCGATGAAATCAAGGCTAGAGAGAAGATAATATGGATAGTACTCCATATATACAAGTTGTACGCACAGAGCTGGATTTATGCCAAGTCATCATGTGGGCCCAATATTTGTTGATTTGCATGATGTGATAATAAATGGCAATAGACATTACATATCTACCTATTTATTGAAGAATAACTGAATATTATATTAAATAGTAATACTATGCATAATGACTTGGGTACTGATTCAATCAATGATCCTACGTGGAGGGTGGGTCCTATGGGCAATTCAAATTTAGACAAAAAAATTGAGAAAATAAAAAGCGCCAAACAAGAGCAGAGTATTAATTTTTTTTCTCTCTCACTCTCCTGTAACACGATTTTCTCCCAATATCGCTCATCCTCTTCCTTAAATCAGTTCCGACGAACTCCATCACCACCATTAATGGACGATCGGACTCCACTGCTACCACCGGCACCAGTGGACAGCACCACCACCACCATCACCGACGAGCTCTGCTCTCACAGGTTTCTCTCTCTCACATTCTTTTCCATATATTTGATACTATTCAAATAGAATTGGGTGATTTTCCTCTCCATATATAATTTGGTAATTTTATTTAATACTGAGTTGTTGTTGAGTTGGGAAAATTTATTTTTTTCTGTTAGTCTGCATACCATACATACATCTTAATCTATAGGATTGCATAATGTATAACTTTGTGGCTCCAGTCAATATATGAAAAAGGGCACGATAATGTTGGTTACAGATTTTTTGCAGCTCACGAGGGCTGAAATCGGAGGCTGAAAACCGTTGGTGCTAGCCTCATTTAATAATTGAGCTAATTGGGTTCTTTGTCCAAGAATTGGTTAAGAATTATTGTTGCTATTGTCATAATTATAATCTTTCAATATCTTTGAAATCTTTCAGTTATAGATTCCTAAGATGAAGTGATAATTTAATTGTAATCTTTCTGTTATTTTGTTTTGTTGGTTACTTGCATATTAATAGTTAACAATTTTCTTTTAATGTTATTTTATTTATATGTAGCATGAGTAATTTGGAGGTAGTGGTATTGGAACCTAAGATCGGAACAATTTTCAATTCTGAAAATGAAGCTCGTGAATGTTATGCTAGTTATGCAAAAGCTAAAGGTTTCGGGTTGATAATAAAAACTTCTAAGAAGCGTGACGATGGAATAAAGTCTAATATAACTTATGGTTGTCATCGGAGTGGAAAGCCTAAGAGAACGACTTTGAATTCGATTAAATCCCAGCCAACAGCAAAAATTGATTGTAAAGCTCATATGAATATTTCTTTGCAAGTTGACGGGAAGTGGATGTTGAATTCAATTGAACTGAATCATAACCATGAAATGGACCCAGATAAAGTGAGATATCTTAAGTGCAATCGAATTGTCCCACCACATGCGATGAGGACAATTGAATTGGATGCGGCAGTCGGAATCAGATTAAACAAAACTATTACCTCATTTGTGATTGAGGTTGGGGGCCCTGATAATTTGCCATGGTTAGAAAAGGATGCGAGAAATTACAAGGACAAAGTGAGGCGTTTAGAGCTCAAGGAATGGGATGCTCAGGCAATTAATCAGTACTTTGTGAAAATACAAAAAGACAATGGTGACTTCTTTTATGCCATTGATGTTGATGAAGATGATCGATTGTGGAACGTCTTTTGGGCAGATGCTAGGAGTAGAGAGTTATACAAGGAATTTGGCAACGTGATAACTTTTGATACAACTTACCTTGTTAACACGTACAATATGCCTTTCGCACCCTTTGTAGGGGTCAACCATCATGGACAGTCGATTTTGTTTAGATGCGGTTTGATATCACGCAAGGATACAACTTCATTTGTATGGTTGTTCGAAACTTGACTTTCTTGCATGTTGAATTGCTATCCTAAGGCCATCATCACTAACCAATGTAGGGCCATGCAAAACGCAATAAGTCAGGTTTTTCCTAATGCACGACATCGTTGGTGTTTGTGGCATATCATGAAAAAAAATCCTGAAAAGTTAAAGGGATATAAAGAGTATAATCCGATTAAAGCCATGATGAAGAATGTTGTCTATGATTCTTTGAGTCCAACAGAGTTTGAAAAAAATTGGGTTGATTTCATCAAAATGTATGATTTACAGTCCAATGATTGGTTAGTTGGATTGTATTCGGAAAGGAATCAATGGGTACCGGCATTTGTTAAAGATACCTTCTGGGCGGGGATGTCAACAACCCAACGAAGTGAAAAGCATGAATGCATTTTTTTATGGTTATGTCCATTCCAATACCACCTTGAAGGAATTTGTGGAGCAATATGAGAATGCCTTATGCAAGAAGGTGCAAAAAGAAGAAGAGGCAGACGCCCATTCATTAAACGTACAAATTCAAAATGTGTCCCCTTATGGTTTTTAAAACCAATTTCAGCAAGCATACACAGTTAAAAAATGCTTGGAATTTCGAGACCAAGTTGCCGAATTGATTGTGTGCAATATGACAGTTGGACCGATTGTAAATGGAATTTTCACAGTTTTACATTGAACACGACATTTTAGTTGGGAAGAGAAAAAATGCATTTAAAACTTTTACTTTCCTTGTTCATTTCAATGAAGAGTCAGGAGAAACTAATTGCAATTGCCGATTGTTTGAAAGTAAGGGGATGGTATGCGCACATATGATCTCGGTGTGGGCCAAAAAGAAGCTTAAAGTAGTGCCTGAAAAATACATTCTTCGACGATGGATGAAAAACTTGGCGAGATGTCACACTAAAGTTAAGATGAGTTACGTTAATTGGGAACGCAAGCCCGAATTTGTTCACTATGACAGTTTGTTCAAGTTATTCAATAAGGTTGCAGATAAAACCATTTTTTCCACTACCAAGACTGATAGGATGGCGGCAGATTTGCTAAAAATAGAGGCTGATAATGACTTAGATGATGAGTGGTGTTTAAGCAATATGACTACGATTGGAGATGTACAAAATGATTTGGAAAGTGCCCAAGAGAAATCAAATACCATGGGTAATCCAAGTAAAGGTCCTCGAAGAGGGCGACCTCCGGCTAAGAGAAAACAATCAATGGTTGAGCAAATTATTAGGAAGAGTGCAAAATTAAATAAAAGGATACCATGTAGGCGCGGCAAAGGAATAATTACACCAGTATTTGATGTTTATAGAATTTCTATATAATTATGTTCATTGCATATTTACCATTTGACATTATTTTTATTTTTAGGATGTGGATGGCATGGATTGTATGACACAAGAGAGTGCAAATATGAACGTAAGTATAATTTCATATATAGAACATCTTCTCCTTTCATTTGTTTTTTTTTCGACATGTTACAAAAAATGGTTGTTTGTTATATTTTTCAGCCATCACAAGGGAGTGTAGGATATGTTGGTATGTGGAACATAGACTTGAATGAATCTCTAATTGATTCAGAAAATTAAGGTACAAGTATATTGTCATTGAAGTTATTTCATTTTTTTCATTTCCGTGTCGTGTCCTAATGATATTGGCTTATTATTTTTTTTTTTATAGCACATTGCAGTTTTTTGGTGGTAGAATTACAGTTTTTTGGTGGTGGAATGAGTACCGAGCAACGGAGTGCATATTCATAATTTGGTGGTGGAACTGCTGGTTTTTTGTGGTAGAATGAGCACCCTAGTGCATCCAAAATTTTGTGGAGATCTCTCTCATCCTTACTGGAAACAACCCCAATATTGGCTTATGATGACAATTTACTACTTTGTAGTATATCTTGTACATAGGTCGATGTTAGGCTACTTTTCTCTAGTTGTGTAAATATTATGAGAATTTAGATTCATTTCAATTTTAATATCATGAGTACTTGTGACTGTACCACATTTTGTGAGCATATTTATCAATTTTAGGAAGATGCTAGCTTTGATTCCACCGAATTCTTATCTTGAATGTTGGTTGTGAGGAGGCATGAAACAGTTGGGATTTATTCTAGTTTTTATTTCGATTTTTAATAGTAAAACGATTTTCATGAGATTTATTATTATTATTATTATTATTATTATTATATATATATATATATATATATATATATATATATATATATATATATATATATATAATCTTCATGAGGTTTTTAATAGTAAAACGATTTTCATGCGACTGTGCATTTTAACTGCAGTGTTATCTTTGCCATGTGAATTTGATCTTGAACTTCCTTTTAAGTCATGATTGAAGAATACAAGTAGAACTCCTATTAATTTCTTCAAGTATACTTTAAATATTCATAAAAAGATTGACGAAGTACAGTTGTCAACCAACATGCATGCTGTGTTTATCTATGATGAGAGTTGTTCATTTTTAAAGCAAGACCTTGGTCAATCCTCTGATGTCTTCTGATAATTTGTATGTTGAAAACCAACACAAAATGACACATATCTTTTGTCTCACACATAGACTTATTTATTACAAAAAATAAAGAACTGAATATGGTCATTTTTTTCATTTCAAACAAATTACAACCCAATTGAAGAATTACATCATAGTCATGAAACTACATTTCATCCATTACAATCATTATTTAAGTACAATTACATCATAGCAATGCAAATACATGCCAAAATTACTACAAACGTGACTAACCATGACAATACAATGCACAACATTAGTTTTGACTTTGCCTCTTTAAGCCTATCAACCTCCATCTCCAATTTAAATGTTTCCCTTCTTATATTTTTCAACTTGTCCTTTAGCTTTGTGTTTTTCTCTATCAGTAAGCTCATATCTTCAATTTTGTTATTCATCACACTTGTTGCTTCATCTTTATTAGGAGGCAATTTCAGCCATTCAAAATATCCACAATACCTCCTAGATTCCTATAAAAAATGGAGGAAGGAATAAAAGTCAAAAACATAGGAGAGAGAGAGAGAGATGACTGAGTTAACGGTAAAAGATATTGGACACTTACCCCATAATGGCGGCATCCATAAAATCTTCTTCCTCTTGATCCATCCTTCCTTGAAACACAAACTCGAGCTGGAACTTCACAAAAACATATCCGTTGTTCTGGACCAATTGATGCAGATCTTGAACGAGATGTAGCCATGTAAGCCTACAAACAATTTCAGGAAATAAGAATTGAAAGTTATACAACTATGTTGCCTTATGTACTAGAAAGGAAACAATTGTCAAAACAGTACCTCAGACAATGTTCACTAATCTTGTTAAAGTTTTAGCCATATTTTTCACTTACAGAGTCGAATCTGCCTAATTTGCCTCCTTTTGTTACTACTATTAGTGCAAGGGCAGCAACAGTCCTAGTCTGCCTTCAGTGAAACTCTAAAAACTGTTTGTTGTGACTTGACCCATTAAAACTATTTTCACCTATATTGTTTGTGTTTACTAAACTCTCTTTTAACTTGAAGTAAAAAGAAGAGATATATTTGGCAACTTTATGGTCTGCAAGAATACCCTAGGTACATATTTCCCAGTTAGTGAGAAGATTAAGCAAGGTTGAATTATAAGTGTTCCATAATTTATAAGTTTAGCGTTCAAAATGTATGGATTTGGTCTATCTTTTGTTGACTATAAGACATACTTTATCCATGTAAAGAACTCTTGATTAAAAGAAAATTAGCTACATCAATATTTAATGACCTGATAATATTTGCACAAGTATCTTATAAACTTTGTTGAAAATGCACAAGTTTTTGTATAGTGTGAAATTTATCTGGAACTACTCAGCATTCTGTTTTAGTAACCAGAAGGTTTTCCTGCCTTTATGCTTTTATTAGTAAAATCCAAATAAAGAATGAATGCACGCCAAATATAGAATCCAGGTGAAATTTGCATTCTAATTATAACACCAACACAACTGATTTAAAACAGAACATAAACATGATGAAAGACATCCATGGGTAATCACAGTTCCAGTAAAGTCAGCAGCTCGTATTCTAGCAGCCAATATGTAGATGGAAAACAGGATCAAAAAATGTAAACTTGCATTACAAAAACATAACATGGAAGGTACTATTTGTTTTGAGCTAGACAAAGAAGAACACATAAGTCACGCGCACACAAAGATAAATGATTCATGAACCAACAGCAACATTGGGTCTCTACTGGGATGTGACAACATATATTTACATACTGATTTTCAAGTCTATACATTGTGGTAAAATATTTATGTATAAATTTTATTCATTTCCTACTTTTTCCTATTCTGAATGTATGCCTGGATTGTGGCTGCATATGGACTATGTAAAAAATTTCTACATATGCCAAGTAAACTATATTAACTACACAGATGAAGGAGAGATTTATTGTCTTAAAATGGATAATAAGACCACTTCTATAAAACTTTGCTTTCTTAAGATTTCTAGGCTGTTGGTATATGAATTAATGGAATAACTTATCTTATGATTCATCTCCTCTCCTGTTGACAAATGGGAATTCCCCTTTTGCCATTTGTTGTCCGAGATTTTGAAATGAACTAATGAACTGATTCTTGATGATCCAAAGCATAGCAATGAAAGTCTAAGCCAAGAGGTCATATATCTAAAGGCACAGGTAAGTGTCATTTTGATGATGCAAAAAAATTGTATTCCCTTTATGCATATATCTTCCATCTCTTTCTCTATCTTTATTTCTGGCACTGCCAGAAAACGTGCTGATAATTCCTTCTGCAATGTTTCAGCACAGATATGCTAATTTAAAGGAACTAATTTGATGAAATTTAAACAAAATCCTAATTTTAAATGCCCTAATTACTTCAGCAGAGAGATGCTAATTTAAAGGAAGGGGGAGGGAATTGAGAGAACATAACCTGTTAGAGAGTGAGAGTAATCGGGAGTTCGTGGCGGTGCGTTTCTGTGGGGGATGAACGCGGTGACGGTAGTGGTGCGAAGTTAGTGGTCGTGGTCGTGGGGCGTTGGTGGTAGGGCCTCTGGTGGTGAATGATCAGTAGTTTGGGAGGGGAGTTGCAGAGAGAGAGAGAAAGAATGGTGGAGAAGAAGGGGAGCCGGAGAGACAGAGAGAATGTTAGCAAAAAATTGTCGAAGAAGAGCTAAAGAAGGGGAGTTGCAGAGAGAGATAAATAATGGTGGAGACTGGAAATGAATGATAACTGGAGAGAGAAGGATAAAAAAATTTGCCGCGTGGGACTCTAATTTTTTCTGTTGAAAATTTTGAATTGATTACTGTTTATTGGGACCCACCCTCCACATAGGATCATTGGCTGAATCGGTGCCCAAGTCATTATGCATAGCATTACTGTATATTAAAATACGTGTTATATTTTACTTTTTAATAATATAAATAAATATAATATTAATATAATTTTTAATTGTTATATATATAGATTTATTTTTTATCGATTATATAATAGGAGAGCGAGGATAATATTTATTTTAGTGTCCATTACACAAAATAATGTTATTATTATAACTTCTTCTTTTTTCCTATTTTCCTTCATCTTTAACTTTTACACTTTTGTATTTTTTTTTAATATATATTGTTCATTTCTAAAATATTTTTTTTAAGTTTATTATTTATTTTTCATTATTTTTTCACTTTGCATACACGAGTATCAGCCACAAACTCTACTAAAAATAATGTGAAAATATAAAATAGAAAGTTTATATAAATTTGTAAGATTAAATAAAAAGATATAAAAAACCCAATTAAAAATGATAAAATAATAATATAGTTAATCCTTCTATCCTCATAATAATGTCTTTAAGTACAAAATATTTTGTTTGTAAAAGTATGTCTAAAAATATACAAGTTAACTATAAAATAAGTTTAATATTAATTTATCATCAAAAGTATACTAAAGTGGAATTTATTAAAAAGTGTTTAATAAAAATGAATGAAGCAATCTAAATTATTAAGGTTACTTGAATGACTAAATAAAGTAGAGACTTTGATTGAGAATTGAACGTTGAATGAATAAATATATTTAATAATTATCTGTTTAAAATCTTTGAATGTATTTATTTTCTTATTTTAACACTCTAAATTATTTTGAATAAGTTTATTTGATATTCATATTCGCGCTCGTGCACACAGACACACACACACACACACACATATATATAGGATATCCATCCACAGCAACCGATTGTTATGGTATTGTTTCAACAACCAATGTAGGTGAGCATTTTTTGTTGTGAATTAGTCATGTCGTTACTCCTTCTTACAGCAGACCGTACCATTACACCCTCTTGTGACAGACCAATTTTAATTGCTACAAGCAACAGGTTGCTATATATATATATATATATATATATATATATATATATATATATACACACACACACACACACACACACACACACACACACACACACACAATTTCAAAAAAATATTGTTATACAATAACTTTAATTTTAGTTATCTAAATTTTTTTTTTGATATAATAATACAATTGTCTAAAGTACATCAATATCAAATATAAAAATATTCTCTTTGTTTAAATATAAGATTATTATTGATTTTTTAAAAATTTATTTTAGATATTTTTAAACTCTAAAATAATATAAATTTATTTAATTTTAAGATGATTTTTTTATAATTTTAAATGAATCATAACTCGTAAAATATCTCAAAAAGTTACTTTTGAAAACTAATAATAATTTTTATTATAAAAATAGTAAACTGTTTAAATTGTATTAATTTCAAACATAAAATTAATATTTAAAGTTAATTTATTGCAACAAATAATAAAAATGTTCATTGTCAATAATACAAGGGCAAGTCGCCTCACAATACTTCATTTACCCAAAAAGCTCTAAATTTAAAAGAGACAAAAGATTTATTGTAATTCATCCTCTTCTTTTTAGGATTAAATGTAGAATAAACTATTGTACTATAAGTCAACTTATAAGTGGATCATTAATTTATTTATTTTTACATTCGACTTATTGAACTGCAGTTTTTTTACACTCTGTTAAAAACACCGTTAAATTAAATGGAAATATACACATAAGAGAGAGAAAGCTAACATAGAAAATTTTAAGCTGACATATCACATTATATAAAACGAAATAAAGGGAAAAACAGTAAAATGGTAATTAAAATTTTTAAAAAATAAAATTAAAATTCGCTTATTCTTTTTTCATGAAACTCATATTTGCAAATCATACTTTCCTCTCTTTATCCTCCACAAATCTAAAAATGAATGATTTTTCCACGCACAATTGTTGTCAAATAGAATGAAGATGCGGGGTGCTAGAGGATACTACTTGGAAATAGATCTTCACTTGAAAATATAGTATGAACTTTCTTTGCTTAGAGATATATACTATGCCAAAATTACTAGTTGAGAGAAAGTTATGAGAGATTGAGATGAGAGGGTTTTTACTTTTTAGGTAGACATATCTTGTTCTACTTTTCAAATCCTCTTGAAACTCAATATTCTCATTATTGCAGAAACTAGTAATTAGTTCGTGCTCTTTCAATTGTGAGCCAGTAATTCTTGGCTTTCTGAATTGGGTCTCAGTTACTTCCTCTGTTTCTTAAAAACAATCTTGAGCTTTCGCTTTGTTTTATGTGAAGATATAGAGATTTAGCATTTTGTAGAGGGAATTGTTATTTTCTTTGTTAATTTTTTTTTTTTTCTAATCTTGGTATTTGCTAGCTGCTCATAATTACTATTTTGTCCATACCCACCGGAATCAAGTTCCGATTTGGGCCGCTTACATCGTAATAGGAACAAAATGAACATACTTCTAATTTTTTAGCGAGAAAATCGTTAGATAAGGATTCATCATAACAACCGCAAGAATAAATACATGGGAATGAGGCGATGAAATCATTAGAGAAGGAACACAATAAATGGAATCCTGTTCATAAAAATGAAGTGAGTACTATGAAAAACTCGTACTCAGCCTTTCTTTCATCTACTATTCATAAAAATGTCAATACAAATCTTGTTATCTGGAGGGAGTCCTAAAGTGAGTTGGAAAAAACTCAACACTAACGTTAGTGTCGAACAAAGTCTTGTTTTTGTGTCATTCGCGGCTTAATGTGTGACGACGCAAGTTTTTTGAGTAAAGAATTTTAAGGAGAGATTGGTTGCTATAATGTTCCAACAGCTGGAAAATATGAGCCATTAAAGAGGTTCTCGCAATTGGTTGGATAATGAAATGGGAGTTCAAAATTAGGAAGTCGAATCTAATCGTGACCTCCCTGATGATGGAGGCCTTCTCGAAGATTGAAATTTCGAATGTCCTTGATGCACCGAATAAATGAATAATATTACTGTAATTAAAATTATTATGATCGTCTTAACTATGAATATTTTGTTGGAAATGTATTTGAAAACTAAATAATTAGAGCATATTTTAGGCTCAATTAATGTGGGACCTAAACTCCAAAAAATGTCGGGTCCATGTACCAACGCGTTCTCATCCGCAAAGAGTATAACGTGGTATATTTATTTGTTCAAATCCATTAAGTATTGAATGAAAAATTGACTCCAAAATCATCTACTTGAAATGTTTAAACTTGCCATAAATACCTTGTCCCACATAGAATAAATGAGGGAAAGGTGAAGGGTTTATATATGGGATAGTTGCACAATGGGAAGGGCCCCAAGGGGGCACCTTACTTTTGTGGAAGGGAGATGACCTAGCTAAGGCTTGGTTTGAACACACGCGCGCGCCGTCGCCTAGGGGTGTTCAAAATTTTCGGTTTTTTCGGTTTTTTACCGAACCGATCGGTATCGGTTTTTTCGGTACCGGTTTTTTTCGGTACCGGTTTTTTCGGTTTCGGTTTTTTCGATTTTTTATATTTTTCGATATCGGTAGCGGTATGGGTAATTTTGCATTTCGGTTCTATTCGGTATACCGAAAAAACCGAATTACGGAATTTAATAATAAATTTATATTAATTATTATATAATTAATAATAATTATATATATTATTATATATATAATAATATATATAATTAATAATTATTATATATATTGCTAATCGGTAAAAACCGAAAACCGAACCGAATTTGTACCGAACCGGTACCGAAACCGATAATTCGGTTCGGTTTTCGGTTCGTGTTTTAGCGGTAATTTCGGTTCGGTACCGGTTCGGTTTTTTCGGTACCGGTTCGGTTTTTTACCGATGGACACCCCTACCGTCGCCCGCCCGGCCGGGCCTGGTCGTGGGTCACTGTATATAATTTTTTGGGCAAAATTTATTTAAAATTTTGTTTAAAGTTTTATTGCAAAAGCGAAAACAAAACTGTGTCGTTTTGAGTTTTCTGAACAGAAGCGGAAACAAAACTGTGTCGTTTTGAGACGCGCCTCTTATGAATAGAAGCACCCTTCTGATAGACCCAAAACTACGTCATTTTTTATGGCGCCTTTTCTGAACAAAAGCGCCCATTCTTATTGGTCCAAAACTACGTCGTTTTGACGAATGAATGTCATGCCAAAGGAGGTGTTCCTTCTGATCAGTCACAATTCATCCTATAAATAGCCTGCCTGCGCTGCAATCATTCACTCATTCATTTCCAGAAATAATTTTCATTATTCTGGATTCATCATATAGTCAGTTCGAGTATAAAGCATAGAAATTGAGTTCGAAGAATTCTTAATTTTGAAGTGCTTCTAATTAAGGATTGAAAATCCGTTTCATCTTGGGAAGTAATTATTCAGAAACCTTTTAGCACCAGTGAGAGAATAAATTTGCTTCAAGGAGACTTTGTGAATTCAAAGGACTCGGATTTAATCTTTTCAAAAATTCAATCTCCTTTTTCCAAGTGAGTATACTGAACTTTCTAATTTCAATTTACTTACTTAATTTAGTAACTCTGTTATTGCATATTAAATATTTACTATAGTTACGAGAACTACAATCTTGAAGCAAGTTTTTTTTTCCTGTAATTATAGTTTATTTAATATCATTCTGTAATTGCCATATAAACCATTTTTTTTTAAGAAACTTGGTTTATTTTAAGTACAGATTATTCTGTTAAATTTTCTACAGAAATTTGTTTCTGTTTTTTGTTTTAATATTATATTATAATTAAAATTTATATATATATATATATATATATATATATATATATATATATATATATATATATATATATATTTTGTACAAAACAGAAATTTGTCTCTGTTTATCTCTCTTCTACATTTCTTAAATTACTTTCTGTTTGTGTAACAGAAATGGCATCTACTAGCACCATCCCTACTGTGAATATGTCTTATGGAGAAAAACCTGAAAAGTTCAATGGAACAGATTTCAAGCGTTGGCAACAAAAATGCTCTTCTATCTCACAACTTTGAACTTGGCTAGATTTCTTCAAGAGGAACGTCCTACTCTTGTTGAAGGAGAAACGAACAAGGAGAAAATGGCTGCAGTTGATGCATGGAAACATGCTGATTTTCTTTGCAGAAATTATACATTAAACAGATTAGACAATACACTTTATAATGTGTATTGTCAAATCCAAACTGCAAAGGGACTTTGGGAATCTTTAGACAAGAAATATAAAACTAAAGATGCTGGCATGAAAAAATTCATAGTCGGTAGATTTCTTGACTATAAAATGGTGGATTCTAAAGCTGTCATCACCCAAGTTCAAGAATTACAAGTAATCCTACATGACATTCATTCTGAAGGAATGTCACTAAGTGACTCATTCCAAGTTGCTGCAGTGATTGAGAAACTTCCACCATCATGGAAAGACTTCAAAAATTATCTTAAGCATAAACGCAAAGAGATGAATCTTGAAGAATTGATTGTGCGACTTAGGATTGAAGAGGGCAATCGAGGATCTGTGAAGAAGAATGGGAAAAATTTCATTGAAGCAAAGGCTAATGTGGTAGAACAAGGGCTAAACAATAACAACAAAAGGAAGCGCGAAGGTGAAGGTACTTTCAAAGCCAAGAAAAAGTTCAAAGGCAAGTGCTTCAACTGTGGCAAGCAAGGACATAAATCAAATGAATGTCGCAAGCCAAAGAACTTCAAGAAAGAACAAAAAGCTCAAGCACATATGACAGAACTAGAAAAACTTTCTGAAAATGTTTCAGACATTAATCTCTCTGCAGTTGTATCCGAATGTAATTTGGTAGGAAACACAAAAGAATGGTGGGTGGACACTGGCGCTACTCGCCACATAAGCTCCAACAAATGGATGTTCTCTACCTACAAACCAGTGGAAAATGACGAACAACTCTTCATGGGAAATTCCTCAAGTTCCAAGGTTGAAGGACGTGGAAAGATTGTGCTGAAAATGACATCAGGCAAAGAACTGACTCTCAACGATGTGCTTCATGTGCCGGATATCCGTAAAAATCTAGTTTCTGGGTCACTGCTTAGCAAGAATGGCTTCAAGTTGGTGTTTGTGTTTGATAAATCTGTACTTACCAAAAATGATATGTTTGTAGGAAAGGGCTATATGTCTGATGGGCTCTTTAAGATGAATGTAATGACTGTTGCACCAAAGTCTATTGATAATAATAATAAAATTAATTCTTCTGCTTACTTGATAGAGTCTTCAACTATGTGGCATGCCAGATTAGGACATGTTAATTATAATACAATTCGTAGATTAATTAATTTAGAATTCTTGCCTAAATTTGATATTGATCCAAAGCATAAATGTGAAATATGTTTAGAATCTAAAATGACAAGATTACCTTTCCATTCCGTTGAAAGAAAAACTGAACCTCTAGATTTAATTCACACTGATATATGTGATTTAAAGTTTGTGCAAACAAGAGGTGGAAAAAAGTATTTCATTACTTTTATTGATGATTGCACAAGATACTGTTATGTATATTTGTTAAGAAGCAAAGATGAGGCCATAGAAAAGTTTCAACATTATAAAAATGAAGTTGAGAATCAACTTAACAAAAAGATTAAGGCTATAAGAATTGATAAAGGTGGTGAATACCAATCACCATTTAAAGAGTTATGCTCTACTTATGGTATCATTCACCAAACTACTGCTCCTTGTTCACCTTAATCTAATGGTATTGCTGAACGCAAGAATCGAACATTGAAAGAAATGTTGAATGCTATGTTAAACAGTTCTGGAGCACCTCAAAATTTGTGGGGGGAAACTTTGCTTTCTGCCAATTATATTCTTAACAAAGTTCCTCATAAGAAAACACACAAAACACCTTATGAATTATGGAAAGGTCATAGACCTTGCTATAAATACCTAAGAGTGTGGGGGTGTCTAGCAAAAGTAATGGTTCCTAAACCTAAAAAAGTTAAGATAGGACCAAAAACCATTAACTGTGTATTCATTGGTTATGCAAATAACAGTAGTGCTTATCGTTTTCTTGTTCATAAATTTGAAATTTCTGATATTCATGTTAATACTTTTATTGAATCGCGAGATGCATCGTTTTTTGAGAATGTGTTTCCATATAACTTGAATAAAAAGTCAAATTTATACAAAAGACCTTTGGAGGCTACTATTGGTAATCCTTAAAATATAAACAAAGAGTCTGTAGTGGATGAACCTAGACGTAGCAAAAGAGCAAAGACTTCAACGTCTTTTGGCCCAGATTTTCTAACATATTTGTTAGAAAACAATCCTCAAACGTACAAGGAAGCAATATTCTCTCCAGAGGCTTCTCATTGGAAAGAAGCAATTAATAGTGAAATTGAATCCATTATGCAAAATCATACATGGGAATTGGTAGATCTTCCACCAGGTTCCAAACCCTTAGGGTATAAATGGATCTTTAAAAAGAAGATGAAAGCTGATGGTTCAATTGATAAATACAAAGCAAGGCTTGTTGTTAAAGGCTATAGACAAAAGGAGGGATTGTATTATTTTGATACTTATTCACCAGTTACAAGAATCACTTCTATTCATATGCTAGTTGTAAGACCCCGAATTTATGAAATACAAAATTTAATTTTTCTTCATATATATTTTTCCTGAAACAGTAAATGGTTAAATTGACAAAATTGAAAGTTAAGGATGTTATGTGCAAATTTTATTTTGTCGGACAATATTCTTTTTGTCGGGGAATATTCGTTTTGTCGGGGAATATTCGGGCCGTACGACGGCGCCGAAATAACAAATTATTTGTGGACCCCACAACGGAATATTTGTCGGATATAGAAAACGACAGAAGTAACCTTTTTAAATAAAAATAGTCAACGGTGTTAACTGTTAAAATACCGGTGATAAAAGAATAGTAGCATACGGTAATTTATGGTATTTTCTGTAGCACACGGTATTCTACAGTAGCACACGGTATTGCACAGTGTCTCATATTATTGGTCTGATAATTGACACCGTAATTGTTACGCATCATTTCATCAATAATTGTCACTGCATAATATTTTATATTATCAATTCAATTATTATTGCTACACAGTATTTTGCATTATTGATTCAATAATTGTCATTACACTGTATTTCATATCATCGAGTCAATAATTGTTGGTGCACTGTAGTTTAAAATTATTGAATCTAATAATTGTCACAGTAGCAAATACATTATAATTTATATTATTAAATTAATAAAAATATGTAACGTGTTTCTTACATTATTGTGGTAACATTATTTTATATGTTGGATCCACAGGTAGAATAAATAAAATAAAATAAAATAAAATAAATATTATTATTTTTCAAAAGTTACTATTCACTGACGGAAGTTACTGTTCACATCGGAAAAGTTACTCCGGAGTCACTGTTCACTCCCGGAAATCACTATTCATCGGCTGACAAAAGTTACTGTTCATTACTGTTCACTTTTTAAAAATTTTAAAGTTACTGTGCAAAGTTACTGTGCAAGTATTGAAATTTTTTAAAAAAAAAACGTTTGCGCAGCCTCTCTCACCTACCAAATGCACAGTGCCCACCTACCACGCATAGTACCCCATTTTCCCCTATAAATAGCTTGTTCAGCTGAATAGAAAAATCACACCTAAAACATAAAATTTTTCTATAAGAATTTTATGAGTTTTCTCTGAGAATAGTAAGGTTATTTTGAGAGTTTGAAAGCCAAAAGGAGTGCAGAAATTTTTCAAGTAAGTCTTTTATTAAAGAGTAGTAATTTCATAAATTCATATATTTCGCGGTATTCACAAAACTTCCTTTAGAAGACTCTTCTATTAGAAGATTCATTTTTAAAAGCTTTCTTTAGAAGATTTATTTTGAAATATTATTTTAAAAACTATTTGAAAGTTGTTATATTATACTACAAAAATTATGTTAAATATATATAATTTTGATAGTTCATAATATACGAGTTATTATACACTTTGAAATTTATATGTGGTAATTACTAATTTATATTATAAATATATAGGTTGATCAACCTCATTTAAATCAATATCCAGTTACGTGTTAAGGTAAGGGGTATCACTCTTTTCATCATCATAAATGGATATTATTTTCTTTCTTACTTGAAGGGATTATCATTCTTTGATTCTCGAAAATAATATCGTTTCTTTCTTGTGCCATTTATTTCCATGTATTAAATTGTGGGAATAACCTTACGGCGCGGTTTACCGCCTGTTGGTGAATAACCTTATGTATTCATTCCTTATTAATCTTTGAGAATAACCTTACGGTGCGGATTACGCTTGTTTGGTGAATAACTATTCATATTCAAATTGATGGGAATAACCTTACGGTGCGGATTACGCCTGTTTGGTGAATAACTATTCGTATTCAAATTGATGGGAATAACCTTACGGTGCGGATTATCGCCTGTTGGTGAATAACCCTTTTTATTTGTCTCCTGTGAAAATAATTTGTCTACACAAATTATCACATGACACTTTTATTCCATATTCGTAAGTGATATCATTTTCCTTTATACTCATAAGGGATACCATCTTTTTCATCTTCCATTATTCAAACTTACTATGGTAAGGGATATTAATTCCCTTCACCTTTTGTTAATCAAACCTGCTACGGTAAGGGATATTATTTTCTTCCATACACCTAAATCGAAACTTATTATGGAACTATTGCTTCTATAATTCCTGAAAATATTATATGTTCCATAATAGTTGAATTTCATTAGTTCAACTGAACCTTCCTATTTTCTGAACATTTCTATTGAACTGTAATCGTTATTCTGAACTGTGGATCTTGAATATCATTTTTAAATTTCACTCCACATCATGTTGGCAATTTGGACATTATTTGAATCTGCACAAAGTAAACTTCCGATACTTATTGTTTATCCTGTTCTTCTGTTCATCATTTGTATCACTGTTATTTGTATTAATCATCAAGAATCAAGCTGTTGTGAATATCTGTGGCCGGGGGCACAGATGTGATATAATTGTTGAACAGATGATAGGTTAAAGGCGATATACTAGGTTAAAGGCGATACATCTGTTCGGTGTCTTTTATGACACGTGGTGAATGTTCTCTTTGGCCCGTAGTGCAAAGATGAACTGTTGGTTGGTATGATTATGACCAAAGGCTGAATCTGGTATAATCATGACCGTTGGTGTTATATTGAATGTCTTTGGCCCGTAGTGCAAAGATGAACTGTTGATCTGCATAATTATGACCAGGAACTGTGAAGTTGTATTATTTTGACTAATGGTATTTCAGATGATAAAAGTTGATGATGTTTTTACGAAAAAGAGAAGCGAGTGGACATTATAGTCTGCATTATTCTTCTAATAGATTGCTCATTCCGCTGCTATTATTGATCTGAACATTGTTTAAGAATTTAACTACAGTTTTTTTATATAAACCTTGTAGTCTATTGTATTCAGAACTCAACTGTTGAAGGCTAATGATAATTTATTCGTCATTATCTTAGTCATGATATTTCTTACTGGGCTATTTGAGCTCACCCTTTCTTTTCGTTCCATTGTTTTTCAACAGGAGATGAAAACATAACGGGGTCTAGCCGGGGGATGGAGTGAGAGTCCGAGAAATAGCTGTCGTAGTCTTCACGTGTTGTAAAATAGTGTGACAATAATAGTGAAGATTTAATTGTGTATTAATATACATTGTATTGTTGTACGCTGTGCTTTGTTGTAATAATTTTGTTGTAGTCTTTTGACGACTCAAGTTTGGGCTGTGTGGGCCTAGATTTGGGGGCGTCACAGTTGGCATCAGAGCTTAGGGATATGGTCTTTAATGGAGATCTGGGGTTAGAACTAGGAGGGGAGAGACGAATAGAATCAGTCACTAGTGTGTCCTACCTAAATTAGATTTTATTATCTAATGAGTTGATTTGAATATAGGGACATGAAGTGATGAGTCAGTTTATTTGAACTAACATTTATTTTGTGACCACAGTTAAGTATGTCATCTGGAAATCAGGAGGTTAACCACGGAGTACCCGAAGTGAATGTAGAGGCCACAAACAATTCTTCTACAAACTCAGAGTTGAATAATTTGCCTAAAGCAAAAATTATTTGTATCCAATCGAAAGAAGAAGAAGGTGAAAGTTCTACCGTCGTTCTTCCAAATTCGTTCTTTAAAGGATATCCGGAACTTGCGGAAATTGTTGCCTTTAATTTGCTCGACAGTTGGAAACATATCATCACCTGGTTATGCTCGATAACAAAGGATCGGAATATATGGACGTTTCATATAAGTCTTTGGGATTTATGGTGTTCGAGCTATGATTTTCAAGATTATTTAAAAATGATGTATCTATACTTTTGGGCGTTACAATTTAGAGGAATTCAGGTTAAGTTAGTCACTATCGTGGAAACTGTAGTCTATCGAAAATACTATTTTAATGGAAATCATTGGTACGCTACTACTGATGAAGTTGAAGAATCTGAGAAACAGTTCGTTAGAGAACTATTTCGTGGTATCCCCATGGTTGAAATACGTGAAGATCCGGATGAAGTATATGGGACTCGATTTGATGATGACAGCCTTGATGATCAAGAAATCGAATGAGGTGATGACCGGTAAGCTATTCATCAATTCTCGAGAAGTCTATGCCATGTTAGATATTGACTCTATCCACTCTTTTATCTCACTTATATGTACTCAACGTTTAAATTTGCCTATTGAAAACTTAAATCTTGTCTTATCAGTTGAAATCTCATTGGGAGAAATACCTATTACATTTACTATCTATAAATCTTGCCTAGTTTAAATCAACAACCTCACATTACCTGTTGACCTTATTTCTTTGGAGATGCACGAATTTGATGTGATTTTAGGAATTGATTGGTTGACTACCCATCATGCTAAAATTGATTGTTTTCATAAGATTATTAGTTTTCATATTCCTAATCAACCTGTCATGCAAATTCAAGCAACTAAACCATTGAAATCTATAACTGTTATTTCTAGCCATAAAGCCATTCGTTTATTGAAAAACGGATGTCAAGCCTTTTTAGCCCATATCATTGATTTGAACAAAAACACGTCAAACTTGAATGATATTCCTATTGTTAATGAGTTCCTGACGTTTTTCCTGAGGAACTTCCTGGCTTATCCCCAAACCGAGAAATTGAATTCTGTATCGATCTTGAACCCGATACTAAACCCTTTTCCAAAGCTCAATACCAAATGGCTCCCATAGAACGCCAAGAGATGAAAGTTTGATTATTAGATATCGGTATCATTCGAGCGAGGAATACGAGAAGAGTTTTCAAGAACTCAAGAGGAGACTTGTTTCAGCTCCTGTTCTGACCATTCCATCAGGATCGGGAGAATTTGTCATATACAGCGATGCTTCAGGCAAAGGTCTAGGCTGTGTCCTTATGCAACATGGAAAGGTTATAGCCTATGCCTCTCGACAACTCAAAGATTATGAGAAAAATTACCCTACTCATGATCTAGAGTTGGCAGCAGTCGTTTTCGCGTTGAAGATCTGGAGACACTACTTGTACGGAGAGAAAGTGGATATCTATACGGATCATAAAAGTCTCAAGTATTTCTTCACCCAGAAAGAACTCAACATGCGACAACGACGTTGGCTTGAGCTGTTGAAGGATTATGATCACACAATCCAGTATCACCCGGGAAAGGCGAACGTTGTAGCTGACGCTTTGAGCAGAAAATCTTATGCGAGTACAAGTGCACTGCTGACAACACAAAAGCGTATTTTGTACGACTTGCAAAAGATGGAGATGGAGCTAAAGACACCAGGGACCCACTCGAAGATTGCTCACGTGCGAGTAGAACCAGCTTTAATCGATAAAATTAAAGCTGCTCAAGCTACCGATCCGGAACTGATAAACATGATAAAGAAAGTACAAGAAGGTACCATTCCCGAAGCAAGAATCGACGAGAAAGGAATACTTCGAGTCAACTCTCGACTCTGTGTTCCTAACGATCCTGAATTAAAGCATAAAATCATGATGGAGGCACACAACACGCCATTTGCAATCCACCCTGGAGGTACCAAGATGTATCGAGATCTTCGACATACATTTTGGTGGAACAATATGAAAAGGGAGATTGCAGAGTTTATCTCAAGGTGCTTAACTTGTCAACGTGTCAAGGCAGAGCATCAAGTACCTAAGGGTCCTTTACAACCACTTGAGGTTCCCGAATGGAAGTGGGAACACATCAATATGGATTTCGTGACGGGTCTTCCCAAAGTTTCTCAAGGTTTAGATGCAATTTGGGTCATCGTAGATAGATTGACCAAATCCGCTCATTTCTTGCCTATACGAGAAAACTTTTCACTTGAACGTCTTGCCGGTATGTACATAAATGAGATCGTGAGATTGCATGGCATGCCAGTTTCCATAGTTTCTGATCGAGATCCTAGATTCACTTCACGCTTTTGGATCAGTCTACAAAAAGCTATGGGCACTGAACTACGTTTTAGTTCTGCATACCATCCTCAAACGGACGGACAATCGGAAAGGACGATCCAGACCCTCGAAGATCTTTTGAGACTTTGTGTACTAGATTTCAAAGGAAGTTGGGATAAGTACTTGCCATTGGTGGAATTTTCCTACAACAACAGTTACCAAGCAAGTATAGGTATGGCTCCATTCGAGGCTTTATATGGACGCAAGTGTCGCTCTCCAGTATGTTGGAATGAGGTAGGAGAAGCAAAACTGTTGGGACCCGAGTTGGTACGCTTAACGACCGAAAAGATCCAAATGATCCGACAACGAATACAGACAGCACAAGAACGACAAAAGAGTTATGCCGATCTTCATCGGAGAGATGAGAGATTCAACGTCGGAGATCATGTATTCTTACGTGTTTCTCCATGGAAAGGGGTTACGAGATTCGGAAAGAGAGGAAAGCTCAACCCTCGATTTATTGGCCCATTTGAAATTCTCGATCGAGTAGGAACCGTAGCCTACAGACTAGCCCTACCACCAAGTATGTCTCGCATCCATAACGTTTTTCACATATCTATGTTACGTAAATATGTGAAGGACCCAAACCACGTCATTGAGTTAGAACCAGACGTTATAGCAGAAGATTTATCGTATGAGGAAGTACCTGTTAAGATCCTAGATAAGAAGGAGCAGATCTTACGCTCAAAGGTTATACCTCAAGTTAAGGTTTTATGGAGGAACCAAGATATTGAGGAAATGACCTGGGAGCTAGAATCTGAGATGAAGTCTAGGTATCCATACCTCTTCGAAATGCCAGGTACGTCAATTTCGGGGACGAAATTTCATAAGGAGGGGAGGTTGTAAGACCCCGAATTTATGAAATACAAAATTTAATTTTTCTTCATATATATTTTTCCTGAAACAGTAAATGGTTAAATTGACAAAATTGAAAGTTAAGGATGTTATGTGCAAATTTTATTTTGTCGGACAATATTCTTTTTGTCGGGGAATATTCATTTTGTCGGGGAATATTCGGGCCGTACGACGGCGCCGAAATAACAAATTATTTGTGGACCCCACAACGGAATATTTGTCGGATATAGAAAACGACAGAAGTAACCTTTTTAAATAAAAATAGTCAACGGTGTTAACTGTTAAAATACCGGTGATAAAAGAATAGTAGCATACGGTAATTTATGGTATTTTCTGTAGCACACGGTATTCTACAGTAGCACACGGTATTGCACAGTGTCTCATATTATTGGTCTGATAATTGACACCGTAATTGTTACGCATCATTTCATCAATAATTGTCACTGCATAATATTTTATATTATCAATTCAATTATTGTTGCTACACAGTATTTTGCATTATTGATTCAATAATTGTCATTACACTGTATTTCATATCATCGAGTCAATAATTGTTGGTGCACTGTAGTTTAAAATTATTGAATCTAATAATTGTCACAGTAGCAAATACATTATAATTTATATTATTAAATTAATAAAAATATGTAACGTGTTTCTTACATTATTGTGGTAACATTATTTTATATGTTGGATCCACAGGTAGAATAAATAAAATAAAATAAAATAAAATAAATATTATTATTTTTCAAAAGTTACTATTCACTGACGGAAGTTACTGTTCACATCGGAAAAGTTACTCCGGAGTCACTGTTCACTCCCGGAAATCACTATTCATCGGCTGACAAAAGTTACTGTTCATTACTGTTCACTTTTTGAAAATTTTAAAGTTACTGTGCAAAGTTACTGTGCAAGTATTGAAATTTTTTAAAAAAAAAACGTTTGCGCAGCCTCTCTCACCTACCAAATGCACAGTGCCCACCTACCACGCATAGTACCCCATTTTCCCCTATAAATAGCTTGTTCAGCTGAATAGAAAAATCACACCTAAAACATAAAATTTTTCTATAAGAATTTTATGAGTTTTCTCTGAGAATAGTAAGGTTATTTTGAGAGTTTGAAAGCCAAAAGGAGTGCAGAAATTTTTCAAGTAAGTCTTTTATTAAAGAGTAGTAATTTCATAAATTCATATATTTCGCGGTATTCACAAAACTTCCTTTAGAAGACTCTTCTATTAGAAGATTCATTTTTAAAAGCTTTCTTTAGAAGATTTATTTTGAAATATTATTTTAAAAACTATTTGAAAGTTGTTATATTATACTACAAAAATTATGTTAAATATATATAATTTTGATAGTTCATAATATACGAGTTATTATACACTTTGAAATTTATATGTGGTAATTACTAATTTATATTATAAATATATAGGTTGATCAACCTCATTTAAATCAATATCCAGTTACGTGTTAAGGTAAGGGGTATCACTCTTTTCATCATCATAAATGGATATTATTTTCTTTCTTACTTGAAGGGATTATCATTCTTTGATTCTCGAAAATAATATCGTTTCTTTCTTGTGCCATTTATTTCCATGTATTAAATTGTGGGAATAACCTTACGGCGCGGTTTACCGCCTGTTGGTGAATAACCTTATGTATTCATTCCTTATTAATCTTTGAGAATAACCTTACGGTGCGGATTACGCTTGTTTGGTGAATAACTATTCATATTCAAATTGATGGGAATAACCTTACGGTGCGGATTACGCCTGTTTGGTGAATAACTATTCGTATTCAAATTGATGGGAATAACCTTACGGTGCGGATTATCGCCTGTTGGTGAATAACCCTTTTTATTTGTCTCCTGTGAAAATAATTTGTCTACACAAATTATCACATGACACTTTTATTCCATATTCGTAAGTGATATCATTTTCCTTTATACTCATAAGGGATACCATCTTTTTCATCTTCCATTATTCAAACTTACTATGGTAAGGGATATTAATTCCCTTCACCTTTTGTTAATCAAACCTGCTACGGTAAGGGATATTATTTTCTTCCATACACCTAAATCGAAACTTATTATGGAACTATTGCTTCTATAATTCCTGAAAATATTATATGTTCCATAATAGTTGAATTTCATTAGTTCAACTGAACCTTCCTATTTTCTGAACATTTCTATTGAACTGTAATCGTTATTCTGAACTGTGGATCTTGAATATCATTTTTAAATTTCACTCCACATCATGTTGGCAATTTGGACATTATTTGAATCTGCACAAAGTAAACTTCCGATACTTATTGTTTATCCTGTTCTTCTGTTCATCATTTGTATCACTGTTATTTGTATTAATCATCAAGAATCAAGCTGTTGTGAATATCTGTGGCCGGGGGCACAGATGTGATATAATTGTTGAACAGATGATAGGTTAAAGGCGATATACTAGGTTAAAGGCGATACATCTGTTCGGTGTCTTTTATGACACGTGGTGAATGTTCTCTTTGGCCCGTAGTGCAAAGATGAACTGTTGGTTGGTATGATTATGACCAAAGGCTGAATCTGGTATAATCATGACCGTTGGTGTTATATTGAATGTCTTTGGCCCGTAGTGCAAAGATGAACTGTTGATCTGCATAATTATGACCAGGAACTGTGAAGTTGTATTATTTTGACTAATGGTATTTCAGATGATAAAAGTTGATGATGTTTTTACGAAAAAGAGAAGCGAGTGGACATTATAGTCTGCATTATTCTTCTAATAGATTGCTCATTCCGCTGCTATTATTGATCTGAACATTGTTTAAGAATTTAACTACAGTTTTTTTATATAAACCTTGTAGTCTATTGTATTCAGAACTCAACTGTTGAAGGCTAATGATAATTTATTCGTCATTATCTTAGTCATGATATTTCTTACTGGGCTATTTGAGCTCACCCTTTCTTTTCGTTCCATTGTTTTTCAACAGGAGATGAAAACATAACGGGGTCTAGCCGGGGGATGGAGTGAGAGTCCGAGAAATAGCTGTCGTAGTCTTCACGTGTTGTAAAATAGTGTGACAATAATAGTGAAGATTTAATTGTGTATTAATATACATTGTATTGTTGTACGCTGTGCTTTGTTGTAATAATTTTGTTGTAGTCTTTTGACGACTCAAGTTTGGGCTGTGTGGGCCTAGATTTGGGGGCGTCACACTAATAGCAATAGCATCATTAAATAGACTTGAAATACATCAAATGGATGTAAAAACTGCATTCTTAAATGGTGAATTAGATGAAGAAATATATATGGAACAACCTGAAGGTTTCATTGCTCCTGGACAACAAAGGAAGGTATGCAAACTTGTTAAATCCTTGTATGGATTGAAACAAGCACCAAAACAATGGCATGAAAAATTTGATAACACTATGTTATCAAATGGATTTAAAATCAATGAGTGTGACAAATGTGTTTATGTCAAAAACACTCAAAAGGAATATGTCATTGTTTTGTCTTTATGTTGATGATATGTTAATCATGGGTAGTAACAATGAAATTATCAACTCTACCAAACGTATGTTGGCTATTAGATTTGATATGAAAGACTTAGGGGTTCCTGATATGATATTAGGAATCAAGATTTCTAGAACTTCTGATGGAATTATATTATCTCAAACTCATTATATTGAAAAAATACTTGAAAATTTTAATAAGTATAATATAATTCTAAATAAGACCCCAGTTGATATAAATCTTCATCTAGCCAAACATGAAGGTGATAGCATATCTCAACTAGAGTATTCTCGTATAATAGGCAGTTTAATGTATGTCATGAACTGTACTAGACCAGATATAGCTTATTCAGTAAGCAAATTAAGTCGATATACGAGTAATCCAAGTAAAGATCACTGGAAAGCTATTTTGAGAGTTTTGGGATATTTAAAACATACTCAAAACTATGGTTTGCACTATACGAAATATCCAGCAGTATTAGAAGGATATAGTGATGCTAATTGGATATCTGATAGTAAAGACTCAAAATCCACAAGTGGATATGTCTTTACCCTTGGAGGTGCAGCGGTATCTTGGAAATCCTCAAAACAAACTTGTATTGCAAGGTCTACAATGGAATCAGAGTTCATTGCTTTAGACAAAGCTGGAGAAGAAGCAGAGTGGCTTCATAATTTCTTAGAGGATATTCCAAATTGGTCAAGACATGTGCCAGCTATATGTATACACTGTGATAGTCAATCAGTAATTGGAAGAGCACGGAGTCATTTATATAACGGTAAGTCACGTCATATACGACGAAGACATAATACAATTAAACAATTGCTCTCAAATGGAATTATCTCAATTGACTATGTAAGGTCAAAGGATAATATTGCGGATCCGCTTACGAAAGGTTTAACAAGAGAGCAAGTGGAAAGTTCATCGAAAGGAATGGGTTTAAAGCCTACTGTTTAAATAAGAGTCGTCATAATGGCAACCCAACTTAGTGAATGGAGATCCCAAGATCTAGGTTCAATGGGCAAACCAAATTATGTAGTACTCAGTAAAGCACTGAGGAGATATTTACTCCTAACCATTCCTATGATGAGACAGTGCACATTTGCCACGAGAATGAGGATAAGTGACACTTTTAATGACTTTTATATCTAGAATACGTTCAAGTGGGGTATTGCAGGATACTCTTGATAGAAGTCACCTACGTGAGTAAGAAGGGGGCCACTTCTGTGAGAATTTTGAAAGCTGAATTCTCTAGCATACTCACGGAACCAAGAGGTGTTTCAAGGCAAAAATGAACACAAACGTGAGAACCAACTATGTCTGAAGAGATATTTTGTTAATTCTATTGTCTTGGTTTACACGAAAAGCTGACGGTTCAAAGACATCAAGTCTACTGATTAGCCGAGTAAATCCGATAGATTTTACTAGGGCAAGTTCAAAGCCACTAGGCTACTTAACCCAATGAAATATCTTTTCTTCTGTACTCGAACTAGTGTCTGCATATTCATGTTTTGCATATAGTAAAGCCAATTTTACATTCATGTGGGGGATTGTTGGAAATGTATTTGAAAACTAAATAATTAGAGCATATTTTAGGCTCAATTAATGTGGGACCCAAACTCAAAAAATGTCGGGTCCATGTACCAACGCGTTCTTCTCCGCAAATAGTATATCGTGGTATATTTATTTGTTCAAATCCATTAAGTATTAAATGAAAAATTGACTCCAAAATCATCTACTTGAAATGTTTAAACTTATCATAAATACCTTGTCCCACATATAATAAATGACGGAAAGGTGAAGGGTTTATATATGGGATAATTGCACAATGGGAAGGGCCCCAAAGGGCACCCCACTTTTGTGGAAGGGAGATGACCTAGCTAAGGCTTGGTTTGAACACGCGCGCGCGCGCGCCGCCGCCCGCCCGCCCAGCCCGGCCCAGCCGGGTCGTGGGTCACTGTATATAATTTTTTGGGCAAAATTTATTTAAAATTTTGTTTAAAGTTTTATTGCAAAAGCGGAAACAAAACTGTGTTGTTTTGAGTTTTCTGAACAAAAGCGGAAACAAAATTGTGTCGTTTTAAGACGCGCCTCTTCTGAACAGAAGCACCCTTCTGATAGACCCAAAACTACGTCGTTTTTTATGGCGCCTTTTCTGAACAGAAGCGCCCATTCTTATTGGTCCAAAACTACGTCGTTTTGACGAATGGATGCCATGCCGAAGGAGGTGTCCCTTCTGATCAGTCACAATTCATCCTATAAATAGCCTGTCTGCGCTGCAATCATTCACTCATTCATTTCCAGAAATAATTTTCATTATTCTGCATTCATCATATAGTCAGTTCGAGTATAAAGCATAGAAATTGAGTTCGAAGAATTCTTAATTTTGAAGTGCTTCTAATTAAAGATTGAAAATCCGTTTCATTTTAGGAAGTAATTATTCAGAAACCTTTTAGCACCAGTGAGGGAATAAATTTGCTTCAAGGAGACTTTGTGAATTCAAAGGACTCAGATTTAATCTTTTCAAAAATTCAATCTCCTTTTTCCAAGTATACTGAACTTTCTAATATTAATTTACTTACTTAATTTAGTAACTCTGTTATTACATATTAAATATTTACTGGAACTACATATTTTTCTTAAACGGCTTCTCAAAATGCCGTGGAACTCTAGACTGACTCGTCAAATTCGAAGACAAGGCAACAAGTGCACGGATAAATTTACTTATTCGGGACACTCTTTTAATTTTCCAAATAACAGATGATTATACTAAATTAAGTTTTAATTCTACCTCCATTGCACTCATAAAAAAAGAAAAAGAAAAGAAAGAAAGAAAAGAAAAAATCAATGACTTTGATTACGAGCCAATCTGACACTATATTATAAATTTAGAGTATTGATATTTTCACAAGTTAATTTAGTATTTTTATAAGTGGGTTCTATTTTATCTTATAAAAATATTAAATTAACTTATAAAAATAACAATTTAATATAAAAATTGATATTTCTACAAGGTAATTTGATATTTTTATAAATGGGTCCCATTTAATCATATTAAAATATTAAATTAACTTGTGAACATATCAATTTCCTAAATTTATACTCAATTATAATTATAAACTTATCAATATATGTGCTTAGCAGGAATTATAATCACTTCATACGTATTTGTTTAATTTTTTTTTATCACTAATGTAATATCCCGGATATTTAAATGAATTAGAAATAAAATATTTAATATTTAATAAAGGTTGGAGTTTGATAACCTAGTAGTGATAGATAAATAGAGGTCCAAATTAAATTTAACGGACTAACTTAGATATGGTGATATCAAAATTTTTGATAAGTTAGTAAGTAAAGTGATAATTCAATAAACTTGACTAACAACAAGTCTAATTAAATTAAGAGAATTAATTAGTGGAGTTATGTAATTATGCGACGTGGTTGCGTGTAAATTAAATATGTATTTATATGAATATATATATGCGTGCATATTTAGTAACATAATTTAATGGTTAATTAAATTGTGATAAATAGATAGATTAATATTAAATTAATCCGAATTGAATTAAAAGGTTTATTGTGGAATTAATTTATTCATTAATCAACAATTATGCAAATTGTTGATAAATTATTTGTGAGGAATAGTTATGTAAATTATATAATTATAAATTATATAAACTAGTTGAATTAATTAAGGGAGATTAGTAATGGTATATATGTACAACATTTAATTTCATATATATAAATGGATTAAATTAATTAAGTAATAATTTAATATATTAAATGAATATATTCTATAATTAAATAAATCATTGTAAATGATTTATGAGAGTGAAAAATTTAATTATACAATTATTTGTGTAATATTAATTAAATAATTAAATAAATTATTTAAATAAGAAATTGAGTAAATATATTATTATTTCAATGTATTTTCGGGTAAATGGAATTATTTCCATAATTGATGAGAAATGAATTATTTAATGTAAATGTATTAAATAATTTAATTTATGGCCTAAATAATATATATTAAATTATATATTGTATTTATTTTAATTTCATAATTTATTGTGAAATTGTTTTTGAGGTAAAGTAATGTGTATAAATAATATATACAGATTATATATATTATTATTAGCGAACACACTCTAAAGTTTTAATATCAAAATAATTGATAAGTTGTTATTAATTAAATATTCAATTAAATTGAATATAATGAGTGAATTAAATATAATAAATTAATTAATATGATTATTAATTAATGTAAATAATGTGAAATATTAATAATAATATTTATTAGTCCATTTAGTAATTTAATACTTATGGGTTAGAATATTTAATTATTTATTTAATCATGGATTGAATAATTAATGTGTAAATTATTAAATTAGCCCAACATGGGTCAATTAGTAGCCTAAGTGGAGAATAATAAAATTTGACAATTTAGTAGCCCAAATAATTTAATTGGAGCCCAATTGGTATTTTAAATAAATTCCAATGCTTGGCCCACTTGAAAAATACTTTATAAAACTATTAATTCTTAAAAAAATGAGCAAGTGTCATTCAATTTGGGACAAGGAACCATCAGCCGTATGGTGCTAGGAGAGAGAGGATGAAATTGATTGTTATTTTATTTTATTTTTCTTTTAATTAAATAAATGATTGCTTGTTTATTTTTTTTAAGTACATGACACCATCCCTCTTCCACCAACTAAGTCATGGGCTAACTTTCTTGTGCAAGTATCCAAGTGAGGAGCATCATGACTTATAGATATAATTTTGTATCTAAGAATTTTGAATGTATACTTGAAATGATAGACATTATACTTCATTTATTTTCTAAGTTCCAAAAGAGAGTTTGAGAGAAATAGTTTGGGAGAGTAAGAATTTTGAGAGAGAGCATGGAGAAGGTAGAGAAGGAGATCTTGGTGCATATCTTCAAGTTGCACAACCCATTTTGGAAGAAAAATGAAGATAACCATTAGAATGAGGTAATGACTATTTTAAATGTAGTTTATTTTTATTTTAAATTAAATAAACCAACATGTGTGTATAAATATATTAATGTAGTTAATAATATGTAGTAGTAATATTTATGCCATGCTTGAGTTTAATATGCTTGGTTTGTATTTTGGTATAATTTATATGCTAAAAACATGTGTTTGGTGGTGTTAAATAAAGTCTCAAAATAATGTCCAAAAATAATTTTTATAATATTTAGATTTAATGTTATAATATTATAGAACATTAAATCATGAGAAAAAATAAAGTTTGAATCACTCAAAATGGAGTTATACACAAAAAGTTATGATTTGTGGTAGTTTATGTGATGTAAAACTTTTTATAAATTTTTTTTATATTAAATCATGAAAAATTAAATTTTCATGTTATAAATTTTTGTTAAGTTATTGGTATTTTTTCTGAATTTTTATTGAGAGATTAAGAGTTTACTTGAAGGTATAAATTTTATTAAGTTGTGTATAAAAAGTACTGTTCACGTTCTGTGAGAGGGAAAAGAAAAAGGACTGGCCGCGCAATGCGCGCCAGCCAAATAAATCTGCCAGACAGCCGTACAAAACGACGCCGTTTGGCGCATAAAAAGTTAACCCGCGCGCAATGCGCGGACGTCGTTTCCGTTGCTTCTAAACGACACCGTTTTGGCCCCGGGTTTTTGTAAGGCGCGCCATGCGCGGAAGACATTTTTTGGCTGAAATTACAGTTTTGCCCCTCCGTTCGATTTTCTGATTAATTACGAAATTGCCATCGGTCCGATTTTTCAACTTATTTACGGAAATGCCATTCTGGATAATTTCAATTAATTTAAATGTTTAAAAATTAATTTAAAATTATAACAAAAATATTAATAATATAAGAATGATATTTAGGTATTGAATATTATATTTTCCAAATATAATAAGTATTTAGGATTAATATTTAAATGTTGTAAATATTAATCTAGTTAGTTTAATATTATATTTTTCAAATATAATAAGCATTTAGGATTAATATTTAAATGTTGTAAATATTAATCTAGTTAGTTTAATATTATATTTTTTTAAATATAATAAGTATTTATGATTAATATTTAAATGTTGTAAATATTAATCTAGTTAATATTATATCTTCTGAATTTATGATTAAATTAATTATTATTTAATTAATATTAAATAATAAACAAGGATGATAAATTAATTAATTATTATTTAATTACTATTAAATAATAATTAAAGACAACTAAGATTGATTATTAAATTATTTATTATTTGATTAACTTTAAATAATAAATAAATTCAGTTAGTTATTATTTATTATTAAATAATAACTAATGATAATTGAGTATTTACTATATAATTTTATTATTTATTATTTAATTAAATTTAAATAATAAATGAATCTAGTTAGTTAGTTATTATTTATTATTAAATAATAACTAAAGATATTTGATTATTTTTAATATAATATAATTATTTATTATTTGATTAACTTTAAATAATAAATAAATCTAGTAAGTTATTATTTATTATTAAATAATAACTAAAGGTAGTTAATTACTTACTATTTAATTAATGTTAAATAGTAATTAAATGAAATAAAGAAAATGTCTTTTAACTCTTTTGTTTAAACAATTATAATAAATTGTTTAATAGTTTAATAAGTGTTTAACACTTGAGAAAATTGATATAAATTAATTAAATTATTAACCTAAGATTTATTAATTGTTTTATAGGTTAATGATAGTATATTAAATTATTTGTTATGTAACTTTTATTTGCTAGATAAATAGTATAATTGAGCACATAATTGTACAATTTTACGTAGTGCTAATTATTAGACCAACTTGATTAATGTTAGGTCTTTCAAAACCAGTTAGTTAAAGCTAGACATTAATTGTAGCTGAGCAGACAGACAAGTTTCTACTCAATTTATATTCGAGCAGGATATATTATTTTATTGTTCAAGTTCCTAACTCAAACTCAAGTTATTATGTTTCAAGCATGCTATGGTTTAATTCTGTATAATTATTCCACCTCTTTAAATTGTTGATTCGCACATAGTGCTTGTTGCATGTGTTCATCAGGTATGAAAGGCTGATCACCTTCATTACCATAAGGTTCAGTTAAATTTGTTCATGGTCATTATTGACACTCAACATTAATTAATTCAGTCATTCAATTATTGAAATTATGACTCGTACTCTTTCACAATTATTATATTGTTGAAAATTCAAAAGCTTATTCTTTCTTTCAATCATGATATATCGTTATCGTATTTAAACTTGCTGAGCAAAGTCGTTGCTCACTCTTGCTATATCATGATAACAAATTTCAGAATAATACGAATGTCTGAGGAGAGACGGAGACAGAAGCAAAAGACAAGATTATAGTGTTATGCATGATAACTAAATTGTTATATGATGTAAGTAATTTTGTAAATTTTTTTATGAATCTAAAGGTATATATGTAAGTTAAGATTAGAAACCTTGGGAAATGTTGTAGAATAAATAATTTATGTTTATATATTCCGCATTAGTTATAGAACGTGTATGAAGATGATGTATCGTGACGTACCAAGTCTAGGGTTAAAGGAACCCGGATTTGGGATCGTTACAATTAATATTTATTTTAATAATTAAAAAATTAACATAAATATTTATAATATGTATATTATTTTTTATTTTATAAAATAGAGCTTGTACTACCACAATTCCATGATGCACTAAAGTCTAAAATACCAAAAAAGATCAACGGGTGACTAATATTTTATCTTCTGAACTCTCCTCACATTTATGTGGAGTTATGAACTTTGCTGGTCTGCCACAAGAGACTATAAACTTAAAATTACCAACACCCACGTGATATTCGCATAAATTTCAGAATCCTCAAGGACAAAACCGTACATTCACAACCCAAATAATATGATAAACCATTCTTTGTCGGCCTGTCAAACTCCTCTCCTCCTTGCCATTGAAATACTCCGCCATTGAAATCCCCCCTACACTCACTCTCTTTCTTTCCTGACAGAAATTCAAATCCTCTGTCCTCTCTCTATATAAATACATACATATATTTATATTAGTAGTTCTAATGGCCCTGCAGGTGCAAATATCAGGATCTCCTTTTAGCAAATCAATTGGGTCAGTGGGTTCATCATGGCTTGTGAAAAACTCTGCAATTAGCTGCGGAATCGGAGAGCAGAGGAGAGAGAAAAGTGTGACGGGCCTGATTATGAAGAAGAAGGGCAATAATAAGCAAAAGGGGTTGTTGTGTTCGACTTTGGAGACGGTTGGGCCGGTGGTGGGTGAAGTGACGGAGGTAGATAAGGACAGTTTCTGGCCTCTTGTTAATGCTGCTGGCGATAAGGTTGTGGTTCTGGACATGTACACTCAATGGTATCTTCTATTTCTTTATAGCTTAAATGTACTTTATACTTGAAGTTTTTTTGCCTTTTATTACGTTAAATATTAAGACATTGAACCTTTATATATCTAAATTTTTATAAAAAAATCTTCGGGCCACCAACATATAATAATTGATCTAAAGGGTATTTTGAGTAATTTTGCTCCTAAACATCTTTGGGATTACAAAAGGTACTAAATTTACATAAATTTGTAGGTAGGGGTGTTCAACGGTACCGTTTTTTTCGGTTTTTTACCGAACCGATCGGTACCGGTTCGGGCGGTACCGGTTTTTTTCGGTTTCGATTTTTTCGGTTTCGGTTTTTCGATTTTTTTATACTTTTCGGTACCGGTACGGACAATTTTGCATTTCGGTAAATACCGGTATACAGAAAGAACCGAAATAAATAATATAATATTAAATTTTTATTAATTATTATAATAATTCTAATAATTATATATATTATTATATATAAAATAATATATTTAATTATATATATTATTATAATATATAAATAAATTAATATATAATTATTATTTATAAATTATAATTATATATATTACGAATCGGTAAAAACCGAAAACCGAACCGAACCGAAAAAACCGAACCGAATTTGTACCGAACCGGTACCGCAACCGGTAATTCGGTACCGGTACCGGTTCTTGGTTTTTCGGTAATTCGAGTTCGGTTTTGGTTCGGTTTTTTCGGTTCCGGTTCGGTAAAAAACCGATGGACACCCCTATTTGTAGGTACGTGATTAGTGTGTGATGATATTTTCACGGCATTTTTTAATATTTTCACATGAAAATCATCGTTATAAGACCTATTGTGACGGTTAAAACCGTCGTTATAAAACTATAGCAACGGTTTTTAAGTGAAAATATCAAAAAATAGTGTGAAAATATCAATTTTCTTAGATTAGAGTCAATATAAACTATATATACCTTAACAGATGAGATGAGATGAGATTGCCTTTCACTCCAAGACTAGTGGTGATGCAAGGCAATATTATGGAATAAAGAATTAATAGAAAATTATGAGAAACAAAGGAAAGTAAACTAGGATTTAAACTCATCGGGTGTCTCTGTATGTATCAACATGAATCAGCACTACCATAGAAAAAAAATACCTCTACAGTATGAATTATTCACTCTGTTCCAAATTATAAGATTAATATTAATTAAAAAGTCAATTTTTAATATTTTCAAATTCAAAATTGAGATGAATTCATTTAGTTTATGTCAATACAATTATGTATATCATAAGTTACCTAAAAAGTACTACTAGTTTTTATAAGATTTATTGTTTTGAAAACTTAAATGAATAATGTCAAATTGCCAATTTAAAATTTGAAAATGTCTCAAATTGATTTTCTTTTAAAAAGTTAATAGTGATCTTATAATTTTGGACGGAGGGATTATATATTTAAATAGACTCAAAATCCTAATATTACTTGGGGAATAATAAAAATACGAAACGAATAAAGCACCCTTATTATATATTGAAAATTCTTAATCACTAATCAATATTCTAAATCCCCAATAATAAATAAAATACATAAAGGATATTAATTACTCTTACATTAAACATAATAAAAAAATCCAAATAATAAATATAAAAAATCTCTTATTTGTTCTTAACTTGTGGTCCCCATCAGGTGGCCTAAAAATTTTATTTATAGAAATTGAGGGACATTAAAGGTGAATGTTTTAAAATTAAAACATTAAGGTGTATGTTCTAAAATGCACAATGCTTAAAGGTTTAAAGTGTATTTAAGCTTATATTTCTTCATACTTGTGACTCTTGTGAATTCATTGCAATTAATGGTGTTTTGATTTATGAATATATATGTGTGTGTGTATGTGTGTGTGTGTGTGTGTGTGTGTGTGTGTGTGTATTTGGCCTTTCCGAAAAAGAGATTCCACTATTAGTTGTTAATGAGTTATATTTCTATTTTATTTTCAGTTGCCAATGACCCCTTTTCAAGTAGGAGAAATTATTCATTGATTATGTGCTTTTTGTCTGTCAATCACAACCAAATGAAATGAGTTTGGAGTGAAAATTTGATACCAGGCACATGATAAGGGCACATTAAAGGATTATTATTCAGTCCCCTATAATAGGCCCTGATAATAGCCTTGAGCAATATAGTTTCATTTAGAATTTGGCCAATGAAGATAATTATGAATTGGCCATTTCATTAGAGAGATAGAGAGAGGGAGTGAGAAAGCATACACCGGGTTCCTACATGAATATATTAATCCGTAGTAGTATTAGATGCTTTCCTAACAGTGTAGAAGGAATTTGACTAGAGTCACTTAATTTCAGCATGTCATTGTTTCTTAGTTAGCTAAACTTGAGTTGATTTACTTTCTGTAATTGTGGACTATTTGATAGATTGAAATCATTTCCGTATTATCTTGTTTTAATATACCAATGAAATCTGACATTTTAAGAAACCATAATAACATTTATAAGTTGGTGACTATCTGTTTTTTCAAGTAAAGTTTCTACAAATATCCACCAAAAATGCTTTGTAAACCATAAGAAACAGCCCCCTTCATATTAATGCCAGTTCACATTTTTGCGCTCTTAAATTTTTGCTGTAGTTCCCCTGTCTGAAAAGCAACTGTAGATCACATTCCTTTCCATTTAAATAGCATGTATATTCAATTATCTTTATCATATATCTTGACGACACAAGACACCTAAATGCATGTTGACATACACCAAATAAACTAACTGCTAAAATATAAACTGTTTATAGTAAGCATGTAGCCATCATAGTTGTTAGAATCAGGCAATTTGAGATTCAACATGGAGCACTCGGTAGTAGTTGGACACTTGGACCACATCGCCACATTTTGGGTTACAGTGTTCACTCTTTGAATCTGGGAGAAATTTTGATCATGTGGTAATTGTAATAGTAAGAGTATATACTTATCCAGAAAAAAAGTGTATGCATAAATGTTAACAAAGATGGGCCTTTACCTTTGTGTAGACTATTAGATATTTTAATAGGTTTGATCTGAGGAAGATAGATCAAGAAAGAGGTGGCAGATATCTCGCTCGGTACTTGCAATTTAGTTGCTTGAAATAATGTTTGTCGTTATGCCCAATTATATTAAGAGTTTGCCTTGCTTATTCCCCTGTAGCATGTTAAAAATCTGTGGTCCATGTCCTGTAATTTGGTGAGTCCCATGATGGTGTTATGTACAAACTTCCCAAATCTGAACTTGTAAAGACATCAATCTAAATTCTGTATGGACTGATAAGAAGATAAGTTACAGGAGTACTCAGTACTTAGACAGAATATCGTGAGATGACTCACCATTCCCTGAAATACCCTAATCTGGTACATTATGACAAGCTTAGCCCCCAAATTTAGCTTAATAAGTTATGCCTCACAGTCTATGCATATGGATATTGAAATTGGTGTTAGTTGTTACCCTTTCACAAATGGAAACAACGAATACAGATGTTATTGTTGAATGAACTATTAACATCTGCAATCAGTTCAAAGCTTGTAAATTTATCAGATGAATCTGGACTAACTGGATGTTTAATGCAAGCTGATTTAATGGCTCTTATCTATAATCCTAAGATAAGTTTAACCTATTTGAAGATTTTGATAGAATTATCCCGACATAGCTATGCCATTTGAACAAATAACTCATTTCCAGATCGTAATTTCTTCACCATATTTGCTTGAATGAATCAGTGTGGGACTGTTTTTGTAGTTTATCTGTTATAATTTATTTAGCATATTTCCTTCCCATATTTTTCAATTCTTTTGTTCTACAAAAGGAGTCCATTTGTTAGTGATAGCAATATAAAATGACACGAAGTCTTCAAGTTTGCCTTCATAATTTCATTATCACACCACACTACTAAACTGACAATTTATTATTTTAGGGGTATACATGTACCAAATGAATACATACTTAATATGCACAAATTTTTTAAATGAGACTCTTTTTGTGTAGCGGACAATATTATTTAGTACAAAAATCCAAATAGTATCATTTTAGACCCACAGTGAGAGGAGTGGGCTGAAACTTAATGGAACTGACACTAAAAGAATTATTTTGTTGGGACTGATAAAATGAGCATAACCTACTGAGAAGTCCCCCCCGCCACTCCCCAAAAAGTACAAGCTGTATAGCATTTGTTTGAACTCCTCACTTCTAGACACAAGAGAATTATAATGTTCTTTGGACATGGTTTTAAGTGACGGTGGTGGTTTGGTTCTTCCATAGTGCACCTATTGTTGTGCATATTGTATGGAAGCTATCCTAGAGGAGAGTGTGTAACTGAAGTAGTGCAGATTGATAGACTGATAATCTGGGTAATTGTTATTGAAGAAATATTTAGAAAGGTCTTCGGGAAGCAATTGCTAGTTAATCTATACTAACAGGTGTGGTTGTTATTTAGTTGAAATCCGACTTCTCTTGGAAAGCCTCGGGGTAGCCAAGAACTAGCAAATAATTTATATCAGAATCTAAATGTTAGGTTTTGTTATTACTGTCGCAAGATATTATTCTAGTTGGTATTAGGATTGGCTAAACAAGGGCAGATTCACTACACACCCGGGGGTTCTTAAGCACCCCTCATGGACGTCCTTGAATTTATTTTGAACCAATGGAGCGGTTGGTGCTGCTGCTTCTACAATATTTCGCGATTGATTAATTTCTCGTGATTTCGGATTTGTCTTTAAACTTGCAGGTGTGGTCCTTGCAAGCTCATGGCTCCTAAATTCGAAGAACTGTCACAAAAGTATTCTGATGTTGTCTTTCTAAAGCTGGACTGCAACAAAGAAAATAAGGTTGGTTGTCATTTTCCCCCCTTTTTCGGTTTTGTCCATCTCTCTGTCTCTGTCTGTGTTGTCAGCTGTTTATATTTACTCATTTCTACCAATCTCATGGCGATTTTATCACATTTGGCAGCCATTGGCGAAGGAGCTAGGAATCAAAGTGGTACCTACATTCAAGATTCTCAAAGACAGTAAGATTATTAAGGAAGTCACGGGGGCAAAATTTGAAAACTTAGTAGCTGCAATTGAGATAGTTAGATCAACTTAAACTCTTCTTGTTTCCGAGTATGTAACTATGTTTATAATGCAAGATCCTCGTGAAATAATTAGTTTTTTCATGTTAAAATGATCTCCACACGTTTCCTGGTTAATTTGTGCATTTTCGTCGTATGGCGTTGTATTGTAATTTACGCAAAACTACTTGTGGTTGCGGTTTCATGTAATAAAACCCTCCCTCTTTTTGCAATGGGGCATAAGAATGAGGCTCCAAATAGAAGTAGATGTATACAGTTTCTACAGACAGACAAAACATACAGCACACTCCCTTTGACAAAATTCAAAGGATATTAGCTTTGTGTACAATAGAGGATACTCGTATTGAAATAGCTAATGAAGTTGTCGAGAGCACTTGAGTGCTCTACAACTGAAAAAGAGTCGTCGAGTTAGAAAACATAGGGCACTCTGAGGTTCTTTTAAACTCAGAGAACCTCAGAGTCAATTGAGCACAATACCTTTGTTGCATAGACTCTTTATTTTTTGCTTTTTTGCTTAAATACTCGTATCGACACTCTAATAAGAATGATTATTGGACACTTTATTTTAGTTTGAAAGTTTGGCAAAATTGAAGGAATACTCGTGTCAGACTTTTTAAAATATCATGCGACCGTGTCCTAGTTTGAAAGTTTGGCAAAATTGAAGGAATATTCGTGTCAGACTCTTCAAAATATCACGCGGCCGTGTCCAATAGAAGACTCCATTCGAATCTGTCTAACATAGTGCAAGACCATACTGATGAGCAACACAATCCGTGCCATCCAAAACAGGTTTCCATCTACAAGCAAAACCATACTCATGAGCATACACAATCAGTGCCATCAAAAACAGTATGCCATTTACTAAAGGGGGTTCAAATATACATTAGTTGCGCTCAAAAGGTAATGAATCGATTGACGAGTCTGATATGTAGGTAGTAATCAATGCTAATTAATTATATCTTTAGTTATAGACAGAAAAAGAATACTTATGCTACGTTTGGATTATAGGAATGAAGGCAAAAATAGAATGACTTATTCTTATAGAATAAAAAAAAATGTATTTGATTGCTCTATTGGAATGAGACAGACTCTTCTCTATTCTATTGATTCACCCATTTCATTCTTTGAATCCAAACGCAGTATTAAAACATATACAGTCATGAATTTTTTGCACCTTATTTGGAATCAATAAATTTAGGGAATTGATATTTTCACAAGCTAATTTGATATTTCTACAAGATCAAATGAAACTCACTTGTGAAAATATCAAATTAACTTATGAAAATATCAATTTTCTAAATTTAATGAACGCAGTGTAATTAATTTTTTGTATATGAATAGTATCAATTACTTGATTTTCTAGATGCTGAATTGATGAGAAAATCTTAATATATTCTGAATTCTTTATAAGATTAAGGAAAATGACATAATTTCTTACTTATATTATTCATGATGAATAACTTAGCGGATCTACTCAACACAAACCTAAAGATTTATTATATAACTCACACTAATTAGCGTCTATATATCGTATTTAATTAGATTAAATTAGTCTATTTTTAACATATATAATTAATATTATCCTAAAAAGTATTCTTACACAATCGACATTCATTTTGGTACAAAAGAGCCTAAATATAAATCATTTTCCTTCGAATTCAGATTATTCTATCCAGCACACAATTGAACTTGACGCAGAGGACATAATTTTTTTAGCCCATCTCATTTATGGCACATTATGTGATGTAATTTTTTAAATATAAAGATAATTATAAGTTTATAACTTAACGTAACTTATCACACCCTAGAATTCTATTCCCAATTATTTAATTATTTCTTTGAAAAATTATGCAAACATATAAATTTGTGCCACATAAGCTATTATTATATCTCTTTTGTTTTAAATTATAATATTATCGTCGGATTGTTAAGTTAATTTGAGATATTTTTAAATTTAAAATTAATAAATTTTAAAAATAATAAATATTTTAATTGGTAAGTACTTTTTGTATAGTCTATGATATTTATTATTATATTGATTAAAATTAAATAACTTTACGTCAATTTCGAGTTTAAAAATATCTCAAGTTAACTTCAAAATTTTATAATAATTTTATATTTTGGAGTAAAAAGAGTGTTCGAAGTGTGTTTTATTAAGTAACATAAGATTTTTGAAAATTATCGGACGTATGACAATTTTAAAATTGAGAATATAAAAAAATTACAGATGAACAAACTTATAGTAATCGATTAAAGAACTTGAATTCTGAACAATCTTTTTAGATAATTAAAAAAATAAGTTATATTTTTTATAGAAGAGAGTCGCAATTGTATAATGAGTTATGATGATAAATTTAGATTTATGTATATACATTAATTTATCCTAATTTATAGCTTAGTTTCGAATTGCAGTCTAACTTGGTCATTAAATTTATTCACATAAATTATTTTTCAATACAAATTACACTTATTCTAAGTTTAAATATGGATTAATACATTGAACTTTTATTTTATTTTTTATTTTAGGGATTGTCTTGTTAATTTTTTCAATTAGGAGATTAACCTTTTTTTTTTTTTTTTTTTTTTTTTTCACTTTGGGGATTGTCGTCTCAATTTTTTTAATTAGGGGATTAAACTTTTAATTTTTTTTTCATTTTAGGGATTTTATTCTCAAAATTTTCAATTAGGGGATTAAACTTTTAATTTTGTATAATTCATTTAAGTTTTAATAAGTAATAAATCTCATAATTCGAAATAATGTTTAGATAGTTTAAAAAATTAGATGATATTGATAATAAATAAATAAATTTATATTTATTTTAAATTTAAGAATATTATAATTTAAATTTTTAAAAAATTATATGAATTTTACGTCTAATCTGATTACATCTAATTTTTTTCAAATGATTGTAATATTTTTCTATTCAAAATTTTAAGATGTGTTAAAAATATATTCACATACAATATCCTATTTTTTAAAGAAAATGTAATATGTTTAATAATAACGGTCATTATTTGATTACATTTCAATATGCTAAAATATAAAATTCGTATAATTTTTTTAAAAGTTAATTTATAATATTCTTAAATTTAAAATAAATATAAATTTATTTAATTTATTATCAGTGTAATCTAATTTTTAAAACTATGTAAAGATTATTTTGAATTATGAGATTTATTATTTGTTAAAACTTAAATGAATTATACAAAATTTAATAAATCCTTCTAAGTGAAAAAATTGAGAAAACAATTTCAAAGTAAAAAAATTAAAAAATAAAAATTTAATTTTCTAATTAAAAAAATTAAGAAAATAATCTCTAAAATAAAAAAAAAATTAAAATATTAATCTATATTTATAGATACCTAATATATATATATATATATATATATATATATATATATTATCTATAATTTTATCCAATTTCATTAATCGATAAGTATTAGTTATAATTCTATCTAATCTCGTTTATCGATAAGTTTCACAATTAGATTTGGGCAGACATTTATAACAATCCAAAGTACAAGTCGTTGCATAGAATCATGATCCGAAAAAACTTGAACCTTTTTTCCTCTTTAGGGAAAAAAAAAAAAGAAACTAAGAAAGGCAAACAATATATTTTTTTGACATGTAACGCTGACATAACCAATTGTCTGTTGAACTTGTTTGCCGTTGTTTTCTCTCTCCTCTCTCCTCTGTTTTCATCTCCCAAACTTGTCCCCATTTGCCTTTCGGCTCCTTCCACCACTGACCGGGCGGTCTTTTCCATTAATTATCCTCTTTCAATTTCTTATTTAAAATCAAATTTACACACACAAACAGAAATCTTCTACTTCTCTCTTGCAATTTTTCACACACAAAGATATACATATATGTATGTATGTATAGGAGTATACATATCAGAAATGGATCTGAGAATAAGGAGGAGAAGTATGATTTTGTTGTTGTTAGGTTTTGTATTTGTAGCTGAATTGTTATGTTTTTCCTCGGCCAATGTTGTGTTCGATGTGAAGCACAAGTTTGGTGGGCGTGGTGAGAGGTCATTGAGTGCACTGAGAGCTCATGATTCCCACCGTCACGGTAGAATGCTGGCCGCCATAGATCTCCCCCTGGGTGGCAAGGGCCGTGCTGATGATTCATCGTTTGTTTCTAACTCATTCTCTAAATAATTATTGGTTTCGTTGTATAATTGGTATACTTCAATTTTGAGGTATATAATTATTTGAATAATTATTGGTAGTATGTGATTATTGGGATTGATTGTAGTACTTATTACTCCTCATCCCGCAAAAGAATCCTACTTGCATTGATGGTTGTATATATAACTTCCAGTCCCATAGAGAGTCCCATCAGTATTTACTGAAGTTAGAGACGTCAACGGCGAACGGAGCTGTTCTCAAAAAAATAAAAAAAAAGCTCGGATCGAATTGGCTCGTTTAAGTTTAAGTTCAGCTCGACTTGACTCGGGTTCATTTGTTGAGTTGAGCTCGAACAAGGAATTGTGTTTTTTGATTAATTAAACGAGCCAAGCTCGAACTATACTATGTTTGACTCGAGTTCGGCTCATTTAAGCCTTGACTTGTCAAAGTTTACCTGAGCTTGTGACTCGATTGGTATTGAATTAATTAACTTACTTTTTTTATAATATAAAAACAATTAATTTAATAATTATTTAAATTTGGTTTAGTTTGACTAAAACTTGGCTTGACTTGAGCTCATTTAGGCTCGACTAGTTTGTAAATGAGCAGAATTCGAACAACATATTAAGGCTCGTTTAAAGGCTCGGCTCAACTCATTTAACTGTCAGTTGAGCTCGAGCTCGATAGGGCTTGGCTTTAATTACAGTCTCCATTTGCTGACATTAGGCACACAATTTTTGTATTATGTTTAACCCTAAAAATAATAAATTGTTATTTTAGTAGTGGTGGTATGATATGAAATTTAATGGTAAACTTGAGGAAATGGCATCATTTTATAATACTATCAATAGAAAGAGGACTTTTTTTATAAAACAAAATGTTGACAAATGAGACTCTTTTTGTAGAGCACATGGAGTACTGTTTATTGTTTGTGAGTTGTTCCTGTCTAGCTCCTTAATAGTTCCTTTCTCACTCGAATAGTTCCTTTCTTGCTCCTTATAATAGTAGTTCCTTTCTCACTCCTTATTAATAGTCATGTCAGTCCATGAACTTAGTTTTCTTTTTTAACTAGGATTTAAGGGTGCTATTCAGTAATTGATTTAATTATATATTCCATTTGTTTCACCAAAAGAGTCCCATTTGCAAAAATTGCAAATATTAAAGATGTGTTTTTGTTAAGTGTGTATTCCTAAATATAATAAATAGTTAATTAATTAGTGGTAACATAATAACTAAATTATGATGATAAACTTGTGGATATTGTCTCATTTTATACTACTATTTACAAAAGAGGACATTTTTTTGGATTATTAGTATATATATATATTTTTCACAAATGAGACTATTTTTGTGGAATGGAGGGAGTAGCTTGTTAATTCAAGGAATTTATTCATGATTTTTTTTTAAATGTCTAAATTAATTACCGGCTTGATGAAAGACGAATGTTTAGAAATTTTTGTGAATGCAGGGTCTAAAACTTATTATTATTGTGCAATGAAACCCTTCCTTCAAGTTATGATGCTGATATCTGTACAAATGTTTGCCTGCAATTCTTTTTTTACCGCATTTTGGTATAAATGATTGGGAGGCAAAGAGAAGAAACATAGGCTTTTTCCTTTATTACTTTTCTTTTCTGGGCTTAAAAGTTAAAATAAGGCGAGAGAGAGAGAGAGAGAAGGAAAATCCAAAATAGTCAAGTGAAGTAGAGAACTAATAGTTTATTCTCAGTTGATTTTCTCTCTCCCTTTCTCTCTTCTCTAGATAGCAAACATCCTAGGTATCTTTTTTCCCATGCAATTTTTCTCATGCATGAATTTATCCTCAACTAGTAGCGTAATCTAGGTGATATCTAGTTGGAATCTTAGCCTAATTTTTAGTCTCTCAAGTCTCTTGGTGCCTGCTGAGCCTGAACTAGCTATGCAACTGCAGCCACACTTTTCCCGCATATAAAACTTCCCCCCCCCCCCCCCCCCCCCCCCCCCCCATCTGTGTTTGGGTGAGCTTGATTTATTTTAATTTATACATGGTTTTATTTACATAGGCTCTTTTACACTAAGATTGGGATTGGGACTCCATCAAAGGACTATCACCTGCAGGTTGATACGGGAAGTGACATCCTATGGGTAAATTGTGCTGGCTGCAACAATTGTCCCAAGAAAACCAAGCTCGATGTATGTTCCTTCCTAAACTTTACGGTTTCATTTGAATTTATTATCATAAGGATGAGAACTTAAATCATTTGTGTGTATATATTAAAATGTTTAGTCACATTGCTGTCTGTAGTTGATGATTAGACGCGTCTATTTAATAATTTATTTTTCATGGTTATCGTACAACAGATAAAATTGGCTAAATATGATCCAAAGGGCTCCTCAACTGGAAAACTTGTCACTTGTGATCAAGATTTTTGCACCAGTACATTCAGTGCTCCCTTTGCTGATTGCAAGTTTGGACAACTCTGTGAATATTCTATTAGTTATGGGGATGGGAGCTCAACTGCAGGCTACTTCGTTAGAGACAATATACATTTTAATCGTGCATCTGGAAACCTTCAAACAACAACCATGAATGGCAGCATAGCATTCGGGTGAGTTTTAATATCTCATTTAGAGTGTGGTTTAGTATCATATAACAAACAGACACATGGCTTGACCTCAAATTAATTAAAATGCTGAATAACATCATAATCTTTTGCAAAATAAATGAGCTACTGTGTTACATCAATATAACGTAGCAAACACGAGTAGACTAAAGATTTAATTTGTAATTCTTAAAAACAGAGGCCTATTTGATAACGAGTCATCAATACATGCCTACAAGTTCAGAGTTCACGCATCATTTAAAGAGGAAGAAAAACTTTTATAACGAATTATTTTATGTCAAGCCTAGAACTTACAGAGGTTTCAAGTGTTAGTTACAGTTTCTGTTAATGTTCAGAATTGTTGTAACAGTTGGGGTAGGACAAACTTGGAGCAAATTAGCACTCGACAATATGTTGATTAGCCAGGGTCAATATTGTATCTTCATTTTCAGTTACTTGTGCATAATTGAAATTTCAGATTGAGAGTTTTAGTTTGAGATTTCTTATTCAACTTGCAATCTCTTTTCTGTTCCTATGCGCTACCTATTCTCTCCCCCTCAAATCGGTCTCTAGTTCTGTTGTTGTCAGTTGCTAACAACCTTAATTAGGACTTCAAGGTGGCTAAGATAAACCAAAGGGAGAACTTATTCAACACTGCATGAGTGGGTGGTGGTAGGATAAACAAGGGAGAACTTACTCACAAGTTTTTTTTATACATTTTCTGATTTTGGTAACGACGGTGGTTTTAATCATTTAGAGGAATTTTTGCCTAAAATCTGAGATAATATCGTGTTTAGTTTTTTTTTTTTAATAAAGGAAAAAAGTCAGTTTTATTAAAAATAGACGATACAATAATATCAGCGGGGACAAGAAGTCCACCCTCACGACCGGTGGAAACAAGACATAAGGAGCACTTACAAAGTTTAAGCCTGCCCCTTCAGTCTATATTTAAGGCAGACCCCAAAAGGGGTTGGGGTACCTCTAAAGGTCTATAGTAGAACCCTAAGGGGATACAAGAAAAATAACCATATCCCTCAATAAATTAAAAGATAAGTAGCTTCCTGTGGACAGTCATTTTTATAAAAAGAAGAGAAAAGTAAGGGGATATGAAGTCCTTCCTCATTAATTTCTTTGTAGAATCACAGACTGCAAGAAAGCTTCCGTGTGTGTAAGCAGAATGATGAAATAAACTCATTTATTAGTGCTTTGTCCTGTTGCTTGGGAATTGTGTAACTCTACTTTTGGAGTGTTGTGGAAGAAGTGGGCGTTTCCTATTTTGGTGGATGATTTATTTCTTTTACGATTAAGATGTTTTGGCGGATGAAAGACAGTACAATGCTTTTAAAGTGTGCAATCTTTACTGTTCTTTAGGGATTTTGGAATGACTGTAATACTCGACTTTCTAAAGACATCTATTTATCTTCCGCTTTACTTCGAGATAGGATCCTTTTCTTCCTTCTTTATGGTCTCTGCAACTGTCAAGACCAGTGGCATAATAGCAAGTAAAATAGCTCAAATTTTCTAGAAGATTTCAAGTTCAGTAATATGGTTAGGGCATTGCTGTAATTAATTGTACTACTTTGGTATTTGTAGTTTTCTGTTAAGGTAGAGAATAGCTTGAAGGGAAATTTAGGAAAGGTTTAGTTATTATTAGTTTCTAGAATCAAGGCAACACGTGCCATGTGAGTTGGTTAGGGCTACTTGAGTCATTTCTTTCTTCTATGTTGCGGAGAATCAGTGTGATCTTTCTCTATATATATGCTGAGCCAGTGTAATAGTTATCTTCTTCCCCAAATTCTTCTATTTTCTCAGTCCCCATTCTTTCTTTTCTTAGTCCCACATTCTAATCTCTCTCTCTTCTCAGTCCCGTTCTTCGGTTAACTGACTTGAGCTTCCCTGGAGGCTTAACAGCGCCTAGTGCCGAGGAGTATTTCCAAATTTAGACTTTTTCTTTATTGAGTGTTCTCTTTATATTTACAGTTGTTATTGGGTGGATGTCCTTCTCCCCTTATGCTTGTATTCTCTCTATACATCATATTAAATTTCATTTTTTCTTTGTTTGTATATTATTACTATTTTTTTCTTTACTTTTCTTTATTTATTTTTCCCTTGTTGTCTTTATGCTATTTTGCTGTCACATGGATTTCATTTGCAGCTCAACTAGTTTAAGATAAAAGGCATAGCTGAGTTGAGTAGGGGAGGGAGGGTGTTTTGACTCTATGAACATTATCCTTGAACAATGTTCTTGGGTTCATGATAGGTTTAGGTTGCTAGGGTCGAAAAGAATGAATTTGTAGAGGAACTCTAGGCATCACACATATATCCCATATGCATCACACCTAGGGTTTGAGTTGCATCACTCGAACCAAAATATATCAAATTTTCTATAAAGAACTTGATCCTATTGAATAAAAAGAACCATGAGTCTTTATACTTTGAAGTAATCACGTATTAACACTTTTACTCCTTTTAACCGATTAAAATTGATCTCTTACAGACTAAAATATTTCGAAGACCTAATAATCCACATACTAGCAAATACATTTTTTCTTATATTAAAAATTTGATAAACTTATTTAAACTGATCCAACTGCGTCTAACCTATATACTCATTATGTTCCAAAATATATGATCATTATTGACTTTTTGAAAGTCAATTTGAGATATTTTCAAACTCAAAACTCATATAATTCATTTAAAAATATGAAAAAATAAAATTTATAATTATTAGTACTTTTTAAATGATTTACAGTTATTCATCTTTGTGTTAACTAAAATTAAATGAAAAAATATATCAATTTTGAGTTTGAAGTCTTAAATTGACTTTCAAAAAGACAATAATGATCTTATATTTAGCAATGGAGGGAGTATAAAGTAAACTGTGAGTGCCCAAGGATACAATTTTTCCAATTACAGTCCCATGTGGATCCCAATATGCTTCTTTCTTTCCCTTGAGCCTTCAATGGACTGAAAGAGTGGGTGATGATACCTGTTGTTGCTGCACTTGCATTGCACTTTTCCTCTCCTTTTTTTTTTTTGCTTTTAAATTTGAAAAATAAAGATTCAACGTGGCATATTCTCTTATATATATGCTGTGTGCTTTATGTACAATCATCAATCTGAGAGTTATGCCAGGTGCTAACTTAGTTTAAGATATTGCTTAATTATTTAGTTTGCACAATTTGTTCCCAAGACGCCAATGTTAGTTTATAATTTTTGGAACCAATGTAGATGCGGAGCTAAACAATCTGGGGAGCTAGGTTCATCTGACGAATCAGTTGATGGAATAATTGGATTTGGGCAAGCAAATTCGTCCATAATATCACAGCTTGCTTCAGCTGGAAAAGTTAAAAAAGTGTTTTCTCATTGCTTGGATGGAAGTAATGGAGGAGGAATATTTGCTATTGGAGAAGTAGTGCAGCCAAAATTTTCTTCAACGCCACTGGTCCCAGATATGTATGTGATTTTATATCTTGATTATTACTTTATTGTGAAGCAAGAGTATTTTTGTTGATTTTTTTTGGTTTTCTTTTTTTTTGCAATTTTTATGTCTAGTTAGATATTTGATCCATATGAAGTTATAGGTTTCGCTCTGAATACAAGTTCTGACTCAAAGTTTGATCTAGTCTTTAGCTTACCTTTGTTTTCCCCTATGCTTTCACCTTTATTTTGGTTGATCAAATTATTATATCTGATCTAAAATGGATTTCAAATGATAGCAGCAAAACATACATATAAATTCCATGGGCTGTCATAGTCCTATTATAATATATTAAAATCTTCCGAAAAAGCTGTTTTATTTCCAAGAAAAAGGAGAAGACACCACCTAGTAGGGCTTAAGCTATATAGTAATCAAGTACTCTTCTTCCTGGGACAAGATTGAATAAAATCCTTTATTTGCAGGATGAGATTAATTAGACAAGATAGTTGATTTAAATTATGTGCCTGTGTATTTAAACATAGGCACACTCATCTTGTCTCTACATTTCAATCCTTGTAGCCTCAGGGACAAGCCTCTGTCTCTACTAAATACAGTTCTTTTGGGAGAATAGCAAGACGCACATATTTAGCTCAAAATTGGAAAGGTTTATAGAATGGGGAATGGTCTTTTAAATATATCTTTATTTATCGAATTAACAACTAGTAGATCATCTTTCTTGGGGGATGGAAAGATACAGTAATACTCACTTATCTGCCTACATGATATAGAAAAACTGACAATGAACTTATACCTAATAAACATTAAAATTTTAGTTTGGTAGTCATAAATCCTGTACTACTGTGATGAAACATGTTCAATGGTTGCCTCATCTTGACATAGAGACTGTACTATAAAAACCAGGATGCAGATCTAGTAGGAGCCGTGGCATAAATCTCCACGAGTATGTTATGGTCGACACATCTCCCATATTAGGTATTGTCCACCATAGCCTCCACTCATCTCCGCCATATATATAGTTACAAATTGATGGGCATAAAATATATGGACCTATATACAATTTTATTTTCATACATATTTATCAGAATTTTCGAGGGATAGTATTGTATTGTGCACGATGAGGAGCCAATCCATTCATGTCAGATCATTTTGTCAGAAGACCAGAAGTTGATATTGAGTTTCTTGAATTCCTTCCTTTATATTGATAATGATTACTGTCCTCCACACCCTTAACATCACGGAATATAAAAATAAAATAAAAAAATCTCCAACTCACCTATCCTTAGAAGTATATGCCTTTTTAAAGTCTAAAGAAGCAATTATAATCATACAAGAATCAATTGGATTATATGAAAGTAAAATATTATTATGAACAATGTCCAGAGAGAGTTGACGTCTGTGTTCAAAGGGTGTTTACAATAGTCTAGAAAAATCAGAAGACCTCCCTAGCAAAGATAAATTAAACCACCAAACTTGCTGGACAAAAGTAAACATGGGATCACTCCAAAATAAACTGTAAACCAACTCTCCCAAAAAATCCAGAAAAGAACTATAAACCCTGTTTGATACCCCAGTCTCGTCACATTGGAACTTGTAGGATGGAATGAATGGAGTAGCTTGGTATTTAGAGCACCAATAACATGTCAAGACTTTTAGGTGGACTTGGGGAAGATCAGTGTAATTAGTACTAAATCAAACTATTTTCAGGATAACAGAGAGATAGCCAAGAATACTTAATGAGGACAAGATCTGATATAATGAGGACCACATGCTTTGCAATTGTACAATTCTATTTTGTCAATATGTATTTCTCATGGTTATGTGCATGTTACTGGTAGAAACTACCTGAGGAAACACCCACTCACCTCACCCCTTACCTGCATGCCTAACCTACTACCTTCTTTTGATTTATCTAACTTTAACATGAATGAGAAATATTTCAGATTTCCTTTATTGAGATAACATTTTATTTTCTTGGTGGACTCTTCTGATAGTTAATCCAACATTTGGGTCATCATTGTATCTTCTTTTGCTAAAATCTTTCTGTGGGTTTCATGTTTTCTTTCTAGCATTCATTTTTTCTTTCTTTCAATTATTCCTTAACTCGATCTGCTCAAAAAATTTGTCTTGATTTTATTTTTATCACCATCTTAGGCCACATTATAATGTTATTATGAAGGCAATTGAGGTGGGTGGTGATGTTCTAGAACTTCCAACAGATATATTTGACACTGGAGACAATAGAGGGACAATAATTGATAGTGGTACAACCTTGGCTTATCTTCCAGACGAGGTTTTGAAACAAGTCATACAAAAGGTTTGTGATATATTTCAACCTTAATCCTGCAAATTGTTTTGAAGATATTGGCTTGCTGTAATTATTTTTTCTCTTCCTTATTCTATCATTTTTCCTTCTTAAAATAGATTATGGCTCAGCAACCTGGTTTGAAAATTCATACAGTTGAACAGCAGTTCACATGCTTTCCATACAAAGGAAAGTAAGACTCACAGGCTATATCTTTTTTTTCTTTCTTTCTTTCTTTCTTTCTCTCAACTACAGAAGGAGTTATCACTATTCATTATCTGAAGGTTATGTTTTCTTATAATAGGATGTGACAAATGTTAAGAATTTGATATTTAATTACATTTTTAACAGTTATTTGAAGTGTTTATCTTGTCAAGAAGCCCCTTAAGACTAAAACTATAGTCTTCTTTTTGGCCAACCTTGAGACTGGTGGAGGTACTATGGACGGGTTATACAGATGGAGTTAAAAGTGGAAGGAAAATGGGTGTTTTACTTGTTTGTTAATGAGGAGAAGAATAGTGGAAGTAAATTGGAGGGTTTGCCCTATTTCTTTTTGCCCAAAAATTTCTTTCCTTTGTAAAATGGATGGGAAATAGCCAAATAGGAAGGAATAATTTGAGATTTAGTCGGTGTGGTCAACTGTGACAGTTCTGTGCACATTTTCATCATAGTGTTTCACACGTGAGGGTGTTTTCCCTTTGGTAGTGAGTAGAAGAATAGGGGCAAAAAGTGGAGAGGTGTCCTCTCCCCTTGGGTCCAAATATCTCTTTTCTTTATGAAATGGGTGGAAATTGGGAAAGAAAAAGTTAGTTGAATCGGTTGACATTTTTTAATATAATGTCATCCTATTATCAAGAATAATATTTTTTGGTAATATTAGTAAATTACTAAATATTTGATCTATCCCCTATGTTTCTTCTTACACGATCAGACAATGTAAAGTAGCTTCCCCTTCTCCTTATTCGCTTCCTTCCAGATGTAAATTAGTTGGCCCTAGTCCATCCAATCGGTTTAAGAATCAAGATTGCTCCCACGCCTGCTGTAGGTGCAAAACTTTTGCCTATCATGGTTCCCATCTCTTTTCTTTGGTTTTATTTATTAGCATTCACAGTTTTTCTGACTAGACTCGAGCTGAGTGCAAGAGACTAGCAGATGAAGAGTTGAATATTGACGGTGGAGAGTTACAGATCTTGGCATCTTGTTGTGAAGCTAAATTAGATTTACTCGAAATAAAACTCAAAGTATGAGAAGGATGAAAGAGCATGACTTCTTAGGTAGTGAGTTCATTGACTGAAGATTATTGATGCTTCTTAATTGGTACCTATGAAGGTAGCAGCTCTAACCATTTAGAGCCAGACCAACCATGGTTGCTGTAATCATTTTCCATCATTGAAGTTTTTATGGCTGAGAGGGAGATAATATATTAATTACCTAGATTTATGAGAGGAAGACAATATGAGACAATATGTGAGCAAGAGCTCTGTATCTATTTGAAAGAAAAATGTTGGGTAGGCATCTGTCCTAAGGATGAGTTATCAAAAATTATATGACAGACTTTTTTTATCATAAAAGATTGTTGGATAGATTAACCATCCCCCCCCCCCCCCCCCCCCCCCCCCCCTTTTTCCTTATCATCTCCTAATTATTTAATCTTCTTACTTTATCTACCAAGGAAAGAAGCAGATTAACCATCCCTTTAGCTTTTCATGCTTTTGAAGTCGAAGTATATCTTTACCCAGAGATTGGACTCTCAGTTGTTTAAGTTTCAGATGTAGCCAATACTTGAATGATGTGGTACTGTTATATATCATTTCTGAATGATGTGGTATTGTTATAGGTCATTTAGTTTTCTTTTCGACAAGGAAACTAATTTTCTGTTATTGGGTTCCTCCCCAAAGTGATTTGAACAAGTGGTGTTATTTTTTATATCAAAAGCCTAACTGTACCAGAGAGTAATTGGATAAAAATTATTTTCATTCTCTCTCTCTCTCTCTCTCTCTCTCAATTGACTTGGGTATTTAGAACGAGGAATAATAGATTGAGGAATCATCATAGGGTGATGGTGTCCTCATAGCGAAGGTATTTAAAATGCTGCAAGGCTCTAAGTTGAAGTGGGAATGTTGTGCAACGTAACGTTTGGATGATTATTTGGGCGAGTGAGGCTCATCTTTTTATTCAATATTGGTCAGGACCAGCCTTTCTTAATATTTCTCAACTTAGGTTTCCTATGGGATTTAGTTATCTAAATAATGTTTTCGTGGTTTAATAATATTTCTATGTGTACCGACACTCTCGGATCCTTATCTAAGATACACTTAACTCTATTCAAGTCTTTACCCTCTTTTTCCTTTTCATTAGCTGTTTCTGTCTTGGGAATCTATTATATTTATTATAACATAAATTCAGCGAATGCCCTCTCAAACTTTTCATGGCTGGCTTCTTTACTTTCCATTTAGGTACTTTTAATTTCCAAAATTTCTAGTATTTATTTTTATGCGGTACTAATTGCTACCACCATTAGTTTCTTCAGATGGTGAACCTTTTGCTTAGGATTCTTAGAGGATCTGTCTAATTCATTTGTTTCATATATGCTTTTATATTCTTTACTGTCTAATTGAGTTTCGAATCACGTAAATTGATTTAGGCAGTCAGGTCTCTGGATTTATAAAGAGTTGGAGAGATTACTTTATTAACTGTTCATCTTAGTCGATCTTTAAGATACTGTATCAATTATTTTTATTTTAAAGCAATATCACTTTTTTTCTTGCATCGCTATGTCACTTTTCTTGTATCTTTTCTTTGTATTTCTTTTTAAGGTGACTCCTTTTCATTAATTTATTAATTTTTTAATTAACACAAATCCTAATCTGAAGTACTTGCAAGGTCTACCACTTTGTATCATCTGAACTTTAGAGTAGTTGTTCGTTTGTCTAGTGGTACTGGTAGCTGATCAGATGTAGTCTGATAGTGTTAACCATAGTTTGGTTTTTCCCAAAGTACCCTCTTTCGTGTTCTAGATCTTGTGCTCCACGCATGAGTAGGACGGGTGTATAAGGTGCATTATGATGGTTCCGCAAGAAATACATCATAGTAGTTGTTGCTACTGGACAACAAGCTTTCAAAACTCTCTCTAAAGTGGGTACTGTTAATAATCGTTTAGGCGCTTTATCTAAATTAAAAAGTCCATGTATAAACCCCATGGTTAGGTGATGGGGATCAGTTTACTGTTCACGTGTTTTACTGTTCACGTGGGATTGGATTGTTTCGTTTTTGATGTATTTTATTTATATTTGAATTGTTATTATTTTAGGGCGTTGTTGGTATTTTATTTCCATTAAGTAGGGTTATTTGAGTCTTTTATTGTTTTATTCAGATTAGGGTTTTGAGGCTATTTAAAGACTGATGTAATCTGATTTTATTATTATTGATTATTTTGATTATTCAGTTATTCCAATTATCGCAGAGATAATTCTCCTTCTAGGGTAATAGACGCGGAGTTGAACCCTAAATCCCTAGTGGTTTATGAGTAGATCTAAACCCTAGGTTTCTGTTATGCTATTATTGCTACCTAATATACAATCTATAATCTGTCCTACATCATTTGTGGTATCAGAGCCAGACCTGGAAGATTTCTGCCGCCACTGTTCATCGCCGGAAAAGCCATCGGTGCCGGAACCCTAGCCGCCACCTCCGATTCTGATATTGTAACCTTCCATCGCTCCAAACAACGATCACAGCCATCATCATCACAGTCATCACGCTCTTCAACATCAACCATCACTGGTCAGAAACATCACCGATCCACCATCGTCACCAGAAATTCCCGTTCACACCATCACCATTATCGGAAGTGACAGTCCACCACCAAGTCAGAAAACCAACCACCACGCAACATATAAAAGAAACAAAAAGACGCAGAGAAGCCAAGACAAGAGGGAAACGACATCGAAGCAACAGTGCAGAGGGGAAGAAAATACCAGAGAAAGGAAGAGAGAGAAGACACAGAACAGGAGAACATACCTGCTGTTGATCGTCTACCTGCTGTTGATCGTCTCTCTACTACCACCGATCCTTGCAACCATCGTCGTTGCGGCTTTCTCTCGCAAATCCCCGATCGCCTTTCGTTGCTGCTGTGTTTGGAAACAGAAGAGGGAAGTGTGCTGTTTGGTAACAGAACCGATTCTTAATTCCTTTTCGAAATTACACTTTAAGCCCCACAGTTTCATACTTTATAATTAAACCCCTGCAATAATCCTGAAATCAGCATAAATCCTTTTACCCTTTGCGTTGTGACCCCTGTTTTAAACTTTCTGTTCAGTTAGGTCTAAAAAAAAAAAAAAAAAAAAAAAAAGAGTACAAAAGTCCAACTTAAAATTTTTCTTCAAATATAGGATACATACCTTAATTACTTGGATTTTCTATACTCACTGCATAACACTAAAAATTTTGAAAATTCGTGTGGATTTATTTTTCTTAAATTGCATATTATTCCTGCTAGTTGGGCATCACTTAATTGTGATTGTTGAAATCTTGGAAACTGCGATTACATTAGCATTAGAATATTAATTTAATTGCTACAATTGATTTCTAATTATCTCAGTTTGCATTTGCATCATGACGACCCGTAGTGGAACCCAGTATGGGATGCCTTTAGAAGACACACTCAACCAAATAATGGCTAAATTGACTAACTTAGAAACTCAGGTGGGCACATTGACTGAAAACCTAGCTATAACAACTAATAGGGTTCAAGCCCTTGAGCAAGCACGACCTGTAGTTGAACCTAGAAGAGGACAAGAACAAGAAGTCAATAGGGGACATGAGGACATTCTAGTTCGTGATGAAGTACCCGAAAGGGACCCTAATCAGCATAGACCTAGGCAACACTTTGAGCCTAGACACGTGGAACATCTCGAACTACAAGACCGTAGGAACCGAGACATGGGTTATGATGACCGTAGGGAGTATGACTACCATGAGCCTCGAGATTATGCCTACCGTGGACCTAGGAATGCGGACCATTATGACCGAGCTTATGAAGATGACACTAGAAAAATAAAGGTTGACGCCCCTGAGTTTGACGGTAGATTTGACCCTAATACCTTCCTTGACTGGTTGTCCAGTATGGACAAATTTTTTGAGTGGTATGACATGTGCGATGAGCGTAGGGTTCGTTATGCAAAAATGAAATTGGTCAAACAAGCAAATTTGTTCTGGTCTAGTGTTGAGAGAGACCTTGAGCGTTTGAGAGACCCACCCATTACGCGTTGGGCGGAGATGAAAGCCCGTCTCCGAAAATATTATCTCCCCATCGGCCATAAAGATAGGTTGTGTGATCAGTTGAACAGTATGAGACAAGGCAATTTGTCTGTCTCTGACTATATCAGTAAGTATAGGGAGTTGATGGAGCGTTGTGAGCTTATTGAGGATCCTCGAATGACAATCTCTCGATTTAAAAATGGGCTAAGAGAAGATGTTCAGTTTCAGATGAGCTCCCTCCAGCTTACTTGTCTAGATGATGTCTTTCAAGCCGCCTTAGACCATGAGTACCATTTGAAGAGATCTTCTTCTAGGAGAGCGACCTCTTATCCGAACCAGTTTAGTGGACGTAGTGCCCTACCAGGCAGATCTTTCTCCGGACCCCAAACTACTTCTAGGGCAAGTAACACAGTGAATGGACCGAGTAGAGACTTTAGACAAGGAAAGGGTGTTTCAACACCCAAACATACAGAGGCTAGTCGAGAGAGGTGTTACTCATGTAAAGAACTTGGCCATAAATTCTTTGAGTGCCCTAACAAAAATCGAGTGGGAGTGGTACATGAAGGGCCCGTAGAAGAGGGTGAGCTTCCAGAAGATGAGGTTGAAGGTGAATACTGTACCGAGGATGAGGAAGCTGATGCACACCTCGAGCATATTGACCAATCTTTAAATGTCATGAGGTGTATTATCGCTAATCCTAAGAAGACGGAAGATTGGAAGAGAACTGCCATATTTCAAACGTATAGCAGAGTTAGTGGTGTCTCTTCTAGAGTGATCATTGATGGGGGAAGTTGTTTGAATGTGGTTGCCAAGACAGCAGTGGAGCGGCTAAAGCTAAAGGCAGAGCCACACCCCCAGCCATATAGCGTCGCATGGGTCAATAAGACATCTATTCCTGTGTCACAAAGGTGTCTAGTACCGATCCATCTAGAGGGTTATGAGGAGAAGATTTGGTGTGATGTCCTTCCCATGGATGTTGCGCATATTCTTTTAGGGCGACCTTGGCTATATGATCATGACGTGACACATTATGGGCGAACAAATACATATGTGTTCACACACCTGGGGAAAAAGATTAATTTGGCGCCAATTAGACCCCGTTCATTGTCTAAGGGGCAACCGAAGGAGAACAACACACCTGTGCAACCAACAAAGTCTCTTCATATCCTTAATAAGAAGGAATTTGAACAGGGCATAAAAGAGACTAAAGTTGTGTATGTTGTTGTGGCTAGAGAGGTTAGGAGAGCTCCTGAAGGGAGTACTAGTGATATACCTAGTGACGTGAGGCAAATTCTCCATGAGTTTGCCGATGTGATGCCTAGTGAGCTCCCGAGTGGCTTACCACCCCTTAGAGATATCCAACATGCCATAGACCTCGTTCCGGGGTCTTCTTTACCTAACCTACCCCATTATCGGATGAATCCTTCGGAGCAAGAGGAGATGAGACGCCAAGTAGGTGAGTTGTTGAGTAAGGGCTTTGTGCGAGAGAGTTTGAGCCCTTGTGCTGTGCCAGCCTTATTTACCCCAAAGGCTGATGGAAGTTTGAGGATGTGTTGTGATAGTCGAGCCATTAATAAGATTACTGTCAAGTATAGGTTTCCCATACCTAGGCTTGATGATATGCTAGATATGATGAGTGGAGCTCGAGTATTCACCAAGATAGACCTACGGAGTGGATATCACCAAGTCCGAATCCGTGAGGGAGATGAATGGAAGACAGCCTTTAAGACGAGTGACGGCCTGTATGAGTGGTTAGTCTTACCCTTTGGCCTAACCAATGCACCTAGCACGTTTATGCGAATTATGAATCAGGTGTTACGATCTTATATTGGCAAGTTTGTAGTGGTCTATTTTGATGACATCCTTATTTATAGCAATACCCGAGACGAGCACTTATCGCATTTGCGTCAAGTTTTGACAACACTTCGGAATGAAAAACTTTATATAAATTTGAAGAAGTGTTCTTTTGTGCAAGAGTCTGTCGTTTTTCTCGGGTTTGTTGTCTCGAAAGATGGGGTTTCTGCTGACCCTGAAAAGGTCAAAGCAATTAAAGAGTGGCCAGAACCTTCTAACATACATGGAGCTAGAAGCTTTCATGGGATTGCGACCTTCTATAGGAGGTTCATTAGAGGATTTAGTACTATTATGGCTCCCATCACTGACTGTCTAAAGAAAGGGGAGTTCGTTTGGTCTAAAACAGCCGCTAGAGCTTTTGTGGAGATAAAGGATAGGATGACACAGGCACCTGTCCTTGTGCTACCCGATTTTGGGAAGTTGTTTGAGGTCGCATGTGACGCATCAGGCGTGGGCATAGGAGGAGTTCTTAGTCAGGAGGGTCATCCCATTGCGTTCTTTAGCGAGAAATTAAATGAGGCCCGACAAAGATACTCTACCTATGATCGGGAGTTTTACGCAGTAGTCCAAGCGCTTAGGTATTGGCGACATTATTTGTTGCCCAAAGAGTTTGTGTTGTACTCCGATCATCAAGCGCTTCAATATATTAACTCCCAGAAGAAGTTGAGTCATCGACATGCTAGGTGGTTTGAGTTTCTTCAAGACTACACTTTTGTCCTCAAGCATTGTCGAGGAGTGGAGAACAAAGCTGCTGATGCGTTGAGGAGGGTATCCGTTCTCCTTAATACCTTGAGTGTGAAGGTTATAGGATTTGAGCGCATTATTAATGAATACCCTTCTTGTCCAGATTTTCGAGCTATATATTCTGACCTACAGAGCCCTAGTATACCTTCTACAGGCGATTTTCATATCCATGATGAATATCTATTCAAGGGCACCCGTTTGTGTATACCTAGTACATCCATGCGAGAACACATAGTTTGGGAATTACATGCGGGTGGGATTGCAGGTCATTTTGGTCGTGATAAGACCATCGCCATAGTGGAGGACAGGTTCTTTTGGCCTAGCCTCAAAAGGGATGTAGCTCGCATTGTTTCCGAGTGTCGTACATGTCAGACTGCTAAGGGTCGGAAGCAAAACACAGGATTGTACATGCCTTTACCAGTACCTCATGCGCCGTGGGAGGATATTAGTATGGACTTTGTGTTAGGATTGCCACGGACTTCGAGAGGTCATGATTCTGTTTTCGTTGTCGTGGATCGTTTTTCTAAGATGGCACACTTTATTCCATGCAGCAAAACCGATGATGCCCCACACATTGCATCCCTTTTCTTTAGTGAGGTAGTTAGACTACGTGGTTTACCTTTGTCGATAGTTTCTGATAGGGACGTAAAATTTATGAGTTATTTTTGGAAAACCCTATGGAAGAAACTAAACACCACACTTAAATTTTCCACTGCATATCACCCACAGACTGACGGTCAAACTGAAGTAGTTAATAGAAGTCTAGGTGATTTAATTAGGTGTTTGGTAGGAGATCACGTGTCTAGATGGGATCGAGTTTTACCTATGGCTGAATTTGCATATAATAGTTCGGTTAACCGCTCTACTGGAGCGAGTCCATTTCAGATTTACACGGGTTATCAGCCTAGGAAGCCTATTGACTTGGTACCTTTGCCCCCTGCATATAGGTCTAGTGAGTCTGCCGAGACTTTTGCACGACATATGCATGATTTGCATGCTGAGATAAGAAAGAAAATTAATTTAAGCAATGAAAATTATAAGTCTGCTGCAGATGTTCATCGCAGGTATCAAGAGTTCAATGAAAATGATCAGGTGATGCTTCGACATCGTGTCGAGAGGTTACCTCCAGGCACTTGGAAGAAAGTGCATGCTAAGAAGATGGGTCCATTTCGAGTAAAAAGGAAGGTTAGTGCTAATGCTTATGAGTTAGATCTTCCTAGTGATATTGGTATTGGGCCTGTATTTAATGTAGCTGATCTTACTCCTTATCATGGACCTTCGACTCCATCTTCTATTTCTCCATCTTCTGCTAACCCTGTTGAGCCTACCATTCCTTCATTACCTGTACCACCTGCACCTCCTCTTGTTTCCTCACAGCATACAGCAGATGGCATCGAGGATGTGTTCGATGAGAGGGTTGTATCGACCAGGCGTGGCAAGTACCATCAGTATTTGGTGAAGTGGCGAGACAAACCTCACAGTGATTGCACATGGATTAGCAGGGAGGAGTTCTACCACATTGATCCCACATTGCTGGAGCGTTATGATAATTTCCTTTCGACGTAGTCGAATTATTTCCAGCAGGGGAGAAATGATGGGGATCAGTTTACTGTTCACGTGTTTTACTGTTCACGTGGGATTGGATTGTTTCGTTTTTGATGTATTTTATTTATATTTGAATTGTTATTATTTTAGGGCGTTGTTGGTATTTTATTTCCATTAAGTAGGGTTATTTGAGTCTTTTATTGTTTTATTCAGATTAGGGTTTTGAGGCTATTTAAAGACTGATGTAATCTGATTTTATTATTATTGATTATTTTGATTATTCAGTTATTCCAATTATCGCAGAGATAATTCTCCTTCTAGGGTAATAGACGCGGAGTTGAACCCTAAATCCCTAGTGGTTTATGAGTAGATCTAAACCCTAGGTTTCTGTTATGCTATTATTGCTACCTAATATACAATCTATAATCTGTCCTACATCATTAGGTGCTTTATCTAAATTAAAAAGTCCACGTATAAACCCCATGGGAACTACAGTAATATTTTACTCCCTCCGTCTCAAGATAAAAGTCCTTATTACTATTTTAGGTAGTCCCAAGTTAAATGTCTACTTACCTTAAATAATCTATTTTTTTCAATAATTTGCCTATAATATCCTCAGTATTAATTGTCATATTTCTATTCTCTATGCATATTTATGGAGTATCACTAGTCATATGCAAAAAACTATGCTATTAAATGAAAATTTAAATATAGACAATTTTGTCTTTATCATTTTTCTTAATATGCACAAAAAGTCAACCGGAATTTTTATCCTGGGACAGAGGGAGTATTATTTTATGGTTATCAGCTAATGTCTTATCTTGATGGTTAAGACCGAGGCCCTACAACCTTTAAGTTTTGGGTCTTGGGAAAAGAAAAACCAAGGTCATTACTAATTATCATCTGTTGGAAAAGTATTTGTATACTAAAACATCATAGCATGATTACATTGTAGTTGGTTATGACTTATGATATATAAATTGAGTATGTTTTGTTAATAGTGCTCTTCTTTTGGCCATGTCATCAATGCTCATTTTGTTTTATTATTGAACATTACTTTACCTTTCATAACTTTTTTCCTTTCCCTTTCTTTTCCATCGGCTGTTTCAGTGTTGATGATGGGTTTCCAGTTGTCACCCTTCATTTTGAGGGTTCACTTTCATTGTCAGTTTATCCCCATGATTATCTATTTCCTTTTGATGTAAGTATTCTTGGTTTATGAACTTTATGAAAGCTTTGACTATTTCTCGATCTAGTAACATGGTATCTATAAAGTGCATAGTCTCAAATATCTGTGATTATCATTTAATTAAGCTTGTGAATTCTAGAGACTAGAGTTGTGCTATAAGTAAATTGAAATTTAATGTAACACAAACCTCAAACGTCCACATTTTACCCAATAGCGTATGATTGTGGAATGGTAATTGGTAAAATCTAAAGTTCTAATGTGTTAGCTCTGTCTAAGTTTGACGGCCTACATTAAGGTTAGGTTTATAACCAACTGTGTCTTTCCTTCCTCTGTTAAATGCACATATCTCCATATTGTTGGAAGTTTTGGTATTAATTTATACAATTCTTAAAATCTTTCTCTGCCGATTGTGGGAAGATGTATGTTGTGCTGATATCTTCTGCCTAATGGGAAGATACTTTAAGATTTGGAACATGAATTGGATTTCGAGGTTTGCATGCAATTCTATCTTAATGTTGTCAATTTGTGCTATCAATATTGTTAAAGCATTATTGGTTGGGACAAAGACTTTTTAGTTAAACATATTTAAGAGTAGAAAGATAAGGAAGGTAAATCTTTTAACTCACTGAAAAGGGGTGTTAAAAATTTGTAGCTATGCGGGTGTTCTGCAATCTTTTGGGGTCTTCAGAATGATAAGATTTCTTGAATATTTTGGGATTATCCATTTCATCTATTGCGTGATAAAGTGACTTTTGTTGCTTTGATTTTTGCTGCCTTCATTGTAGTGTTTTGGGGGTTCGTCATTTCTTTATTTTATTTGTAAGCATCCCTTAATAGGTTTCATATTCCTACTTTATTTGGAAGACAAATCCTTCTAATACCAAACCGTTTGTTTGGTCATCCAGATATTAATGTTATGCGCCAACAAGGTCATAGGATCTATCCTCAATTGTTCAACAAGTTTCTATGTTTTCAATCTTTGAAATTTCTTATTTTGGGTGTTGGATGAGGCTGAATTATCATTAAAGGTTTCAGTAGTAGTCAGGCTGTCAAAATCTTTTAGCGGGGTGTGTGTTTTACAGGCCTTCGAGTTTTTTAGACAGTGCGGAAGTTTAGGATCTTCAACAATTTTTGTGTTCCTTCTCATCTACTAATAGTCAAGTGACTTTTCTCATTTATTTTTAGGCATCTTCCATAGGAGTGTTTAGAGGGGCTCTGACATCCCTTCCTACAGTGCTGGATGAGAGTTTGGTGTTTTCCCTATGATTGCTTGCCTAGGATCTCGAGCACAGATTTTGGCTATTGACTGAGGCAACCCTTGTACTGGTGACGTTTTCTTACATATGCTATCAGAGAAATTTACCTTGGTGGGGTCTGGGTTTTCGATGCCCTTGATCTGGCAAAGATAGTAGGATATTCAGAATCAGATCGGTGCAGCAGTGTTTTGGGTTCAGTCTCCAGAGTCCCGCATGACCTTGGGAGGGCCCTGAGTAGTATGTGTACCTTGAATGAGGAGTCAATGATATAATTGGGGAGAGTTTGATCCATATCTCACTCAGTGGTGTGAGAGTTCAATGATTTTGAATGTGTACTGAGTGTTAAGTGCTTGCATAAATCTTATGAGTAAATATTTGTCAATATTTGTCTAGCCTTTTTGAGGTGAGTCAATCGCCTTTGTTTGGGAGTTCGTTACAATTTCTGTTGATTGTATGGAGTGGGGATAGTTCTCTATAAAGAACATTGATTTTTCATTTTTGTCCTTGTCCATCAGTTTGGTACTTCTCTTTTGTCCCTATTGAGGTCTCCATTAGTTTGGTACTCCTCTTTTTTCCCTATTGACGTCAAAATTCAAGTCTAAATTAGAAAAAGGATGTCTGCTCATGTCTGTCAAAGCACGCAATTGGAAATTTTGCAATTAGTACAGATAAGCAAAGATGGACTTGTTCAATGTGGAAATTAGATTCTCGACAAGTTTCTCATGTCTGCTTGCATTGAGCAAAATTTGCGAATGGAACAACATCATCTCGTATAACTTTGTATCATCGTAATTAAGCTCAATGTTAATTGGCAGCAGGTGGATGTACCCACAGATCTTACATGCTAACTTGAATTTATTAACTTGTCCACTATGGTAATGCGAGATGGCATCATTTTGGCTGCAGTACCCTAAATAAATGTTCATATAGATGATTTATTAAAGACAATGAGGTTTAAGTAACTTGGTGATCTAGTTTAAGAAAGTGACCAAAATCAATTGAATATTTCTGGACATGCCCAGTCTAAAAGCAATCGGCAGTGGCTGTGAAGGGTAAATTGTTCAATGGGTTTTTTGCTTTTCAACTATGCTATATTGCTATAGTTTGATTCTGAAATTATGTTTGTGAAGCGTAAATTGTTCAATGGGTTTTTTGCTTTTCAACTGTGCTATATTCTGATTCTGAAATTATGGTAGGTAGGTATCGACGTCTATACGTTGCTAATATATGTTGAAAGTCAGTAACCCACTTTTTAACACAAAAGAACATCATCAATATGTAGAGCTATCATTTGGAAAGAAGCTAAGAAATGAAGATTGTGAAAAAAACACATTATCAAAGGCCGCACTTAAATGCTTGAATCTCGGGTTAGGGTCAGTTGGAAATAGTGAAATACGAATTATGGAGATGGACATATATTTACAACATCTTCAAGGTGTTCCATTCATAGTTTCCTATGACACTTAATATATGCTTTAGATAGGGTTTAATGTGTTCTTACATCTTTGTTTCATAAAACCATGTTTCTGTAATGTATTGTTCCTTATATTGAGACAAAAACATGTCAGATTTTTGTTGCAAATAGCCGCATCAACTAATTACTCATGTATTTGTATTAATTTACAGATTATAGCATTGTATCTACTTATAACGAGAGTCAACATGTTTTTGTCGCATTATATAGGATTCTTTTTTGTAATTTTGATTCCTATAGTTCCTGTTGGTATTTATCTCTATCCTTCTTCACCGTATAAACAGTCTTGCAATTTTTTCTTAAACTTGGATTTTGCAGGATGAACAATGTGTTGGTTGGCTGAACAGTGGGCTTCAAACGAAGGACGGAAAGGAATTAACTCTTTTGGGAGGTACATCTCAAAGTTGCTTGTTCTTTTGTGACAACCTCTTTAAAAACCCTCAATCTTGCATATGCTTCCTGTTAATGAGATTGTAAATGACTTGGGATTACCAACCTTGTCTTGTCTGTTCGTTACTTGTATAAGATCCAAATCCATTAGTTTCCATTGCAACTTCCTCTTACAATTTTATGCTTATATGAATAGATTTTTTCACCCATCTCCTACTAACATTTAATGCTCATGTTGGCCCCTCTCTGGCCCACTAGCCTTGATACTTTACGTAACGACCTGAGTCAAATACCTAGTTTAACTCAAATAATAACGTACTAAGGCCCAATCCACTGACTTAATATTATTTTTTTGGGTCATCTTAGCCCATCAAAAGCTCATTCAAAAAGACATAAATGAAGGTAATACTTGTAATAGCTTGAGTCTTTATACAAATGCCAAATTATTCCACATGTTCTGATGTAGAACTGGATTGTTACAATCTCCTCCACTTAGATACCCGACATACGTGTCATGTCCGAACACTTAGCCACACAACCTATAATCCTTGGCTCTCTGACCATTATAGGATAATATCAACAGTGTTCGTGTCCCCACCTCTAGTATATCCTATTTTCATTATGGGTAATACTAGCTGCCTTTGTGTCTCTGTTTTTGGTATAAACCGATTGTTTTAACCGACCTAAACTTTTGAGTGAGAGTCGACTCTGATACCATATTTAATAACTCGGGTCAAATCTTGAGCTCAAATCAAATTATAATGTACCAAAGTCCAATTCACTATCTTAATTATATCTTCTTGAGTTTATCTCAGCCCACCACAGGCTCGCACAAAAAGGTCATGACTAAATGTACTATTAATAATAGATTGGGACCTTATATACATATCAAATTATCTCACATGTTTTGTTGTGAGACTAGGGTGTTACAATCTCCCCCAGTTGTCAGTTTAAACACATAGTCACACATAGGCCATAATCTTTGCCTCTCTAGCCATTGTGGGATACTACCAGTTGCTTTTGCGTCCCCACTTCCTATACAATCCTATGTCTATTGTGAAATAAAATCAATCGCTTTCGTGTTCCCACCTTCGACAATCTGATTGGATGACGCGACTTGAGTTTTCAATAACTTGACTTTGATACTATATGTAATAACTTTATGTACCAACCCAAGTTGATCCTGAGCCAAATTCAAATCAAAACGTACCAAGATCTAATTCACTATCTAAATGGTATCTTATTGGGTCATCTTAAGCTACCACATGCTCACCTAAAAGGTAATGACTGGAGATAATATTAATGTTAGATTAAGACCTTATATATATATATATATATATATATATATATATATATATATATATATATTAGATTGCCCCACATGTTCCGATGTGGGGACTGAATTGTTATAATCTCCTCTTAAATTCTTGACATTCTAGTCAGACCAAACACAGAGACAAATATAGCCCAAAATATTTGCCTCTTTGGTCATTGTGAGATAATATCAACAGTCTCGTGTCCCCACTTTAATACATCCTCTTTCCATTGTAAGATAATAATACCAGTCACTAGGGGTGCACACAAAACCGAAAAACCGACCGGACCGAACAAAACCGTTACTATTTCAAACCGAAAAACATAAAACCAAAAAAAACCGAACACTATAAAACTAAAAAACCGAAACTAGTTCGGCAGGTTTGGTTTGGCTTCTCAAAAAACCGAAACCGACCAAACCGACCGAATAATTTACAATTATAATATAATCTATATGTTTTTCTAATAAATATTTATTTTATATAATTATATATTTATTATATGCATTTATTATATTCATTATAAAAGAAGAAATTGATCGGGAATAGTAAATTCCTAGTAAGTAAAGAGAAATGTAATAAAGTTTGATGATGAGTGCATGGTCATAATAAACTTGGTTCAGTCATATTATATAAGCACCAAGTCCAAATTCTTCTTTCTTATATGTTGGAAAAAAAACACATTCTGTGCCTATAAACTTGGTTCAGTCATAGTAATGAATGGTTATATCAGAAAAGTAAACAAAAAGGTAACAAGCAGGTCAGCCCTCTACGTATGTTTATAATCCGTAAACTTACAATCTCAATAATAAGAAACCAAAGAGAGAAAATGAAGCAGGAGGGCAGGACACTTACATTGCTCAGGTAACCCATATCAGATCACTTAAGATGATGTTCAAAATTTGATGCTCGGTCAAAAGAAGTAAGAACTGAATAATGAATTAAAAATTGACAATATAATAAATATCAAATTATCAATTACGGAACCGAATAACCGAATAAACCGACCGATTTAACTGAAACCGAATAAACCGATAACCGATTACGATATAAAAATTTGGGCGGTTTTGGTTTTTAATTTTTTATAACCGATTTAAATGGTTTGGTTATTTTTTTTCCCAAAAAACCGACCAAACCGACCGTGTGCACCCCTACCAGTCACATTCGTATCCCTACCTCAAGCAACCCGATTGGTGATTGGTTTACCCGATTTGAGCTTTCGAGTGTTGATTCTAATACCATAGTTAACAACCCAAGTCAAATGATAATGTATCAACTTGCAATCCAATCACCCAAAAGGTCATGGCTAAAGATACCATTGATAGTAGCTTGGGACCTTCTATACATATTAATTATTCCAAATGTTCAAATGTGGGGCTGGGCTGTTAATATTTTTCCTAATTAAATACCTAACGTCCTTGTCAAACCTGAACACATAATCAGACATAGCCCAAAATCTTTACCTCTATAGCCATTTTAGGATAATACTAACAATATTTCCACCTCTAGTCTTCGTTCATTGAGGAATAAAGAGTTGTCTTCGTGTCCCCACATTTGACAACCCGATCGGATAGCCTGATCCGAATTTTTGAGAACCGACTATGATATCATATGTAGCAATTTGGTTCAAATCTCGAGTTGAAATCAAATGATAACATATCAAGACCCAATCTAATGTCTCAATAGTATTTTCAAGGATAATCTTAACCCATCAGAAACTCACCTAAAAGTCATGATTGAAGGTACTGTTGATAGTAGTTGCAACCTTATATATTTATCGAATTATGCCACATGTTCTCATGTGGGTTTGGAGTGTAAAATTGAGAGGAAAATAGTTATAAGAATTCTTATAGAAGAAACCTAATTTAGAGATAATATATCTCTATTTTTTATACAAGCTTACAAATTACAAAATTAAGGTTTATAAATTCTAATAACCTACAACTACAATTTCTAGGCTAGAATGGCTAGTATAAGAGATCTATTAGGAGTATATTTTTTGTCTTTTAATTGTTAAATAAACTCTTTTACAATGTCTCTCTTTTATTCCTTTCTCATTCTTTTGGACAAGATCAAGCTCAGTATTCTCTCTTAACAGTTAATATGGCCAGTGGCTCACATGATACTAAATTATTTTTTATATAAAAATAAAATAGAAAATGTTGTCTTTGATTTTGTCTGACATTCATAAAAGCAATGATAGCGCCATGAGTTTTAAATGTTCTTTAGCAGATTGAGGTTTATTTATTTAAGACTAATAATTTTAGATCTACAGTCTACAGTAAGAGGGAAAAGTTTATGTAATATTCTAAAGAAAAATTAACAGGACTCTTGATAGAAATAAATTAAGTGGGGCCAAACATGTGACGAAAGTTACCAAATTTGAGGGGTAATTATAAAGAACATTTAAAACTCATAGCGCTATCATTGCTTTTATATATTGTATTGCTATGGATAGAACATTAGCTCTAGCTTCTCTTTTTATATGAAACTTACAAGTTCATCTCCCCCCCCCCCCCCCCCCCCCCCCTCCCCCTCTCTCCTATAAGTAGGCCTGCAAAGCTGATAATGGAGTTTGATTTAGTTTACTGCACTTTCGATTGCAGATATTGCACTATCTAATAAGCTTGTTGTGTATGATCTCGATAACCAAACTATTGGATGGACCGATTACAATTGTAAGTATACTGCACCATTTCCATTGTTTGTATGTTTTTTGTTAGATACTATAGAATTTGAACATGTATTGTTATTGTAGTCTACTGCCATGTTGTTTTGAGGTAGAAAGTCTACTAGCTTCTGGACATAATATTTTTGGTTTACTGCTTTTCCTTCTTTATCCTCTGTTTTTTTCAACTTTCAAGTGTTTTTGTGTAGACTTCCATATATCTTTTGTATTGAATCTTTCCTTTACTCTTCTTGTTACTGTGCCTTGATTGAAACATTAAGATTTGTACTTTTATGATTGTACATGTATTGAATGTTGTCTAACTCGCTCTAGATGCATGTAATTGCAACAATCAATTTATCATACCTTATTTTCTTTGAGTTGTTGGTCCCAATTCTCTTCATAGGAACTTCAATTCTTAGTTTCTCCACAATCTCTCTAATTCTGAACTTCCTGTCAACAATGTCTAAGAGGAAAGCTTCTTCAGGATCTCTAGTAGTTCAACATAACGGTTTATTTGACGAGCTGTTCAGATTTAAAATCCCTTTTCTGCTCAGTGTACTACTGAAATATGTTAAGGCTTTATTATCGTTCATCCATAGTTTTACCATAGGGTTAAGTTCCTCCGTTTTGAATCTTTAATACCCTGAAAAGTTATTGCTGGTAGGATGGATAACTTTTTTATTCTATGAAATTTGCATTTAATTGTTGAACCGAATCGGTTTTGAGAGTTTTTAAATTTAGCAATTGGACAGAAACACTTTATCCTGATAAGGTTTGAATTGGTTTTTTAGTGAGGGATTGTGCAAACAAACTAAATAATTTTCAAAGAAGCATCTTTATGTGGAAGGCATTCTTTAAGCTGAGAGCCCAAAAACTGATCTTTCCAGTAGTTTCAAACCTTTATGTGTGTGTGTGTAACATGTGAGTTGTGCTTGTCCCACATATGTTGCAAAGTGTGAACTTGAAGGCCTAATATTTGGTTGTTTGGTCTAATAATGTTATTAAGGACTATCGTTTGGGCTCCGTAAAAAATACTTGTTATGTCTTGAATTCTTGTCTGGGATCCAACTTTTGACTCAACCAAACCCAAATTATTTTGTACGGGGAACCGAAGGAAAAGAAAGATGAGGTTTCTTGGTGGGCTATAAATTTCGGCTGGGCTATTGTGTTATTTGGGCCCATTATGTTTTTTAGCTGGCTATGTGACGCCCCCAAATCTGGATCTTTTAACACCAGATATGGTGCTCACGATACACACATTCATCATAAATATCTATACTCTAATGCAGAAATAAATATAAATAATTATGCTAATTAATATTACATTCCCAAATACAATCCCAAGTTCTTACAACCTTTAATAATTACATCACATAACTTAGTTCAAAAGTTAACACAAGTCTTGACATAAAAGTTAAATACACAACTAGCTTAAGCATTGACCTGGACCCAGCCCGACCCAATCCGATCCGGAAAGCATTGACCCGTAAAATCCGAGAGCTCCAGCGTAGCTACGCTAGCCTCTAGTATAGTGGCGCTGGCCTCAAATTTTAGTTTTTCAACTTTTGATTTTTAGCCTTCTCGTTTTTAATGTTCATAACTTGACCTTCTTACATCCAAATGAGTTTAAATTTGGTTTACAACTAGTTGATTACATATTTTACCAAAATCCAAGGGCCTCAGACCCTTTCAAAACATTTGTTAACCAAAAACATAAATCAAGTCTTTACTAGAAAAATCAATATAAATTTATTTTAACTAATTTTTCTTTTGTTCTACTTGGATTGTCTTCGTATCTCATAAATCTACAACATATAATTCATAGATCTTAAAAATAACATACACATCTTGATTTACATTGTTTAGAAAATTACTTTCCACTTGATTAAGTTCATGTTTCATGCTCATGTAAACTCCTTGTACTTTTACGCATCAAAACACATACTAAACACAAAAACTCCTTCAAGATCCACCCTCATACCTTCGGAACCACCATGATCGCACAACACACAAATCTCCCACAACCAAACATGTATATACACACTACAAACTAAAATATACTAACTTAACTAACGGTTTCAGGGTTAAAACACTTTTAAACCTTTAAGTAGCTTGATCTTCTTCCTCTTGCTAAATGGTTAGAGCTTGCTAGACTTGATCCCCTCCTTGCTAGCCTTCCCCTTGCTATAATCTTCCTTCAAGTTCCCTCAAACACTCTCTAGTTCACAAACTTCTCTATTTTTCTCTACTTTGCTCTCTTTTCTTTCTAGCTTCACTTGGTAAAATGAAGTAACCTTGTCAATTGAACTAAGACAATCTGCCTTCACATACTCTTATACCCCTACATATACATGTATATTATTATCTAGGCCTTCATCATAACCTTACAAGATTAGGTGAAAATGCTATACCTAATCTCCTTAAAGTAGCATGGCTTGGCTTGACTTAATATTTTCTAATACATAATTTTTCAAAACACACATTTTACACGTGTTGGGGGAGAGGGAAGGGATCCTTTTTTTTTTTTTTTTTTTTTTTTTTATCCTTCTTCCTTTATATATATATATACCTTCCAACAATACTTGCAACTGCTCCACATTTGGGCTAAACCACTTAACCTTTATTGGGCTTCTTATTTAATTCTATTGGGCCACATTACACTACATACAAGTATTCACCTTGGGCTTCTAGCTCGGACCAATTTATAGACTTGTAAGAAATTAAAAGATTGGGTCAATTAAACACATCACAGGAGGCACCTCATATATATATATATATATATATATATATATATATATATCACTTGGGCTAGTCCACATAATTAATTTACTTACACATCTCATGAGATTTAGTTCATAATTTAACTTGGCCTCTCACATTGCCACATAAGGCTAACATTCAAGCTTGGTTAATTCATAACTCAAGCTCTTAATCACTTGTTCAATTAGTTTATTGACTAATCCTCCTCTTCATTCATCTCTTATATATATATATATATATTCACACATAATCAACCAACTCAAATGCACAAATAAATTATTTATTTCATTAATAATATTATTATATGGTTTTTCTTGGTTATTTCACGCTATGTATATGTTATTGTAGCTAGGTTTCGGTATTATTTTCTTTCTCAATTTTGACTTTTTAGAGAGAGATTCACAACTTGTATTCTTCACACTTTAACAATAATATATTCTGTCTCTTGCCTGTGGGTTTTTCTGATTTGGGTTTTCCACATTAATCTTATGTTCGTCTTTAATTTACTTCGTTGAGAAAATTTCTAGTCTTTTTATTCAGACAATTCAATAATTTAAATTGCTTGAAGCTTCCTGAAAGAATTCTTTTTGTGGTTGATTTCAGGTTCTTCGAGCATCAAAGTGAAAGACAGCCAGTCGGGACATGTTTATTCTGTGAGTTCTCATAATCTATCTGCTTCTTCACCTAGCAGCCTTACTACAGGAAAGACATTTACATTGCTGTTGCTAATGACCATCTTGTGCACCTTGATATAATTGACTCATCACATCAAACAGAATTTCAGTGCATACGTTGAAATTATTCGGTGTACATTGTGTTGATATGATTCCTTTTGATATGTTTCTGCTATGCTCACAAATTATTTTTAGAAAGAACCCCAAAAGGATTCAAGAATGTCAGTTTTAGTGCCATCTTGGTTTGACTTCATTATAGGGCAATTTGTCTGATGGAAACTATTACACAGCCTTGAGATGTTGAAGACTTGTTATTATCACTTTTTTTGGTTAATTATATATGTCTCGTTACATATCTCATGTATAATTGTTAGGTGTAATATATTTTCTTTTTACTGTAAACTTTATGAATATATATTGAATAAGTGTAAACACACAACAATCAAATACTACATCAATTTACACCATTAAAAAATAAGGCATAATATTTAAATCCGTTTCATACCCCACTTTTTAATAGTGTAGATGGATGTTATATTTAGTTGTTATATTTGTAGACTTGTCCATATATATTTTCTTATTACGATAAACTTTATAAATAAATAAAGATTATTTGACAATAATACATGAGACGAGAAAGAGGTTGATACAAGAATTAGGATAATAGATCTTTAACTCGTGTGTACGCATGTATAAATGAGATTTATCGGAGGCCTTTCATTAATGTCAACGTTGCCATTTCATCAATATGACTCGTCATTTTGCCATTTTATTAAATCAAAACTATGGGTTAAATTAATGATATGAATAATGACAAAAGCTAAGGGCATAAAGGTTTTGTATCCCTGAGAAATGATGTCAAATTATCCTGAGAATGTATCGTCACATTTCTGTCTATTTTTATAAATGTTACTGTCATTTACCTTTTCATTTTTATAGACATTATATTCGTTTATGCCTCTGGTTATTATTTTTCGTATTAAGACAAACAGGCCATATGTTATGACCCAAAAAGAGAGGGAAAACAAAATAAACAAGCCACCACGGACAGGTGTTTTTCATTTTTAATAGGAAAAGCATAACTTCCTTTTTGCTTCGGGGATAACCTCTTTATTAGTCCCTGAATTATAGTTGTTTTCACGTTTGATTCCCTAATTATTTTATAAATTTTTGTAATTTCAGTTCAATCTTACGAAAATTGAGTAATGAAAGGGTACTAAACATAAAAAATAAAAAAACACGATAGATTAAGGAAAACATCTATCCCCAAACATGAAATGTTGATATATTTTGGGGGAAAAAATGAATATATTGTTTGAGAACGAAATACATGAATTTTAATTAGGGAACTAAACGTGAAAAACAACTAAAATTTGGGGACTAAGAAAGAGGTTATCCTTTTTCCTTTCAATTTTCATTTTATTGTGATAAATTCATAGGTACTCGTTGAAAATACCATATACAATATATACTTGATCACTGCTATATGTATAACAACAATTACAATTACACCAATATGAATGTAAAAAAAATTCAAGTTTTACAAGGCAGTCTTCAGGAACTGTACCACAAAATATAGAAGTGCCAGAACTAGAGCAATTTGGTATGCATCTCTTTGGAAGCTGTCATCTCTTTGGAAGAACTGAAGCAAAACAAAAAGCAACATAATTAGAAAGTTCTTTCTTGTGCAAAAGTTTATAGTTTCCTAATATAGGTAGATAAAAGATAAAATACTAGCTACCCAAATATCCAATAAAACGAACAACGGATGTGGATGTGTTGCCTACTCACTATTAACGTGAGAGGAACAATATGAAAATATCGATTCCCTAAAATAACGTTCTCGTTTTCTACTGTCATGTAAATATTTCCCCTTCTTCGGAAATCATATACAGATTCGTAGTGTAGAGAAAAATATGTTATTATGTTGTGTAATAAAAGCCTCTAAATTGTACATTCCGCAGATCTAAACATATATTATGTTGTAATATAATGATGAAAACAAATAATAGGAGATTAACAAGTACGAAATCCTAAGAAGAGAACTCAAGAAAAGTCCCAGAATGTTGTAATTACATAAGATGCATACAAGATGAGAGTGACGGAAGAATAAAATATCAGACCAAGTGAATATGTTGCTAATAATAGGAAAAAAAATATTCAATACGAGGACAAAACTTGCTCCACGGTTTTTCAAGAAGCTACCTTTTAGAATAATTTGAAGTGAATAGGATAGATAGGCTTGCTTGTTGACAAGACAGGCCTTCAAATTCCAAATTTTCTTATTTCCTCCTGTATCTAAATAGCTTTCTTGTAAAATCAGCTTGTTATATGTCTAATCGACTTTATCATAAGGAATTTTCAAATATGTGTGTGTCATATAGACATATGGAGCCGATCCATAGCAAGCAGGCTCTTTAATGGCCACCATATTTGCACCGTCCACTGTAACATCTGATGGACCAAATTTTAAAAAGGCAGGGCCTTCTGAAATACTATGTTGCAAAACAACTTAACTATCGGAAAATAGTGTTGCGCAAGATTTTTTTTTTTTTTACTAATTTCAAATTAACAGTAAGGGAAACTTTCCCCCCGCAACATAGTGTTCCGGTAGTTAAATTGTTCTAAAAAAAATCTTGACGGTCATATCTTGCAATGGATAGTACAAGATTTGGTGGTTAGTTAAGTCCCTGTAGCCATCATTTACTATGTATTGGCTTCCATATATACATATCCATGAAGTAGAAAGCTGGGAAATGGAAAGAAAAGATGTATTCTACAGAAGAATGACCTTTGTCGGATCACCAGTAGGATCAGGATACACTTCCATATTTTCTTTCTCAGTTGGAAACCTGCTCGACAAGTCCTTGACAGAGTCGGTGATATCTTTTACAAACTCAACTGTCGAGAAAAGACGCCGAGACGACCAAAAGTATGCCTGAGCCATAGCTGATGAAGCTGATAAATCCCAAAACTCTTCATGCTCAATCACTTGGCCACTAATCTGGTTCAGAGTGAATTTAGAATTTATTTTAACAATTACATCGCCTCCTATTCCAGCAAGCAATGATTTAGGCTTCCCTTTTAGTGTCCACTTGATATTCAGAACACTAGTTGATAACATTGACATTTCCTGCACACTCTGTGAATGCCGGAACAAGTGGGTAAGAAAAAAAAAACCATTTTCCTCCTTTTTTTAACGTGTAAGAAGGCTTGAAGTTAAGAAATGGTCACCAAAAATAACAAAATAATGGCAAGAAAACATTACATGGATAAATAAAAAATAAATACTACCTCCAATTCAATCTATAAGATCAGTATTGACTTTTTTAAAGTCGAACTGAGATACTTTTGAAGTCAAATTTGATGTAGATTTACTTAAGTTTAGTCATTACAATGATGTATATTTTAAACTATTTACAAAATACTAAGAAGATTTATTGATTTATATTTTTAAATGAATATATCAGTTTTGCATTTAAAAATATTTTAAATTGACTTTTAAAAAATCAATGATCTTATAAATTGAAGTGATGGGATTAACATTTTGGACATTTGATTTGAACCATCTTAAATTTGTGAAGAAAAAAAAAATGTACTAGTGTTCAAATCAAGTAGAACAAAGTTGATGTCAGACAAGTTAAGAGTAACGAAAGAGTTGACCCAAATAAAAAAAGAAAAAGAAAAAGAGCAGTAGCCAGAAAAAAAAAGGCTGGAGAGATCAGAATAAAAAGATTATGGAACCTTTGCAAGAAAATCATTACCCTGCAGATCAAATTTCTTTTTCCTTGTGAAAAATATAGAATGTGTAAAGCTTGCTCAAGTAGTATTCAATTCAATAACAGTAGGTAGGGGATTACATCATATTGTAGGCTATTTAAAAACCTTGAACTCATAGAACTCGTATTTCAAATTACGGAATAATATCCGAAGGTCATTGGCCCAAGTGGTATTACCCAATTCATAATATTCATAAGGTTGGGGGTTCAATTCTTGACAAAAAGCCAAGGTAGGTGGGCATGTGGGTGTGTGAGTCAAATTAGCAAAAAAATAAAAAATAAAAATAAAATTACGGAATAACTAGAACATAAACAAACTTAAACTAGACAAATAAATAGCATCATTACCTAATACTCCCCAGTATCCTAAAATTACACAAGAAGCCTGATATTATCCCAGCTAATAATCAGAAGCATAATTTATTTAATTTTCTAATTCCTTCTGCGTGCATGCCCTCACACACAGAGAAAGAGCAGCACAAAGGGAAGAGAGAGGAGGGGATCCTTGTAGGTAGTCAGAGAGACATCACACGTAGTTTAAGGAGTAGAGAGAAAGAAGGATACAAGATACGAAAGCACCATGTAATTATGACTTATGTGTAGTTTTGACAAAACAAAATGCTCTACGACAACAGAAAATGTTATTAAAGAACAACATAAAAGCTCACCACGGTGGGTTTATCAAGAGCATCAGTTGCCCATAGTGGTCTCTTGTATTTCTCCCGACCAGTAAAACTTCTAACCGGATCCTGCATATACATTCATAACAAGAACAGCTACTGAATGTTTTGAATAAAATTTAATCTTTGTAACCAAACCAACATGAACCATGAAAATAAAAATGATAATGAAAATTTACAAATCAAATCTTTTATAATATATGGAAAATTTTAAAATTTTTAATAGATGGAAAAAATTTAAATTTTTAAATGCTATATATACAAATTGACCCTATTGAAATTTTATAATTTTTTTAATATACGGAGTCAAATTAAAAATTTATAACTTTCTCACTTAAGTTTCAATTTCATATCATTCTTATTTCCTCTATATTATTTATAACCGCACAATAATTTTGACCCCACTGAACATTTTTTCTGCCTTCGTCACTGGAGTCAATTGCAAAGTTTGGTGTGGCCCTGGTGGCTTTGGTACAACATCCCTATTAATTTCACATTAGGCAACACAGAAAATAATCTTAGAATCACTTTAAAAATTAATAACAACTCACTTGAAAGAAATAGCTTCCTCCCATAGATAAGAAAATCATTATTTACTTCGAAGGTCACCCATGTTCCTTATAAGTGATTACTAAAAGCAAGAAAAAAGTTTTCTTTGCTTGTAGCTTTAATTTCTTATAATCAATTTTGTTGGCAAGAGAATAACCAGTGCAAGTACTTAAAAAAGGTGTTACGAATTGTTAGCCTAAGCAAGAAGGTTACACTGTATTTGACAGAAACTGCAAAGGTACCAAGGGCACGATTTCCTTGCCGAAGCTCTAGGATATCACGAGCGAGTTGTCTAGCTGTAGCTTCAACAGAGGGGCTGCTGATGCATTCAAACTCATTGCAGAGCTCACCAAAGTTCATACCATCAACAAGTTTGTCGGCCTCCGATTTCTCAGAGGTAGTAGTATCAGGAGACAACCCAGTTCTGCTAGAATCATTTGTAACTGCAAGAAAATATAAAATTTGATTAAATGGGGTGCTGAAAAGGTATGATTAGGAGACAACTCATTTTTTATGAATTATATGTGATGCATCATACAAGTCAACTCAACAAAGACTTTTTGTTCTAAGCTAGTTGGAGTAGGCTGGAAATGAATTGAATATATACCAAGGAAAAGCAAATCAAGTGTAAGGTAAAAAGAAAAAATAGAAATGAGAGGGACACTAAAAGGGCTAAAAACATAATTGTAGACAATAAAAGAACAAAGCGATATGGATACCAATAATAATAATAATAATCATAACAATAATAATGGAACTAATAAATAATACTAAATAAGTAAATAAGGGAAGAAAAATGAGAATTTTTTTTTAAAAAAATAAATTAAAAAATATATATATATACATAATAATTATAATAATAACAAACAAACCAACCAACCAACAAAGATTGTTAAAAGCTCCTCGTCCTCTAGCATGTGAATTAACCTCCTCCACTCCTTCATATCCAAGGCAAAGGTCTCCATAATATATCTCTCGTACATGTTTCTTTGTACAACTTTCTCCCAAGTAAGTCTTGGTCTCCCCCTCCCTCCTCTTACATCTTCCTCCAAATTCCTAATCCCTTTCCTCACAGGGGCATCTACAAGAGGATGCTGGATATGACCAAACCATCCAACCGATGTTCACTTATCTTCACCTCAATCAGTGCCACTACAACCTTCTTTCGAATGTCCTCATATCTAATCCAACCTCGTATACCTACACATCTACCTTAACATTCTCAGCTCAATATTCCTTTCTTATGCACATGTTCTTCTTGGTTGCCTAACACTACTCAGCTTCGTATAACATTGTTGGCCTCATTGTCGTCCTATAAAATTTTCTCTACAAGGGTTTCTCTAATCATGTGACTCATCCTCATCAAAATCTCTCTTACGCGATATTGATTTCAGGTATTTAAATACATACTTTTTAGGCACCTCCTGCCTCAACATATTTACACTGGCCACATCTCTTCTTCTAACAACACTAAACTCGCACTTCAAATATTCTGTCTTACTCCAACTTAATTGGAACCCTTTTGCTTCCAATGTACTTCTCCAAATCTCCAACTTATCATTAAAGCCTTCCTTAGTCTCGTCAATTAACACAATATCATCAAAAACATAAACCAAGGCACCTTATCCTGAATATCTTTCAGCATCTCATCCATAACTAAGCCAAAGTGATATGGGCTTAACACTGACCCTTGCTGTACTCTTTTTGTGATTGGTAAGTCACTTGACATGCCATCACAAGTCTTTTCACAGGTCGTTGCTCCATCATACATGTCTTTAATCACGTCAACATACTTCGTTGACACTTTTTTCTTTTCAAAAGCCCACTAGAGCCTTTTTTGGAAGTCTATCATACGCTTTCTCTAAGTCAATAAACACCATATGCAAACTATAAATTACTAGAATTATGATGCACAAACTCCAAACAAGAGGGACTAGCAGCTTCACAAATCTGTAACAATGATATCCGACATTCAGTATGCCAAACTGTTATTATATGTTCACATTTGTTTCAGTTTCAGTAACTTGTAGCAGCAAATTGTATTACGAGAGATTTTAAAGACGGCAAAAGTGCTATTAATCCATTGTTAAGATGGAAAAAATTAGTAATTATTTATGCAATAACTTGCACCATACTGTTAGACTTCAGCATTTTAACATAACACTATGTATAGCTAATGCCAATTACACTAAATCTGTAAGATGGTTACATTTCTCTCTCTAAGATAAATCTGTAACATGGTTACATTTCTCTCTCTAAGAACCTACAGTTATGCAATGCAACAACTACATTGACCATAGTTAACAGTTTGCACATACACTAGGAAATTTATTGAACCTAAACATCTGATTTAATTTCTAAACGAGACACCAGTAAAAAAAATTGATCTAAATTTCAAGTTTTGATTAAGCAAAAGGTCCTAATGGTTCTGTATCAGGTTTTCAATTTACAAAATAATGTAATTCTAAAAGACAAACAATTAGGAATTGCGTTAAAATAGGATATAAAAGTGTCCCATTTTATTTGTCCCATCTTCTTGGAGGTCATAGGCCACATAATTTGGTAGTACCAGCTGAAAACACATTTATTCTGGTCAATCAGTTACCAAAAAACCGAAGTACATAAATGGGACATAAATTACTTAATCCGTTCCAAAATTAAAGATACATTTGTAAAAGAATGACTTTGAAAGAATAATTTTATGTTCTCAAATATAGCCTCAATATTTAGGAACATTATGTCCCCTTATAATTAAAAAATACAAATGTATCTCTTATTTTGGGACGGACTAAAAAATATATATATTTAATTTTGGAAAAGAGGGTGTACAAGTTAGTCACAATGACATTCTTATCTACCGTTCAGTGGACATTCCTTCACAGTAAATGAATAAATTGAAATTGTGAAAAAACAGAGAGATATACAGTTTGGCCAAAGCAATTTTCAACATTGTCAAGGCAAAGCACAACTATTTCAGCACATAGTACAATACATGATGCATTAACGAGGACACATAAATATATAAATATCAAACCTCGTACTGAAAATGGCCGTTGGCGACGGGGCAAGACGGTGGCTGAATGGTGGTGGTACCAACTGGAGCTCCGCCATCTACGGAGAATAAAGATTGCTGGAGGGGTGAAAGAAGAAGAGGAAGCAGCGGCTGCAACAGCAGAAGCGGTCATTTCTCTTTTCAACCCATTCTGACCATCCGTTAGGATTCAGTTTTGTTTTTTTTTTCTTTTTTTTTTTTAATTTTCTTGGATAAGGTGTAATGTATGTACGAGGATGATTCCACGTCAACTGCAGCCCAGTGCTTGGATAGGTGACATGGCAAGTTCTATACTAGACGTGGGTCAAGTCGTTGGATTGCTTGTTTAATATGTATGTGAATCAAGAATGAATTAATTAATTTAAAATAGTAAAAAAAATATTTAGACAATGAAATTTGGTGAAAAATATATACATGTGGAGAAGATCATCTATAAAAAATTTCATGAAAAAAATTCAAATGAAAAGTTGGTGGAATGAAAACTTAATATATATGTGCAGTTTTGGCGATCATCTAACTCATTTTTGGATTGAATTTTTTTCATGGAATTTTTTATGGATAATATTCTTCACATGTATATGTTTTCCATCAAATTTTATTGTCTAAATATTTTTTTTTACTATTTTAAATTAATTGGTTCGTTCTTAATTCGTTTTTTAGTGGTTAGCTTTAGAGTCTGGCATATATATATATATATAACTCGCTGTCCCGTGCGTAATTTATAATTATATTTTATTTATTAATTTTAATTTATTTTTAAATATATTTTTAATATTAGCTAAGTAATGATAGTATGACGTTATAAATGACAGCGAAAAGATACTCATAAATTAAGACTATCATGTCACTTTCTTGTTTTAAAATAAAAATATATCTCTAATATTTTATTCTATTTTTTCTAAAAATATCTAATATTTTTGGATTGAACTAAAAAAAAATTGTGTCAGTAATTTTAAAATAAAACGAGTATTAGTCAAAAATGCCATATAAAGTCACTTTAAAATATTACTTTAATTATTATTTATTAAAATAATTAGACATATAATCTTAATGCAAAAGTGATATTCATTTTTTGTTTTTAGTGTTTAATAAAACCTTGGCTCATCATGATTTCACAACACAAAAATCCTCCCACAACCAAGTATGATATATATATATATATATATATATATATATATATATATATATATATATATAGAGAGAGAGAGAGAGAGAGAGAGAGAGAGAGAGAGAGAGAAGTATGCTAATAAAATTAAAGTGTAATAGTAGGATCACTTTTAAACCTTTGGAGTGGCTTCTTCTTGTTGTTAGATGGCTTGATCTTCCTTCTCCTTGCTCTTAGCTTGCTCAACAATGGTTTCTCTTCTTCCTTTGCTTCACCAAAATACCCTCCTCACTTAATGTTTTTCTTGAACTCTCTCGATTTCTCTCTTGGCTATTTTCTCTTTATACTTGGTAAAATGGATAAATGAAGCAACCTTCTAAATGGTTGGGAGAAGGTTCTATTTATAGAGCCTTCATAATCTCATTTAGCTATTCCTTAATCCTATAACCAATTAATTAAGCAAGGATTATGGTTAACTTAATTGCCAATATGGTTACTTGTTTTAGGGAAAAAGAGGGTACACATTGGAGAGTTTTAAGGAGAACAATACTCCAAGCTTTGCAAAGCTTAAGGCTCACCCTAGGGGGGCCAAATTTTGCCCCCCCCCTATATATATATATATATATATATATATATATATATATATATATCTTCCACATTCTAGAATTTGGACTTCTCTCTTGGGCCATATATTTGGGCTTCTTTTTTAATTAAAGTTTGGACTCCAACTTAGGCCAACATTTGTGCTTCAATTAATTAATTCTTGGGCTGAAGCTTGGACTCAACTAAATTCTTTACACACTTGAATCATGGTTACCAAGGTTGGGCCAATTGAGCACACCTTTTATGCACACACATTGGGCTAACTTTATTAACTTCCTACAAGACTTTTAGATATATAATTTGGGCTTTATCATGAGACTTAACTTATACTTATCCAATTATTATTTTAGACCTCTTCTAATCCCTTTCTATGAACTAATTATGGTAATTAATCCATTGATATTTAATTAACATAATTTCATCTTTCATGAGGCTTAGCTCATTAATTATCTGAAACTTTTTTATTGCCATAAAAGACTCAACATCCAAGTTTAGTCAATTCATAACATAAGTTTCAACACATAAAATTCATAATTTAGTAATTTATATTAACTTTCTTCTTTGTTCCATTCTCAATTCAATTTAATTGAATTAATTAGTCTTATTAACTATCAATGCACTTCACAACATAAACATATATATACACAATCATTTCTAAAACCTTTATTTTTTATTAATAGTAATATTAAATATTTTTCTAGGTCATTACAGTAGTAGCTAAGAGAAAAAAGAGGGAGAGTACCCATTCAGCAGCTGAGATGTGACCATTTGAGTTGCTCAATAGGTGTAGCTCAGTAGCCCCAATGGGGGCAGGTTTGAAGTGAAATGGTAGGTCTAGTTAGTAGGAGCAAGCTAGGCTAACTTAGGCAATGGTTAGATTCATGTATACACATTGTATAACTGATGGAGAAGGAAATTTATGTCTTTAAATACACGACCCTCATAGCCTTAAATGCTCTTGCATCTTTTCCTTTACCAAGTAAACAAGTGAACTAACAAGTATCACATAGAGCTAATAGAGAGAAAGATTTCAGTGGTCAATATCATTCAAGAGGGAGTCTATCAGGTTCCTAGCTAGCACTCAAACAAGGTGGATCATCCTAGTTTAGCAAGGTTCCTATTCAAAAGAAAAGGAGCTTCAAAAAGGTTAAAAGTGCTTCTAAAAACCTTAGAACCCTACTAAAATTTTGATATTATTTTTGTATTGTGTATTGTCGTGGTAGTTATGTTGGTTGCGGTGGATCATAATGGATCTAAAGATGATATAAGGAAGAGTGTGTGATGGAGTTATGTGTTTATAATATGAGTATAATGCATGTTAAGTTTGTTACTAAATGCCTAGAACATGTTTGATAAAAATTCTAGTAGAAGATGTTTTCTAAACTTTGTTATTTCAAGTGTTTAATCTAATGGAAGAACAATGAGTAATGTATGTAAGGTAATATGAATCATGTTGGTTACATGAGTCTATAACCTAGTGGCATGATTTGGGGGAAAATGTCAAGTAAGGTTGGTAAAGGTGTTAGATTAAAACATTTTTTGAAAAGGGGAACAAAATTGTTTTTATGAGGAGATTGAAAGTAATTTTCAAATTAAAAATGTAAAGGTATGATGTTGTATAATCAAATGAGTGAAGAAGTGCAAAAATCTGAAGATGGAAAAAATCTGGCCTAGCGCCTAAGAGCTATAACCCGCTATTTTCATAATTTTGGCCCAGCGCCTACGCGCTAGGTCGGTACACAGAAAATTGAAAATAATCGAAAAATCGACTACACCAAACCGAACTGCTAACAAACCAAACTGAAAATCTGATAAGTAGGATTTTATTCCTATTTATTAGGTATTTTTAGGCTTAATTAATTGTGAGTTTTTAAGTATTTTAGGTCATTTTATATAATTTATGTAATTTTATGTGTTTTTATTATTTTTATTATTTTTATATTATTTTTATTTATTTTATATTTTATTGTGTAGGAAAAATAAGTGCAAAAGTTCAGTGGCATAATGATAATTTTCGGACGGGCGACTGCGCCATGCGTGCGCACAAAGAATAAGGCAACTGAACCGAACGACGTCGTTTGGCGATTAATGGAAAAAGACCGCGCAATGCGCGCGAGGAAACGGTTGAGGCAGGGGCGCGGAGCAGGAAACGACGCCGTATTAACTGCAGATAGGCGGCCGCGCAATGCGCGGGCAACCAGCTGACGTCAGCAGACGCGGCTTCCGCGTTGACTTGGTCAACTGGCGTGTTAGGGGCGTGTTTGTTTGACGCGTAATTGCTGGAAACGGGATTATTTCGGAATTTTTGCTTTAATTTGATTCCAAATTGGATTTCTTTTCTACATTAGCTTAGGATTATTATTGTATTTTTATAAATATATTAGGAGACTCATGTTTTTAGTAGTTGATAAATATAATCAGATTATTAGAGATAATTAGGAGCTCTCTCTCTCTCTCAGGTTTTTCTTATTATTTTTATTATGTTTGACTAATTTTATTATTCAGTTTTAGGGAATTTTAAACTCAATTATAATTAATGGTTTAATCAATTCAGTAATATTATTTATTGTTCCTCATATGAAATTATTTATGATAATCTATTTTAATTGTTTATTTGATATTGGGTTTGATTGATTTGATTTTGGCCTGTTGAGTTGATCAAATTATTATCAATTGCTAGATTTAGGAATTATATTACGTGTAATTGATATTGTTCCAAATCGTTGGTAGTGAATAGTGATAGATGATTGTGGTCAAGCTTTTCTTTATTGCTATGGTTATCATGATGTAAGTTAAACAGTCCGAGCTTATGAGATTGTTGCTTAGAATAATATAATTTTCTTGTGATTAATGCTTCTATTATATTAAATTTAGAGAGCTTGTTCTAGGTTGTATAATGATTAGAATCTAATGAAGAGCTTGTTTTGTCAGATTAAAATTATGAAAAATTTCGGATAGCAAAGCTTGTTGTTACCTAGGGTTATTAGTTTCATAGAAGGATAAAAATATATTTTGATTGATTGATCTATTAATTGTAAGGGTGAGATTGAATCGAAGAACTGAAAATTTTAATTTATTAATTAATTATATTAATTTACTTTTGTTTATTTAGTTAATTATAATTAGTTCAAAACCCCCAAATCTAGTTTACATCGCATAAAAATAAATTAATCATTCTCTATGGGTTCGACATTTGCTTGCTATTATACTGAGTTTGTGATTGAAAGTGAGCATTAATTTTGGAGTGTTAACGACAGCTACCAAATTTTGGCGTCGTTGTCGGGGAGTGATTTTAATTTATTTTTATGTTTTTGTAAATTTTCTTTTTATTTAGTAATTTTTCTTAAATTTTATTTTTATAGTTTTTCATAGTTTAATTGAGTTTTGCAGGTTAAGGATGGAAGTAATGTCTGATTATGTTAATGAGGTAAATATTTCTTCTCATGAGCAACAAACTGATAGTCTAACTTCTTTTGTTTATCAAATGGCTGTAGGTACTCGTAGGATTTGTGCAATAATAGAACACCCAACTGATTTATGCCTAATGCTTCGAGATGAGTCCTATGAACAAGTCAATGCAGCTGGTGGTTTCCTTGGGCATTTCAGCTATGAGAATTCACCAGTGAATTGACATGCAAACCAAAATTTTCCAAATAATCCACAGTACATGCAACCATATCCCTCACAACAACATGACCAATCGTCTAGTTCTGACATATCTTTAGAAGATATGTTTAAAGCTTTCATGACTCAAGCACAACAATTTCAATAAGAGACAAAAACTTTCATACATAATTTGGAGACTCAATTGAGTCAGCTTGCTACTACAATTGATCAATTAGATTCTCAATGGTCATTTCTTTCATCGCCGATGCAAGAGAGAGCAGACAACATCAGTGCAGAAACGGACAATATTGATTTAGAAAATGATGTTCTTTGTGGTGATGTCATGCCTAAGGTGGAGAGAATTTTTGGAGAAATAAATAAAGAGAATTTAGAGGATGCAAGTACAAATAGTTTGAAATTAAAGGAGGAAGAAGAAATTGATCTAAAACAAGATTGGAAGGACGCTGAAGCTGCATTCAATTCTGTACCAATGATTTTAGATAGTCATGCAATTATTTCTATTTCATTACATGTTACTCACGACAAATTGTTATGTTTTGTTTTGTAGGATCTCATTCCAACTATAAAGACTCTCCTCAATCATATTAAATATTTATTTGTTGAAGAGGGAGTACAACGTTCATGTTATGTACAAAGGAGACTGAATCTACCGATTAAGAATAACGTGATGGATGGGGTACTCAAAATTCATGAAGTAGGAGTGATGTAGTATTTTGGCCTACTGTCGAGCCAATGACAATAAATAAAGACGCTGTTTGAGAGGCAACCCAAGAAATCAAATTTGCATTTCTTTTCTTTTTTCTTTTTATAGTTATTTATGCCTGTTTCTTTGCATTATAGTTTACATTGGGGACAATGTAAATTTTAAGTGTGGGGGAAGGGATTTAGGATATTTGTTTTATTTTTAAAAAATTTGTTCTATTTTTAGGGAATTTTTTTAAAAAATTTAATTTTTGAATTTTGTGGGTAAATTCACTGCAAACCCTCACGAGACAAAACTCGTCCGCTTGGAGTAACCTTGGGGTTTAAAGGCTTGTTGGACGTGCTAAGTGCAACCGTGTTTCCTACGAAAATGGGTAGTTAGTTAATTTTTTTTTTTTTATTTAGGATGTGTCACTTGAGTAATGAGTTAATTGAATTTTAATTTTTAGTCAATGATAAAAATTTTGATTTTTATTTAATAACTTTTTGAAAAAGGGATGAATTTTTTCTTAGTTAGAATTTTTGACTATTTATTGATTATTACTTTGTTTGAGATCCCTTTAATTTTTATGCACTTATATCTATTTGTTTGAGCTAGTTTTAATTTATAGAAAATTTATATGGTTAAATGCTTATGAAAGATATTTTTGAGCTCTATAACTTATTTGATCATTATTTAAAGTAAAATATAAGGCAAACTATATTTTGGGAGAAATGATTCAGGTAATTTTTCTAGGATTGTTAAATTGAAAGAAGAATTCTTGTGGTGGGTTGAGATGGAGCGTAAAACGCACTCACCCATAAACACATGAAAAAAATGGGATGGAGCATAAAATGCACCCATTTAAAAGAAGAAGAAAAAATGGAAAAAATACTTTAAAAAATTGATATTAATAGTCCTAGTGAGTTTATCGAGATTAAAAACCTTTTGATCTTCTAGTTATATTTGTCTATATTAGTGGAAAGTGATGTGAAAAATAAGACTATAGAGTTTTGTTGTTAAACTAACCATTTTTGATATCTTTTATGAGACATTTAATTATTTGAACGGATCTAAGTTTTTTTTGTTAGTTTGATACATTTGGGTTCACACATACACGAATGGTCTTGAGTAAGTAAGATTAATAAATATGTTAAAATTGTTGAATTTTGCATGATTTTGAAATTTTCTTTGAGTTATTATTTTAAAATTTTTTGCGGCTAATGTTGGATTCATTTTGATTTGTTGCTCGAGTCAAGTAAGTTGTTTGATTATTATTTTTATTTTATAGTTTTTATTCTTGTTTTGCTTGAGGACAAGCAAAGATATAAGTGTGAGGGTATTTGATAAGTAAGATTTTATTCCTATTTATTATGTATTTTTAGGCTTAATTAATTGTGAGTTTTTAAGTATTTTTAGTATTTTAGGTCATTTTATATAATTTATGTAATTTTATGTGTTTTTATTATTTTTATATTATTTTTATTTATTTTTAATTATTTTATATTTTATTGTGTAGGAAAAATAAGTTTGGGGACAAATCTGTAAATTCTGCAAAAGTTCAGTGGCATAATGATAATTTTCGGACGGGTGACCGCGCTAGACTTGCACAACAGGCCGGACTGGCCTGATCCGGCCCAGGCCTCTCAGGCTTTGACCGTTGACTAGACCAGGCCGGGCCTCGACTTTAGAGCCTTCAGGCCAGACCAGGCCGGATTTATCATAAAAATCCATGGCCTGATTAAGCCCGCAGGCCAGGCCGAGCCAGGCCTTACTAAATTAAGCCAAGCAAACCTCGGCTTTATTATGAACGTTGGACCACTGCCAGTTGCAAAGCAAAACGCAAAACTGCAACGAAAGCCCAAAGCTGGTTTAACATTGAACAAGCTTTTCCTCTCTTGCCTTATTTATAGGAAGGAACTCTCTGATTTTCTTTTGAACAATCGATGTGGAACTTGTCGACAAAATGAAAGAAAATTAATAGACACAGAGGATTGAAAACATATATTCTGCAAGCTTTCAGGGTTAGTTCAATTGAATTCCAACAACTTAACTATGATATATCATTATCTTATTTATAGTGTTTTGACACTCATTGAACAATCGATGTGGGACTAGATTGAAAGAAATTTTGCAGGGACACATGTGAAGGGCTTGTTCAAACGACCCTTTGAACTCTCATTATTATGAAAGAATTTCTACAAAATCTCACACACTTGTATGGCTGGGATTACAACAAAGCAAAGCCATAAAAATTTGAACAAGCTATTTGGGCTGATGCAAATTGATCCGACCAACCACCTTAATATTTTATCGCCTATAACATATCATTGTTTTATTTATAGTGTTTTGAAACTCTCTAAACAATCGATGTGGGACTAGATTGAAAGAAAATTTGCGAGGACACAGCCACACAGGTACTGAACTTTGTTCAAACCACCCTTTTAAATGATATGATACCAACTTTTTATAAAAAAGAACAACACAAATGATATAATTGTACATAACCATTGGCTGGATTACTTCATTACATGCACATTGAATGGACTAATCATTTCCTTATTTATAGTATTTTGGTATTCTTTGAAAAATCGATGTGGGACTTGGCAAATTGAAAGAAAATTAGTTGACAAATTTTTGTAGATTTATTTTCAACCATATTAAATGTAACCAACATATATTAAATGTTATCTATGATAATGTAGGTGAGGGATGCATTTGAGACTCAGATAGATCAATCAAGATATGTTGTTGATGAATTGATGCGTCTGTTGCTATTTCTTATGCAACTTAATTTGATGTTGGATGTTAACGCCTTTGCTCAAAATTCAACAAAAATGATTAATGTGCAACTATCATATGTAAAAATAATCGATTTAATTTCGTGACACGTTACAAATAAGTCTCGTAATTACATCATAAAACTCTAGATATAATAATATGAAACTTGTGTATTATATACTACATGATATTACTTCAAATCAATCTCTTGTTGGTCGGATTAAGTTATTTGGGAAAAAAAACTTGCATCAACAAATGGTACTTCTATAAAAAGGGTACAATTGAAAATATCTTTGATCTATGAAATTCAATAGTACAATTAAAGAGTGATTAAGCTAAACTCGGAAATTTAACCAAGAATGATTCTTGAATTGGGAGGTTGTTTTGAGATGTCGTTTTCGTTTAAATTTTGAAAACAACAAATATATTAATCAGTATTATTTTTTAATTAGTTTATAATAGTTACAACTATTTTAAATTAAAATCAAATAAATTTGTGTTAATTTTGTGTTTTAGTATTTCAAATGGACTTCTCTAATTTTGGAATGAATGAAATACTTTTCAAGTAATTTACATTATTAACTTTATGAATAATGTAAACAAGAGCTTCATGAAGTAATTCCTTAGAACTTGTTCCTGCATCAGTAATCAATAATAGTAATAAAAGACAAAATGACCCCTTAAACAACAAATCAAATTTGTGTGAATAGTACAACCAAACATTACCATCAATCCATTATTACAATATCAAGTAAGTGAACAACATTTGCTTGAAATTTTCTCATGCATTGAAAAACTTGTCCCCCTCCAATACCAGTGTCATGCTTTCTCTGTTGAGATGTCCCAAAGTGTTCGTCACTTTTACAAAACTAATGCAAGTTCAAATCAAGTTGGCCTATCATTTGAAAAAAAGTTACTCTGCTTACCAAAATAATATAATAAATGGTGCCAGTCTCACCTACTGTTTCATGAGCAAAAATGATTTATATGAAGAAGTATGTTGCTTGCATGCTACTTTTCTGCAACAAGTTCAGAAAACTCATCCCCTCTATTTCCTTCCAGACTAGTAGTCTATATATATATATATGTGTATATTATCATCATATGCATGGCTTGACATATATTACTTACACAACGGTAATGATTATAGGAAATCAATAACACTAATAAATTATATCATGCAAGGCTACTTACTAGTTTCCAACGGCTAGTATATATATTGTTATATGAACTAGTAACCCCCTTGCTCATATGTCTATCTATTATATTTATATTAAGCATGCTAAGTAATCTAACAGTCCAAACATAATGGCTGCAACGGCTAAAAATAACCAAACATGCAAGTAAATTAATGGTTGCAACGACAAAGAAATAATGCACTGCTACGGTAGGATTAAAAGTTTTTCAACGGTTGCAAAAAATAATTACTCAATTAATAATAATAAATCTCATTGATTTTGTAACCAAAAGAAATAACTTTGTAGAATTCAGCTGACATGACTTTGGCTGGGTTTGATGGTTTTAGAATTCAGCGTTCTGATCAAAGTATTGTTATCAAGAAGGAAGAGGAAATTCTCAGCTACCCCTTGTAGAATTCAAGTCCACATAGCCAAAGTTCACAAACCCCTTGTAGAATTCAAGTCCCACATCTCTTAGTAGGGCTTCTTCTACCCGCAGCTCTCATCTATAAATAGAGTGGGTCTCCATCTTCTTTTTTACCCAAATTAAGGCCTATATGTTTAAGTTAATATCTTAGCATATTAGGCTCTCAGCATAAATAGATTGGGTTATGCTAAGATATTAAAAAAAAAGTTGGAAGTTCTATTGGGCCAGGCTTAACATAACGGACCAGGCCGGGACCAGGCCGGACTTAGGCGACAGGCCAGTCCAGGCCAGGCTTTTAGCTAGGCCGGGCAAGGCCGGATTTTGTCCAAAAATTAGAGGCTTTTTAAGGCCTTCTAGGCCAGGCCGATCTGGCCCGGGCTTTGACCAGGCCTGAGTTTGACCAGGCCGAATCTAGGCCAGGCTCGGGTCAGGCTACAGGCCTCAGGCCGTTTGTGCATGTCTAGACCGCGCCATGTGCGCGCACAAAGAATAAGGCAGCAGAACCGAACGACGCCGTTTGACGATTAATGGAAACAGACCGCGCAATGCGCGCGAAGAAACGGTTGAGGCAGGGGCGCGGAGTAGGAAACGACGGCGTATTGACTGCAGATAGGCGGCCGCGCAATGTGTAGGCAGGAAACTGACGTTAGCAGACGTGGCTTCCGCGTTGACTTGGTCAACTGGCGTGTTAAGGGCGTGTTTGTTTGACGCGTAATTGCTGGAAACATAATTACTTCGGGATTTTTGCTTTAATTTGATTCCAAATTTGATTTCTTTTCCACATTAGCTTAGGATTATTATTGTATTTCTATAAATATATTAGGAGACTCATGTTTTCAGTAGTTGATAAATATAATCAGATTATTAGAGATAATTAGGAGCTCTCTCTCTCTCAGGTTTTTCTTATTATTTTTATTATGTTTAGCTAATTTTATTATTCTGTTCTAGGGAATTTTAAACCCAATTATAATTAATGGTTTAATCAATTCAGTAATATTATTTATTGTTCCTCATATGAAATTATTTATGATAATCTATTTTAATTGTTTATTTGATATTGGGTTTGATTAATTTAATTTTGGCCTTTTGAGTTGATCAAATTATTATCAATTGCTAGATTTAGGAATTATATTATGTGTAATTGATATTGTTCCTAATCGTTTGTAGTGAATAATGATAGATGATTGTGGTCAAACGTTTGTTTATTGCTATGGTTATCATGATGTAAGTTAAACAGTCCGAGCTTATGAGATTGTTGCTTAGAATAATATAATTTTCTTGTGATTAATGCTTCTATTATATTAAATTTAGAGAGCTTGTTCTAGGTTGTATAATGGTTAGAATCTAATGAAGAGCTTGTTTTGTTAGATTAAAATTATGGAAAATTTCGAATAGCAGAGCTTGTTGTTACCTAGGATTATTAGTTTCATGGAAGGATAAAAATATATTTTGATTGATTGATCTATTAATTGTAAGGGTGAGATTAAACCGAAGAACTGAAGTTTTTAATTTATTAATTAATTTTATTAATTTACTTTTGTTTATTTAGTTAATTATAATTAGTTCAAAACCCCCAAATCTAGTTTACATCGCATAAAAATAAATTAATCATTCTCTGTGGGTTCGACATTTGCTTGCTATTATACTGAGTTTGTGATTGAAAGTGAGGATTAATTTTGGAGTGTTAACGACAACTACCAAAATCACAAAGTCAAAATTTGTCAGTTTCAGTTTAGTTTATTCAAAAATTGAAACAGACCGAACCGACTGAACGCTTTAATATTATAATATAATTTATACACTTTTCTAATAATTATTTATTTTATATAATTATATATTCATTATATGTCTTTTTTATAATTTTGTGACATACCAATTCTCTGTTATTCAATAATATATTGTTTTAAAATTTAGTGACATACCAATTATATCTTTTATGCTTAAGTTTTAATAACCGACTAAACTGATAATTGATTATGGGGTAAAAATTTGGGCAATTTTGATTTTTAATTTTTTATAACCGACTTAAATGATTTGGTTATTTTTTTTACCTATCAAATTGACCAAATCGACCGTTGTGCACCCCTTGCGCTAGGGCCTAGCCAACGCCTAATCACTAGACCTGTGACGACCCCAAATCCGGGTTCTTTAACCTCGGGTTTGGTTCTCACTGTACAATACTTAACAACAATGAAATACATATATTGTATTCAAACTACGCGGAATAATACAAAAGGTTCCTTATATAAAGGCTACACTTCCCAAGGTCTATTAACCTTAAATTGTAACATTACATATCTTAAGGGAAATACAAAAGATTTACAACAGTAATTACATAACAGTAATTTAAACTAGCATGCAATTACTAAAACTAAGCATTCGCTTTCCCCTTGCCTTTGTTCGATTTAGAGCTTTCGGGATTGGCTGAAATATAGTCATGATATAGCAAGAATGAGCAACTAAATGGCTCAGCAAGTTTATAAACAACAATCATACGATATATCATGATGAAGGGAAATAACTTCAAGGTTTCAACAATAGCAATTGTGAAAGATAACAAGAATCAATGTTCAATAAAAGAAGGAATTCACTCTTTACTGCTGAGTGATCTTTAATGACCATGAACTGCTACTAAGGTAGAACAGACATACAATGTCTGACTCTTTGTTAAAATAACGGGACACTTGAGGGGATCAGTCCTCTCATGTCCTATGTATATGCATCACATTTAGTTTTATTGCGCGCTGTCGGGTCTCCGACAAATAAAAATCCCCTTTAACTAGGGTTGTTCTATCTCAGTCTTACTGTAAGAATCCGCACCAGCCAATGGTTTGGATAAGCTTTTATAATATTCAATTAAATGAATTTAACATGCATTTGTCTAGCCGAAACAATTAGCTTAGACGTTCTTAAACAGTTTGCAAAAGCACTATGTGCGAATACAATAATCAATAATGATGTGAAGTAATTTTTGATAATTAATTCACTCAAAGGTCTATCAAGTAACTACAGGTGTAGAATACTTGCTCAACAATAATTGAAATGTAAATACGGTTGAACAATATCTGCAACAATAAATACAAGTTTAAGGGTAGAAAACTTGTCTGTCTGCTTAGCTACAATAAATGTCTAGCTTTAACTAACTTGCTTTGAAAGACCTAACATTAATAAAGTCGGTCTAATAATTAGTACGACGTATTTGCATAACTATACGCTTGATAATGAACTTATTTACCACACATAAGTACTAACACATAATTTACATTAGTCAAAACAATATTATTAACCTTATAGACCCTTAATCATTTTAGCTTAATAATTTAATAAGTTAGAAAATATTTTTCTTAAGTGTTGGACACTTATTAAGCCCTTAAACAACTTATTACAATTGTTTAATTAAATCGTAATTAAATTCAATTTATTTTATTAACTCAATCTCTATTTAATTACTATTTTTGATTAAATAGAAATTAATTAATTAACTCTAGTTATTATTTAAAATAAATAATAACTAATTATACTTACTTATTATTTAATTATAATTAAATAATAAATAATTATTGACTTAATTTTAACCTTCTTTAATTTAATATTAATCAACCAATAATTAAATAAGTAATTAACCTTACTTATTATTTAATTTAAGGAAATTAAATAATAGTTTACTAATCTTAATCCTCTTTAATTATTATTTAATGTCAATTAAGTAATAATTAATTATTTAATTAATTTTAATTATTATTTAAGGTTAAATAATAATCAAATCATTCTTATTTATTATTTAAATTAAATAATAAATTATTACTCTAATAACTTAATTTTCATTAATTGTTATTTAATGCTAATTAAATAATAATTAATTACTTAATTATCCTTATTTATTATTTAATAATATTTAAATAATAAATAATTAATTTATAAATTTTATCTCTCTTAAGTATTATTTAATAGGCATTAAATAATAATTGCTAAATTATCATCTTTATTTATTATTAACATTTAAAATAATAAATAAATAATAAATTTATTTAACTTAACCATGGTTTAGCTAACTAGATTAATATTTAAAATATTTAAATATTAAACTTATTGAAAAATATCCTCCCCAATATTATTTTTGTATTATTATTATTTTTGTTATAATTTTAAATTAATTTTCAAATATTTAAATTAATTAAAATTAACCCGAATGACATTTTCGTAAATAAGTTGAAAACGGATCCGAGGGCAGAATGGTAATTCTGCCAAGAAAAACACGGAGGGGCATAAAGGTAATTTCGCCGAAATTTTCCTTACCGCGCATGGCGCGCGTTTAAGATTATACGGCCCAAAACGACGCCGTTTTTGGAAAGCCGGATACGGCTTCCGCGCGTACGCGCGGAGTAACTTTTTACGGACGCCAAACGACGTCGTTTGGCTCCGTGTTTTCGGTGAACAGTGGCTGCGCGCGCATTGTGCGGAAACCCTTAATTTTTTTCTTCTTCGCATAATGTGAACAGTGTTCCGGCACACACATTTTAAATAAAAATATACCATCAAGTAAGCTTTAACTCTTCAATAAAAATCCAAAAAAATTACCAATCACCTTATATTAATTTATAACATGAAAAAAATAATTTTTCATGATTTAATATCATTATTTTTTTATAAAAATTTCTACATCACATAAACTACCATAAATCATAACTTTTTGTGTATAACTCCATTTTGAGTGATTCAAACTTTGTTTTTCTCATGATTTAATGTTCTATAATATTAGAACATCAAACCTAAGTTTTATAAAAATATTTTTGGTAATAAATTTCAAGACTTGATTATACACTATTAAACACACATTTTAGCATACAAATGATACCAAAATACAAACCAAACCTATTAAACTCAAACATGGCATAAATATTACAACTACACATTAATAACTATATTAACATGTTTATACTAACATGATGATTTATTTAATTTAAAAACAAACTACATTTAAAATAATCATTACCTTGTTTTAATGGCTATCTTTCTTTTTCTTCCAAAATAGGTGATGAGGTTTGAAGGCATGAACCAAGAACTCCTTCTCCTCTCTTGGTATTTTGCTCTCAATATTTTCTCACACTCTCAAATGCTCACACTTTGCTCTCTAGGAAATTCTCTAGCAATGAACTAACCAACCTAGAACAAGTGTGGGGTGTTTCTTTTATAGTCATCTACTAACACACCATTAACTCACTAATTCATCTATGTTGGTCAAATTAAAGGCTAATCAAGCTTACTATTTGATGGATTGACATGGTGATTGACTAGAGTTGTTGGCCAACTTTGATTTAGTGTAAAAGAGAAGCAATCTAGCAAATCAAGCAACATCAAGTGGTTCCTCACAAAAATCAGCAAAATGGCTTTTCCAAGCCATTTTTCCTTTATTTTTTAATGCAAAAATGTGCATATATACACCTATATATATATATATACATATATCTATATATATATTGACCAAAGTTTGACCCTTATTGGACTTCACATTGGGCTTGGGATTAACTTTTATTGGGCTCATTCAATTAAATTGTTTGGGCTCAATTTAAATAACACATTGGGCTTATTTTAAATAGTCTAGGTTACATTTAATTAATATCAAGTATTGGGCTTGTTTAATTAATTACATGGGTTAGTAATTAAATTAATTACGTGGGCTACTAGGTTAATATCTTTAACCTAGTTTATCAACTTATTTGGATTTAAAATATAATCCAATTAGATTTACATAAATTAATTATACACTTTGCTTTAATCCTTTAAATAAACATACAAGCACATAAGTACATTTATTTAATTATCTAATGCACAATTAATTAATGAGAAAAATTTAAATTCATTGCTAAATATTTATTAAGTATATTTATAATGACTAATGAAATTCGTGGTCATTACATTCTCCCCCCCCCTATAAGAATTCCGTCCCCGGAATTACAAATTTAAACTACTCAAACAGATGCGGATAGTTAGCCCTCATCTTTTCTTCAAGCTCCAACGTAGCTTCCTCAGCGTTGTGGTTCCTCCAAAGGACTTTGACAGAATGTATAACCTTATTCCGTAAACTCTGCTCTTTCCTATCTAGTATCTGGACAGGAATTTCCTCGTACGATAAGTCTTTCTCGACTTGTATTGGCTCATAGGATATGACATGTTTGTGGTCTGGCTTGTATGGTCGCAGCACTGACACATGAAACACATTGTGAATATGCTCAAGTTCAGGAGGTAAAGCTACCTCGTACGCCACTTCGCCCACTCTCTTTAATATCTCGAACGGTCCTATGAACCTCGGACTCAACTTCCCTTTCTTTCCAAATCGGATCTTCCCCTTCAAAGGAGATACCTTCATGAACACAAAACTTCCAACTTCGAAGTCTCGCTTCTGTCGATGTAAATCGGCGTATTTCTTCTGACGGTCCTGAGCTGCTACTAGCCGAGCTCTTATTACCTTGATAATCTCTACCGTTTGTTGAACCAAATCCGGCCCCAACCATCGGCGTTCTCCTACCTCATCCCAACATAGAGGTGTTCTGCACTTTCTTCCGTACAATGCTTCGTAAGGCGGCATGCCTATGCTTGCATGAAAACTATTGTTGTATGCAAACTCAACTAATGGTAGATGGTTCTCCCAACTGCCTTTGAAATCCATCACACAGGCCCTGAGCATATCTTCCAATGTCTGTATTGTTCTTTCACTTTGCCCATCGGTCTGTGGATGATATGCTGTACTCATTCTCAACTGTGTCCCCAATCTCTCCTGAAGACTTCTCCAAAATTTTGACGTGAAACGCGGATCTCTGTCTGACACAATCGATACCGGCACCCCATGTCTCGAAACTATCTCCTTGATGTACAGTTTAGCCAACTGATCCAAACTGAACTTAATCTTGATCGGCAAAATGTGCGCTGACTTTGTTAGTCGATCTACAATCACCCATATTGCGTCAAATCCCTTCTGTGTTGCTGGAAGTCCTACCACAAAATCCATTGTGATATGCTCCCATTTCCACTCAGGAATCTCTAACGGCTGTAGTAATCCACTTGGTCTCTGATGTTCAGCCTTTACCCTTTGACAAGTTAGACATCGGCTGACACATTCTGCGACCTCCCTTTTTAAATTCGGCCACCAAAAATGCTGACGCAGATCTTGATACATCTTCGTACTTCCCGGATGTATCGAGTATCTCGTACTGTGGGCCTCTTGCAAAATCTCTTCTCGTAGTTCGGGCACTAGCGACACCCAAACACGATTTTCAAATCTTAGCAATCCCATGCTATCTTCCTTGAACTTGACCTCTTCCCCTTCGGTCATTCTCATCTTTATTCTGACACATTCTTCATCTTTGTCTTGAGCCTCTTTTACCCGATCTAACAAGGTTGGGCTCTCTTCCACTTCCATTGACTCATTTGGATTTCTTACCTCCAACTCCATTCGAGCCATCTCTTGAACCAATTGTTCCTGATCTGTCAAGATGAACAATTTCTCCCTGCTCTTTCTGCTTAGAGCATCTGCTACTACGTTGGCCTTGCCGGGATGATATAGAATTTCACAATCATAGTCTTTGATCAATTCTAACCATCTCCGTTGCCTCATATTTAACTCCTTCTGTGTGAAGATATACTTCAGACTCTTGTGGTCCGTGAATATCTCACATTTCTCTCCATATAAATAATGTCTCCAGATTTTAAGGGCAAACATTACCGCAGCCAGCTCCAAGTCGTGGGTAGGGTATCCTTTCTCGTAATCCTTCAACTGTCTGGACGCATACGCAACGACCTTGCCGTTTTGCATAAGCACACAGCCAAGTCCCTTGTGCGATGCATCACTGTAGACCGTAAAACCTCCCATATCGTCCGGTAAAGTCAATACAGGTGCTTCACTAAGTCTCTTCTTTAGCTCCTAAAAACTCTCCTCACACTTCTCCGTCCATACGTATTTCACCGTCTTCCTCGTTAGATTGGTCAGTGGTGTTGCTATCTTTGAAAAATCTTGGATAAATCTCCGATAGTAACTCGCTAACCCCAAGAAACTTCTTACCTCCGTCGGCGTCCTTGGTTGCTCCCAATTCATCACCGCTTCCACCTTTGCTGGATCTACTGAAACTCCCTCCTTGTCAATGACATGACCTAAAAATTGAACTCTCTCCAACCAGAATTCACACTTCGAAAATTTAGCATACAACTGCTCCTTCCGTAAAATCTCCAACACCAATCTTAGGTGTTCAGCATGCTCCTCCTCCGTTTTAGAATACACCAGAATATCGTCAATGAACACAACAACAAATTTATCCAAGTACTGCTTGAATATTCTGTTCATCATGTCCATAAATGCGGCTGGCGCATTCGTCAGTCCAAACGACATCACCAGAAACTCATAATGCCCATATCGAGTTCTGAATGCCGTCTTGGGTACATCCTCCTTCCTGACTTTCAACTGATGATAACCAGTCCTCAAGTCAATCTTTGAAAAGTACTTTGCCCCTTTCAATTGATCGAAAAGATCGTCAATTCGTGGCAATGGGTACTTGTTCTTAATTGTTACCTTATTCAGTTCTCTATAATCCATACACAATCTCATCGATCCATCCTTCTTCTTTACAAACAGCACCGGTGCTCCCCATGGAGAAACACTTGGCTGGATGTACTTATTATCCAACAACTCCTGCAATTGCACCATCAACTCTTTCATTTCTACCGGAGCCATTCTATATGGTGCCTTTGATATCGGCGCTGTCCCCGGTACTAAATCAATCGCAAATTCTATTTCTCTGTTCGGCGGTAAGTCTGGCAGTACATCTGGAAAAACATCCATAAACTCCCTAACTACTAGTATTTGCTTCATCTCGGGACTCACCACTTGTGCATCAACCACATGAGCCAAATAACCTACACAACCTTTCTTTAATAATTTCTTGGCTTGCATCATCGTCAGACAAGAAGACTGTCTTGACGATTTGCTGCCATAAAATACGACCTTAGACTTATTTGGTGTCTTAAGGTGTATGCACTTCTTCTGACAATCAATTATCGCTCCATGGTTAAACAACCAATCCATTCCAAGTATAACGTCAAACTCCCCCAATCGTATCGGAATTAAATTTACACTCAACTTCTGACCCCTGATTTCAGCACAACAGTTCCTATGTACATACTCTACAGGAATCACCTCTTTATTAGCAACTTCTATGTTCATTGGGTTCTCTAATTTTTCTCTAGGCAATTCTAACCGTCTAGCGAATTCATCAGACACAAATGAACAGGTAGCACCCGAATCAAATAATACGTAAGCATTTATTTCATTGATCGGAATAATACCTGACACCACGTCTTTTGATTCGACGGCGTCCTGCACCGTCATGTTGAAAGTCCGTGCCGTTGGTTTGTTCTGTGGCACCGGCCCTCCAATGGTCAGTTTGGCGTTGTTGTTGTTGTTGCTTCCCCTAAAGCCCGAACTCCCTACGGTGTTCTTCTTCTTCGGACAATCTTTAAACTGATGGTCCATGGCCCCGTAGGCGAAACAACCTCCCTTCCTTTTTGGTGTGGGACAATTAGGAGCGATGTGCCCCTCTTGCCCACAGTTGTAACAAACATTCCTTCCCTTCATGCACTCCCCTGAGTGATTCTTCCCGCATTGACTGCATTTGTTTGCTTTCTTTGACTCACTGCCCTGGGGTGTCCCCGAACTGCTGTTGTTATTCCACTTGCGTTTGTTCGAGTTGCTACCCCCGCTGCTACCCTCTTTGTTTCCCCCATCGCTTCTCTTCTTGTTCCGTTCTTGATTGTGCTTATTCAAAGCTTCATTTCCACCCTCAGCTATGATAGCTTTCTCCAGCAGTGTTGCAAAATTTGTGATCTGGAGAACAGCTACCCGACTGTAAACCCATGGTTTCAGCCCCTGTTCGAATCGTCTGGCGCGTCTTGCCTCCGTGTCCACCTGATGTGTAGCAAATCTTGCCAATTCATTGAACTTGGCGGCATATTCGGATACCGACATGTTACCCTGCTTTAGTTCTAGGAATTTGATTTCCATCCTAGCCTTTGTACTTTCTGGAAAATAGTTTTCCAAAAATACCTCCTTGAATCGCGCCCACGCGATCGTTCCCTCCCCTGCTCTACTCTTATTGGCCTTCCACCAGTGGCTGGCCTCTCCTTTCATCATGAAGGTAGCAAATGAGGTCATTTGCTCCTCCCTAACTCGTGCAACCTCGAAGACTTTTTCCATCTCCTCTATCCAGGTTTGTGCTTCTATGGGATCCGTGGTCCCTTTGAACTCAGGTGGTCCTATCAGTTTGAAGTCTTTAAAGGTTGCTAGTGGAGCGGCATGGTTTGTTGCTCCAGTAGCCTCTGCGTTGCGTCCGCGAAATGCCCCCATTAGCATTTCTACGAACTCTTGGACAGGGTTTGGTGGTACCCCTCCTGCGTTCACTGACTCTTCGGGTGGTGGTGGGGGTAGTCGTTGATTTCTTCTCTGTGGCGGTATTTTCTGTATAAAGAAAATTTAATTAATTAAAGTTGTTTCAATCTTTTTACTTTCGTTTTGTAGCTTAAGTATTTTAAACTAAAGCACAAATAATCATCTTGACACATATAAACATAAACGAAAATGCATTTATATTCATATGCTAAAACACAGTGCGTAACACTTTTACATCATAAGCATACTGCTATAAACGTTGCTAACCCCGATAGTTAAAACAAAAGATGAGATCTAACATATCCCACAACTTCATAGAGTTGGGATTTACAACATACTAACCCTCTATCAAAACAAAAGTTGGGTTTCTACTGCATCTATGTACATACATCATAAATAAAGAAAATACAACTAACGGCGCATCCCTCGACGAACCGCATCGTCGTACTCCTCATCTCCAATAGCCCTGACCACACCCCTACTGATGGTGTGCAAGGTCTGGCCCTCCTCGGCAGGGTAATAGTGCACCCTACTCTGGATCCTACCAACTGATGAGCGATAGACGTAACTGAGTCTATCTATCCTCACCTTCTTCTCCCTAACCTCCTCCTCCAGCTCCATCATCTGTCCGTGAGCTGCATCACGCTGAAACTTCATATCTAACATCGCCTCAACGGCCTGCTGCATCTGGCCCCTCATGGCCTCCCTCTCTGCCTGTGTCTGCTGAATCTTCAGCTCAGCGGCTACTAAGTTGGCCTCCATCTCGGCCATCCTCGCCTTCAGCTCTATGTTCTCGCCAGAGAACATATAAGTTGTATATCTGTACTGCTGCTCTGTCTGCTGGTGGATCTGGTTCTGCTCCTCCAGGTGCTGAACCCTCTCCTCTAGCTCCTCGTTAGCCGTAGTGAGAGTATCGATGATGTCACTGGCGACAGTGCCCATGCCATCAACATACTCAGCTGGCTCCTCATCCTCATCATCATCAGTATCAGCCTCCTCCTCACTGTACTGCCCCATAACTCCGCCCCAGACAGCGTCCTCTCTATCTCCCTCCTCGGGATCTGACTCTGGCTCCTCGATCGGTGCAGCCACCCGTGGCTGTGCGGTATCCATAGGGATATCCGTATAAATCACCTCCTCTACAGCAGTGCTCGACTGGCCTATCTCTGTCATCCTACAATAACATAAATAACACATGTTAGTACAGCAATAAAATATATTCATTGATGAAATGAAATGATATTTTATCATGTACATCTCGGCTCGATGGATTTTCTCAATCCACCTCCAAAAATACACAACATGATGAATCTCCCCGATTCATCTCCTAACGCACTCGATAAGAGTTTAGTACTAAGGTTATAACCTAGGTTTCGCAATCCTAGCGTTTCTAACCTACAGCTCTGATACCAACATGTGACGACCCCAAATCCGGGTTCTTTAACCTCGGGTTTGGTTCTCACTGTACAATACTTAACAACAATGAAATACATATATTGTATTCAAACTACGCAGAATAATACAAAAGATTCCTTATATAAAGGCTACACTTCCCAAGGTCTATTAACCTTAAATTGTAACATTACATATCTTAAGGGAAATACAAAAGATTTACAACAGTAATTATATAACAGTAATTTAAACTAGCATGCAATTACTAAAACTAAGCATTCGCTTTCCCCTTGCCTTTGTTTGATTTAGAGCTTTCGGGATTGGCTGAAATATAGTCATGATATAGCAAGAATGAGCAACTAAATGGCTCAGCAAGTTTATAAACAACAATCATACGATATATCATGATGAAGGGAAATAACTTCAAGGTTTCAACAATAGCAATTGTGAAAGATAACAAGAATCAATGTTCAATAAAAGAAGGAATTGACTCTTTACTGCTGAGTGGTCTTTAATGACCATGAACTGCTACTAAGGTAGAACAAACATACAATGTCTGACTCCTTGTTAAAATAACGGGACACTTGAGGGGATCAGTCCTCTCATGTCCTATGTATATGCATCACATTTAGTTTTATTGCGCGCTGTCGGGTCTCCGACAAATAAAAATTCCCTTTAACTAGGGTTGTTCTATCTCAGTCTTACTGTAAGAATCCGCACCAGCCAATGGTTTGGATAAGCTTTTATAATATTCAATTAAATGAATTTAACATGCATTTGTCTAGCCGAAACAATTAGCTTAGACGTTCTTAAACAGTTTGCAAAAGCACTATGTGCGAATACAATAATCAATAATGATGTGAAGTAATTTTTGATAATTAATTCACTCAAAGGTCTGTCAAGTAACTACGGGTGTAGAATACTTGCTCAACAATAATTGAAATGTAAATACGGTTGAAGAATATCTGCAACAATAAATACAAGTTTAAGGGTAGAAAACTTGTCTGTCTGCTCAGCTACAATAAATGTCTAGCTTTAACTAACTTGCTTTGAAAGACCTAACATTAATAAAGTCGGTCTAATAATTAATACGACGTATTTGCATAACTATACGCTTGATAATGAACTTAGTTACCACACATAAGTACTAACACATAATTTACATTAGTCAAAACAATATTATTAACCTTATAGACACTTAATCATTTTAGGTTAATAATTTAATAAGTTAGAAAATATTTTTCTTAAGTGTTGGACACTTATTAAGCCCTTAAACAACTTATTACAATTGTTTAATTAAATCGTAATTAAATTCAATTTATTTTATTAACTCAATCTCTATTTAATTACTATTTAATCTTGATTAAATAGAAATTAATTAATTAACTCTAGTTATTATTTAAAATAAATAATAACTAATTATACTTACTTATTATTTAATTATAATTAAATAATAAATAATTATTGACTTAATTTTAACCTTCTTTAATTTAATATTAATCAACCAATAATTAACTAAGTAATTAACCTTACTTATTATTTAATTTAAGGAAATTAAATAATAGTTTACTAATCTTAATCCTCTTTAATTATTATTTAATGTCAATTAAGTAATAAATAATTATTTAATTAATTTTAATTATTATTTAAGGTTAAATAATAATCAAATCATTCTTATTTATTATTTAAATTAAATAATAAATTATTACTCTAATAACTTAATTTCCATTAATTGTTATTTAATGCTAATTAAATAATAATTAATTACTTAATTATCCTTATTTATTATTTAATAATATTTAAATAATAAATAATTAATTTATAAATTTTATCTCTCTTAAGTATTATTTAATAGGCATTAAATAATAATTGCTAAATTATCATCTTTATTTATTATTAACATTTAAAATAATAAATAAATAATAAATTTATTTAACTTAACCATGGTTTAGCTAACTAGATTAATATTTAAAATATTTAAATATTAAACTTATTGAAAAATATCCTCCCCAATATTATTTTTGTATTATTATTATTTTTGTTATAATTTTAAATTAATTTTCAAATATTTAAATTAATTAAAATTAACCCGAATGGCATTTTCGTAAATAAGTTGAAAACGGATCCGAGGGCAGAATGGTAATTCTGCCAAGAAAAACACGGAGGGGCATAAAGGTAATTTCGCCGAAATTTTCCTTACCGCGCATGGCGCGCGTTTAAGATTATACGGCCCAAAACGACGCCGTTTTTGGAAAGCCGGATACGGCTTCCGCGCGTACGCGCGGAGTAACTTTTTACGGACGCCAAACGACGTCGTTTGGCTCCGTGTTTTCGGTGAACAGTGGCTGCGCGCGCATTGCGCGGAAACCCTTAATTTTTTTCTTCTTCGCATAATGTGAACAGTGTTCCGGCACACACATTTTAAATAAAAATATACCATCAAGTAAGCTTTAACTCTTCAATAAAAATCCAAAAAAATTACCAATCACCTTATATTAATTTATAACATGAAAAAAATAATTTTTCATGATTTAATATCATTATTTTTTATAAAAATTTCTACATCACATAAACTACCATAAATCATAACTTTTTGTGTATAACTCCATTTTGAGTGATTCAAACTTTGTTTTTCTCATGATTTAATGTTCTATAATATTAGAACATCAAACCTAAGTTTTATAAAAATATTTTTGGTAATAAATTTCAAGACTTGATTATACACTATTAAACACACATTTTAGCATACAAATGATACCAAAATACAAACCAAACCTATTAAACTCAAACATGGCATAAATATTACAACTACACATTAATAACTATATTAACATGTTTATACTAACATGATGATTTATTTAATTTAAAAACAAACTACATTTAAAATAATCATTACCTTGTTTTAATGGCTATCTTTCTTTTTCTTCCAAAATAGGTGATGAGGTTTGAAGGCATGAACCAAGAACTCCTTCTCCTCTCTTGGTATTTTGCTCTCAATATTTTCTCACACTCTCAAATGCTCACACTTTGCTCTCTAGGAAATTCTCTAGCAATGAACTAACCAACCTAGAACAAGTGTGGGGTGTTTCTTTTATAGTCATCTACTAACACACCATTAACTCACTAATTCATCTATGTTGGTCAAATTAAAGGCTAATCAAGCTTACTATTTGATGGATTGACATGGTGATTGACTAGAGTTGTTGGCCAACTTTGATTTAGTGTAAAAGAGAAGCAATCTAGCAAATCAAGCAACATCAAGTGGTTCCTCACAAAAATCAGCAAAATGGCTTTTCCAAGCCATTTTTCCTTTATTTTTTAATGCAAAAATGTGCATATATACACCTATATATATATATATACATATATCTATATATATATTGACCAAAGTTTGACCCTTATTGGACTTCACATTGGGCTTGGGATTAACTTTTATTGGGCTCATTCAATTAAATTGTTTGGGCTCAATTTAAATAACACATTGGGCTTATTTTAAATAGTCTAGGTTACATTTAATTAATATCAAGTATTGGGCTTGTTTAATTAATTACATGGGTTAGTAATTAAATTAATTACGTGGGCTACTAGGTTAATATCTTTAACCTAGTTTATCAACTTATTTGGATTTAAAATATAATCCAATTAGATTTACATAAATTAATTATACACTTTGCTTTAATCCTTTAAATAAACATACAAGCACATAAGTACATTTATTTAATTATCTAATGCACAATTAATTAATGAGAAAAATTTAAATTCATTGCTAAATATTTATTAAGTATATTTATAATGACTAATGAAATTCGTGGTCATTACATTCTCCCCCCCCCCCCCCCCCCTTATAAGAATTCCGTCCCCGGAATTACAAATTTAAACTACTCAAACAGATGCGGATAGTTAGCCCTCATCTTTTCTTCAAGCTCCCACGTAGCTTCCTCAGCGTTGTGGTTCCTCCAAAGGACTTTGACAGAATGTATAACCTTATTCCGTAAACTCTGCTCTTTCCTATCTAGTATCTGGACAGGAATTTCCTCGTACGATAAGTCTTTCTCGACTTGTATTGGCTCATAGGATATGACATGTTTGTGGTCTGGCTTGTATGGTCGCAGCACTGACACATGAAACACATTGTGAATATGCTCAAGTTCAGGAGGTAAAGCTACCTCGTACGCCACTTCGCCCACTCTCTTTAATATCTCGAACGGTCCTATGAACCTCGGACTCAACTTCCCTTTCTTTCCAAATCGGATCTTCCCCTTCAAAGGAGATACCTTCATGAACACAAAACTTCCAACTTCGAAGTCTCGCTTCTGTCGATGTAAATCGGCGTATTTCTTCTGACGGTCCTGAGCTGCTACTAGCCGAGCTCTTATTACCTTGATAATCTCTACCGTTTGTTGAACCAAATTCGGCCCCAACCATCGGCGTTCTCCTACCTCATCCCAACATAGAGGTGTTCTGCACTTTCTTCCGTACAATGCTTCGTAAGGCGGCATGCCTATGCTTGCATGAAAACTATTGTTGTATGCAAACTCAACTAATGGTAGATGGTTCTCCCAACTGCCTTTGAAATCCATCACACAGGCCCTGAGCATATCTTCCAATGTCTGTATTGTTCTTTCACTTTGCCCATCGGTCTGTGGATGATATGCTGTACTCATTCTCAACTGTGTCCCCAATCTCTCCTGAAGACTTCTCCAAAATTTTGACGTGAAACGCGGATCTCTGTCTGACACAATCGATACCGGCACCCCATGTCTCGAAACTATCTCCTTGATGTACAGTTTAGCCAACTGATCCAAACTGAACTTAATCTTGATCGGCAAAATGTGCGCTGACTTTGTTAGTCGATCTACAATCACCCATATTGCGTCAAATCCCTTCTGTGTTGCTGGAAGTCCTACCACAAAATCCATTGTGATATGCTCCCATTTCCACTCAGGAATCTCTAACGGCTGTAGTAATCCACTTGGTCTCTGATGTTCAGCCTTTACCCTTTGACAAGTTAGACATCGGCTGACACATTCTGCGACCTCCCTTTTTAAATTCGGCCACCAAAAATGCTGACGCAGATCTTGATACATCTTCGTACTTCCCGGATGTATCGAGTATCTCGTACTGTGGGCCTCTTGCAAGATCTCTTCTCGTAGTTCGGGCACTAGCGACACCCAAACACGATTTTTAAATCTTAGCAATCCCATGCTATCTTCCTTGAACTTGACCTCTTCCCCTTCGGTCATTCTCATCTTTATTCTGACACATTCTTCATCTTTGTCTTGAGCCTCTTTTACCCGATCTAACAAGGTTGGGCTCTCTTCCACTTCCATTGACTCATTTGGATTTCTTACCTCCAACTCCATTCGAGCCATCTCTTGAACCAATTGTTCCTGATCTGTCAAGATGAACAATTTCTCCCTGCTCTTTCTGCTTAGAGCATCTGCTACTACGTTGGCCTTGCCGGGATGATATAGAATTTCACAATCATAGTCTTTGATCAATTCTAACCATCTCCGTTGCCTCATATTTAACTCCTTCTGTGTGAAGATATACTTCAGACTCTTGTGGTCCGTGAATATCTCACATTTCTCTCCATATAAATAATGTCTCCAGATTTTAAGGGCAAACACTACCGCAGCCAGCTCCAAGTCGTGGGTAGGGTATCCTTTCTCGTAATCCTTCAACTGTCTGGACGCATACGCAACGACCTTGCCGTTTTGCATAAGCACACAGCCAAGTCCCTTGTGCGATGCATCACTGTAGACCGTAAAACCTCCCATATCGTCCGGTAAAGTCAATACAGGTGCTTCACTAAGTCTCTTCTTTAGCTCCTAAAAACTCTCCTCACACTTCTCCGTCCATACGTATTTCACCGTCTTCCTCGTTAGATTGGTCAGTGGTGTTGCTATCTTTGAAAAATCTTGGATAAATCTCCGATAGTAACCCGCTAACCCCAAGAAACTTCTTACCTCCGTCGGCGTCCTTGGTTGCTCCCAATTCATCACCGCTTCCACCTTTGCTGGATCTACTGAAACTCCCTCCTTGTCAATGACATGACCTAAAAATTGAACTCTCTCCAACCAGAATTCACACTTCGAAAATTTAGCATACAACTGCTCCTTCCGTAAAATCTCCAACACCAATCTTAGGTGTTCAGCATGCTCCTCCTCCGTTTTAGAATACACCAGAATATCGTCAATGAACACAACAACAAATTTATCCAAGTACTGCTTGAATATTCTGTTCATCATGTCCATAAATGCGGCTGGCGCATTCGTCAGTCCAAACGACATCACCAGAAACTCATAATGCCCATATCGAGTTCTGAATGCCGTCTTGGGTACATCCTCCTTCCTGACTTTCAACTGATGATAACCAGTCCTCAAGTCAATCTTTGAAAAGTACTTTGCCCCTTTCAATTGATCGAAAAGATCGTCAATTCGTGGCAATGGGTACTTGTTCTTAATTGTTACCTTATTCAGTTCTCTATAATCCATACACAATCTCATCGATCCATCCTTCTTCTTTACAAACAGCACCGGTGCTCCCCATGGAGAAACACTTGGCTGGATGTACTTATTATCCAACAACTCCTGCAATTGCACCATCAACTCTTTCATTTCTACCGGAGCCATTCTATATGGTGCCTTTGATATCGGCGCTGTCCCCGGTACTAAATCAATCGCAAATTCTATTTCTCTGTTCGGTGGTAAGTCTGGCAGTACATCTGGAAAAACATCCATAAACTCCCTAACTACTAGTATTTGCTCCATCTCGGGACTCACCACTTGTGCATCAACCACATGAGCCAAATAACCTACACAACCTTTCTTTAATAATTTCTTGGCTTGCATCATCGTCAGACAAGAAGACTGTCTTGACGATTTGCTGCCATAAAATACGACCTTAGACTTATTTGGTGTCTTAAGGTGTATGCACTTCTTCTGACAATCAATTATCGCTCCATGGTTAAACAACCAATCCATTCCAAGTATAACGTCAAACTCCCCCAATCGTATCGGAATTAAATTTACACTCAACTTCTGACCCCTGATTTCAGCACAACAGTTCCTATGTACATACTCTACAGGAATCACCTCTTTATTAGCAACTTCTATGTTCATTGGGTTCTCTAATTTTTCTCTAGGCAATTCTAACCGTCTAGCGAATTCATCAGACACAAATGAACAGGTAGCACCCGAATCAAATAATACGTAAGCATTTATTTCATTGATCGGAATAATACCTGACACCACGTCTTTTGATTCGACGGCGTCCTGCACCGTCATGTTGAAAGTCCGTGCCGTTGGTTTGTTCTGTGGCACCGGCCCTCCAATGGTCAGTTTGGCGTTGTTGTTGTTGTTGCTTCCCCTAAAGCCCGAACTCCCTACGGTGTTCTTCTTCTTCGGACAATCTTTAAACTGATGGTCCATGGCCCCGTAGGCGAAACAACCTCCCTTCCTTTTTGGTGTGGGACAATTAGGAGCGATGTGCCCCTCTTGCCCACAGTTGTAACAAACATTCCTTCCCTTCATGCACTCCCCTGAGTGATTCTTCCCGCATTGACTGCATTTGTTTGCTTTCTTTGACTCACTGCCCTGGGGTGTCCCCGAACTGCTGTTGTTATTCCACTTGCGTTTGTTCGAGTTGCTACCCCCGCTGCTACCCTCTTTGTTTCCCCCATCGCTTCTCTTCTTGTTCCGTTCTTGATTGTGCTTATTCAAAGCTTCATTTCCACCCTCAGCTATGATAGCTTTCTCCAGCAGTGTTGCAAAATTTGTGATCTGGAGAACAGCTACCCGACTGTAAACCCATGGTTTCAGCCCCTGTTCGAATCGTCTGGCGCGTCTTGCCTCCGTGTCCACCTGATGTGTAGCAAATCTTGCCAATTCATTGAACTTGGCGGCATATTCGGATACCGACATGTTACCCTGCTTTAGTTCTAGGAATTTGATTTCCATCCTAGCCTTTGTACTTTCTGGAAAATAGTTTTCCAAAAATACCTCCTTGAATCGCGCCCACGCGATCGTTCCCTCCCCTGCTCTACTCTTATTGGCCTTCCACCAGTGGCTGGCCTCTCCTTTCATCATGAAGGTAGCAAATGAGGTCATTTGCTCCTCCCTAACTCGTGCAACCTCGAAGACTTTTTCCATCTCCTCTATCCAGGTTTGTGCTTCTATGGGATCCGTGGTCCCTTTGAACTCAGGTGGTCCTATCAGTTTGAAGTCTTTAAAGGTTGCTAGTGGAGCGGCATGGTTTGTTGCTCCAGTAGCCTCTGCGTTGCGTCCGCGAAATGCCCCCATTAGCATTTCTACGAACTCTTGGACAGGGTTTGGTGGTACCCCTCCTGCGTTCACTGACTCTTCGGGTGGTGGTGGGGGTAGTCGTTGATTTCTTCTCTGTGGCGGCATTTTCTGTATAAAGAAAATTTAATTAATTAAAGTTGTTTCAATCTTTTTACTTTCGTTTTGTAGCTTAAGTATTTTAAACTAAAGCACAAATAATCATCTTGACACATATAAACATAAACGAAAATGCATTTATATTCATATGCTAAAACACAGTGCGTAACACTTTTACATCATAAGCATACTGCTATAAACGTTGCTAACCCCGATAGTTAAAACAAAAGATGAGATCTAACATATCCCACAACTTCATAGAGTTGGGATTTACAACATACTAACCCTCTATCAAAACAAAAGTTGGGTTTCTACTGCATCTATGTACATACATCATAAATAAAGAAAATACAACTAACGGCGCATCCCTCGACGAACCGCATCGTCGTACTCCTCATCTCCAATAGCCCTGACCACACCCCTACTGATGGTGTGCAAGGTCTGGCCCTCCTCGGCAGGGTAATAGTGCACCCTACTCTGGATCCTACCAACTGATGAGCGATAGACGTAACTGAGTCTATCTATCCTCACCTTCTTCTCCCTAACCTCCTCCTCCAGCTCCATCATCTGTCCGTGAGCTGCATCACGCTGAAACTTCATATCTAACATCGCCTCAACGGCCTGCTGCATCTGGCCCCTCATGGCCTCCCTCTCTGCCTGTGTCTGCTGAATCTTCAGCTCAGCGGCTACTAAGTTGGCCTCCATCTCGGCCATCCTCGCCTTCAGCTCTATGTTCTCGCCAGAGAACATATAAGTTGTATATCTGTACTGCTGCTCTGTCTGCTGGTGGATCTGGTTCTGCTCCTCCAGGTGCTGAACCCTCTCCTCTAGCTCCTCGTTAGCCGTAGTGAGAGTATCGATGATGTCACTGGCGACAGTGCCCATGCCATCAACATACTCAGCTGGCTCCTCATCCTCATCATCATCAGTATCAGCCTCCTCCTCACTGTACTGCCCCATAACTCCGCCCCAGACAGCGTCCTCTCTATCTCCCTCCTCGGGATCTGACTCTGGCTCCTCGATCGGTGCAGCCACCCGTGGCTGTGCGGTATCCATAGGGATATCCGTATAAATCACCTCCTCTACAGCAGTGCTCGACTGGCCTATCTCTGTCATCCTACAATAACATAAATAACACATGTTAGTACAGCAATAAAATATATTCATTGATGAAATGAAATGATATTTTATCATGTACATCTCGGCTCGATGGATTTTCTCAATCCACCTCCAAAAATACACAACATGATGAATCTCCCCGATTCATCTCCTAACGCACTCGATAAGAGTTTAGTACTAAGGTTATAACCTAGGTTTCGCAATCCTAGCGTTTCTAACCTACAGCTCTGATACCAACATGTGACGACCCCAAATCCGGGTTCTTTAACCTCGGGTTTGGTTCTCACTGTACAATACTTAACAACAATGAAATACATATATTGTATTCAAACTACGCAGAATAATACAAAAGATTCCTTATATAAAGGCTACACTTCCCAAGGTCTATTAACCTTAAATTGTAACATTACATATCTTAAGGGAAATACAAAAGATTTACAACAGTAATTATATAACAGTAATTTAAACTAGCATGCAATTACTAAAACTAAGCATTCGCTTTCCCCTTGCCTTTGTTTGATTTAGAGCTTTCGGGATTGGCTGAAATATAGTCATGATATAGCAAGAATGAGCAACTAAATGGCTCAGCAAGTTTATAAACAACAATCATACGATATATCATGATGAAGGGAAATAACTTCAAGGTTTCAACAATAGCAATTGTGAAAGATAACAAGAATCAATGTTCAATAAAAGAAGGAATTGACTCTTTACTGCTGAGTGGTCTTTAATGACCATGAACTGCTACTAAGGTAGAACAAACATACAATGTCTGACTCCTTGTTAAAATAACGGGACACTTGAGGGGATCAGTCCTCTCATGTCCTATGTATATGCATCACATTTAGTTTTATTGCGCGCTGTCGGGTCTCCGACAAATAAAAATCCCCTTTAACTAGGGTTGTTCTATCTCAGTCTTACTGTAAGAATCCGCACCAGCCAATGGTTTGGATAAGCTTTTATAATATTCAATTAAATGAATTTAACATGCATTTGTCTAGCCGAAACAATTAGCTTAGACGTTCTTAAACAGTTTGCAAAAGCACTATGTGCGAATACAATAATCAATAATGATGTGAAGTAATTTTTGATAATTAATTCACTCAAAGGTCTGTCAAGTAACTACGGGTGTAGAATACTTGCTCAACAATAATTGAAATGTAAATACGGTTGAAGAATATCTGCAACAATAAATACAAGTTTAAGGGTAGAAAACTTGTCTGTCTGCTCAGCTACAATAAATGTCTAGCTTTAACTAACTTGCTTTGAAAGACCTAACATTAATAAAGTCGGTCTAATAATTAATACGACGTATTTGCATAACTATACGCTTGATAATGAACTTAGTTACCACACATAAGTACTAACACATAATTTACATTAGTCAAAACAATATTATTAACCTTATAGACACTTAATCATTTTAGGTTAATAATTTAATAAGTTAGAAAATATTTTTCTTAAGTGTTGGACACTTATTAAGCCCTTAAACAACTTATTACAATTGTTTAATTAAATCGTAATTAAATTCAATTTATTTTATTAACTCAATCTCTATTTAATTACTATTTAATCTTGATTAAATAGAAATTAATTAATTAACTCTAGTTATTATTTAAAATAAATAATAACTAATTATACTTACTTATTATTTAATTATAATTAAATAATAAATAATTATTGACTTAATTTTAACCTTCTTTAATTTAATATTAATCAACCAATAATTAACTAAGTAATTAACCTTACTTATTATTTAATTTAAGGAAATTAAATAATAGTTTACTAATCTTAATCCTCTTTAATTATTATTTAATGTCAATTAAGTAATAAATAATTATTTAATTAATTTTAATTATTATTTAAGGTTAAATAATAATCAAATCATTCTTATTTATTATTTAAATTAAATAATAAATTATTACTCTAATAACTTAATTTCCATTAATTGTTATTTAATGCTAATTAAATAATAATTAATTACTTAATTATCCTTATTTATTATTTAATAATATTTAAATAATAAATAATTAATTTATAAATTTTATCTCTCTTAAGTATTATTTAATAGGCATTAAATAATAATTGCTAAATTATCATCTTTATTTATTATTAACATTTAAAATAATAAATAAATAATAAATTTATTTAACTTAACCATGGTTTAGCTAACTAGATTAATATTTAAAATATTTAAATATTAAACTTATTGAAAAATATCCTCCCCAATATTATTTTTGTATTATTATTATTTTTGTTATAATTTTAAATTAATTTTCAAATATTTAAATTAATTAAAATTAACCCGAATGGCATTTTCGTAAATAAGTTGAAAACGGATCCGAGGGCAGAATGGTAATTCTGCCAAGAAAAACACGGAGGGGCATAAAGGTAATTTCGCCGAAATTTTCCTTACCGCGCATGGCGCGCGTTTCAGATTATACGGCCCAAAACGACGCCGTTTTTGGAAAGCCGGATACGGCTTCCGCGCGTACGCGCGGAGTAACTTTTTACGGACGCCAAACGACGTCGTTTGGCTCCGTGTTTTCGGTGAACAGTGGTTGCGCGCGCATTGCGCGGAAACCCTTAATTTTTTTCTTCTTCGCATAATGTGAACAGTGTTCCGGCATACACATTTTAAATAAAAATATACCATCAAGTAAGCTTTAACTCTTCAATAAAAATCCAAAAAAATTACCAATCACCTTATATTAATTTATAACATGAAAAAAATAATTTTTCATGATTTAATATCATTATTTTTTTATAAAAATTTCTACATCACATAAACTACCATAAATCATAACTTTTTGTGTATAACTCCATTTTGAGTGATTCAAACTTTGTTTTTCTCATGATTTAATGTTCTATAATATTAGAACATCAAACCTAAGTTTTATAAAAATATTTTTGGTAATAAATTTCAAGACTTGATTATACACTATTAAACACATATTTTAGCATACAAATGATACCAAAATACAAACCAAACCTATTAAACTCAAGCATGGCATAAATATTACAACTACACATTAATAACTATATTAACATGTTTATACTAACATGATGATTTATTTAATTTAAAAACAAACTACATTTAAAATAATCATTACCTTGTTTTAATGGCTATCTTTCTTTTTCTTCCAAAATAGGTGATGAGGTTTGAAGGCATGAACCAAGAACTCCTTCTCCTCTCTTGGTATTTTGCTCTCAATATTTTCTCACACTCTCAAATGCTCACACTTTGCTCTCTAGGAAATTCTCTAGCAATGAACTAACCAACCTAGAACAAGTGTGGGGTGTTTCTTTTATAGTCATCTACTAACACACCATTAACTCACTAATTCATCTATGTTGGTCAAATTAAAGGCTAATCAAGCTTACTATTTGATGGATTGACATGGTGATTGACTTGTTGATTGACTAAAGTTGTTGGCCAACTTTGATTTAGTGTAAAAGAGAAGCAATCTAGCAAATCAAGCAACATCAAGTGATTCCTCACAAAAATCAGCAAAATGGCTTTTTCAAGCCATTTTTCCTTTATTTTTTAATGCAAAAATGTGCATATATACACCTATATATATATACATATATCTATATATATATTGACCAAAGTTTGACCCTTATTGGACTTCACATTGGGCTTGGGATTAACTTTTATTGGGCTCATTCAATTAAATTGTTTGGGCTCAATTTAAATAACACATTGGGCTTATTTTAAATAGTCTAGGTTACATTTAATTAATATCAAGCATTGGGCTTGTTTAATTAATTACATGGGCTAGTAATTAAATTAATTACGTGGGCTACTAGGTTAATATCTTTAACCTAGTTTATCAACTTATTTGGATTTAAAATATAATCCAATTAGATTTACATAAATTAATTATACACTTTGCTTTAATCCTTTAAATAAACATACAAGCACATAAGTACATTTATTTAATTATCTAATGCACAATTAATTAATGAGAAAAATTTAAAATCATTGCTAAATATTTATTAAGTATATTTACAATGACTAATGAAATTCGTGGTCATTACAAGACCCCACTGTGTTTAGGAGCAATTTTTCTGGTCAGATCTGGGTTGATCTGGGTTGGGTCATGTGTTTTTAAAAAAATAAATAAATTAAAAGTTAATTAAGTGTAATATGAATACTTAAGTGTATTAAACCAATGTGAAAGGGTCCATTAGCGACTAATTAGACCGGCTTATTAAATGTAGGTCATTCCGATAAATTAAAGTTAACGTTAGATAATGAATGAGGCAATTATTTTAATCGAGCTTGTTCTTAAGTTCATATAAATTGTATGACATGTTTGCATGCAAGTGCTTTAAAAAGAATGTTCAGTCGTTACACTGTTTTAAAGTTTAAAGTTTGTTATGTATAAATTGTTTTACAATGTAAGTCTATGCCATTTTTTTTTGCTAGACCTTTGAGATAAGTTATTGAATTCATGATAATTCTTTAAAGCTAATTCAATCCAAATTATTTGGTGCGGAATCCTGTGTTAAAGCTGATAATGAACATCCATCATAGTAAGGGAATTAAAAGCAAGATAACCGGGCATATGATATCCGTTGACACTTAAGTTAAATATTTATGTTGTGCACAATATATGATACGATAAACTAATCCCCTAAAGTACACATTTTAAAGTAATGTGGTCTTATAACTTATTGGGCATTATCAGTCCTTGCAATTGTTAATGTTCTTAACGAGTTCTTGGTCTTAATACCTTTTAGTATGAAAGATATTGATTTTGAATCAAAAGCTAATTTTGTTTCTATTATTCAAACTTCTTCACAATTATTAAACAATTGTTGAAAGTTATCACTCATGAGATATTATTTCATAAACTATTTATACTTGCAGAGCAACTTAATTGCTCACCCTTGCTTAAACATATTATTTCAACTAAGTCAAAGAAGGTCAGTGGATCTAGTAAGGATAAAGGGAAGGGAAAAGCAGTCGAATAAGGGTTGCTTAGTTTAAGTGATAGTTTTTGTTAAATAGTAATGTGTAATACGACATTATTATATCTTTTGTAATTCAGAAAGGTTATAGTAACCTGAGACTAGTTTAAGATATATGTTGTAATAATATTATATTAAGTTAAGTTTTAATGGAATGTATGGATATAGAATTATGGTAGCATAGTATCGTGAGCACCATATCTGAGGTTCATGGTAACCTAGATTTTAAGGGCATCACAAAAGGTGTATACTCTACAAATTTAGCCGCTACAGTACTTGTCTTTCTAGGGGAACCTTAGGTAAGGTCTCCTCTATCGTAATGTACTTTCCTACTCTACTTGAAGTTCTACCATAGTTTTTGGTGGGTTTTTGGCCAAAGAGAGTCTTAGATGTTCATTCCTAGTTCCGTGAAAGCTACCACTATTATTGATTGCTCAAGGTTGGGAACCTTAGAGCTTCCTTAGTGAAATGGTTCCAATAGTCCTTTTAAGGATTCACTAATTCTCTGGATCGTAGTCATGATCGAAGCCAAGCTTTTGGGTTTTTCCCTTATAAATTGGTTGACAAATAACTTACTCAATTGATCGAAGGAACTAATGGATCATGGAACTAGCTGCCAGGATCAGGCTTGGGCTGGACCCTTCAACATTTGGGGAAAAACCTTACACTTAACAGCATCTAAAACATTGTATAATAATAATACGACATCAAAAGTAAGAAGATGGTTTGAAGGGTCACCTATACCATCGTATTTATTCATTACTGGCATCTTGAAAGAGTCTAGGAGTGGTGCTTCAATGATCTCCCTTGTGAACGAAGGAGGTCCTGCTGAGTATATTGTCTATCCAATCCCTACTTTTTAAACTCTTTGGCTGGTGGGATTCCTTGACGATCTTGGAGTCGCCTTTGTACTTACTTTTCTATCCTTGCCTCCTCATGGGCATCGAGCCTATCATCTGGCCTTAAGTGGACAATCCTTTTGTTTTGATGATGTTCTAACCTCTAAGGTTTCCTAAGAACCCTTTTCAGTTTCTATAACTGCTCTTGGAGAGTGTTTACACTCTCCCTTAGCTGTTCAATTATATTATCATCTGCCTTTGGGTGATCACACCTATGGGGGCTATTCCTTCTTTCATGTTTACGGCTATTTTTTAATCGTCTACGTAAATCCAGACCACCACGACTCTGATTGATTTGTGACCAAAGGTTTACTTAGATTGGACGTTAGGAGTGTTCCGTATATGATCCACTATGGGTACGGAGAGGTTCATGATGAATATGAGGAGACTGAGGATGATGATAAGATGGTTGTTGGACATGAGCAGAACTTGCCTTTTGTTCTTGATTGCTAGGAGTTTGGTGGAGGTGGAGGGTTATGATCTCATGCTGTAGCGCGAGTATTCATTATGTTGATTTTTTAAATTGTGAGAAAGAGATGACTTTTTGATCTCTTTCCACAAACTGCGCGAATTTGATGCATAAATCAGATACCTAGAAACTAGGGTTTCGGACAACCCTAGATTAATTGACCGTGACTACTTGCAATTTAACTTTGACCATCGTTGGCCACCTTGAACCTGCAAAACATCCACTAGAGTTAGGGTGTTCCGGGAGGACTTTTGATACCTAAGTCAAAAAACTTTGAAAGGAGTTACGTTCAATAGTTGAGAATAATTGCATACCTTTTGGTTGTATATCTAGCCTTTAGCTGCCATTTGTGAGGATTTTGACCCACCTCGTCTATATCAACTTTCTATGTAATATATAGTTTTTTCCAATTGTATTATCTAAATAAATTCATCAATTTTAAATTGAAAATATCTCAAAAAATCAACATTAATCCAACATATTAGACCGGATGGAAGTATCAACTCTTTTTTTATTTTAATTACAAACAAATTCCATCAAAGAAGAAAGTGTGTTATCCTACCAAATTATAGAAGATGATGATCACTAAAATTAGCAAAGCAATGTACCAGTCATACCCTTCTCGTTCATAGAACCACCCATAAAGAACAATGAACATCACAAAGAACCATACGCTACCCCATCCTATATTTTCATAACCACCATCCCTCTCAAAATTTCCTCCTCTGCCACCACCACGGCCATGATACGTTCCGATCGTAGGCAAATAAATGCTCAAGAAATAAATAATCAAAATCAAAATAAGAGGACCGAGCAGCGTCATCGAGAGCAGCGTCATCGAAACCATGTACATTACCAAAACCAGCATTAGAGGTACTAAAACTGATTGACTAGAGAAATAAATCAAAAGGTGAAGCAAAAGAGGTACAACCACCAGGAAATTGAAGCTCATTTTTTCGACTAATGAGAAACTGTTCATGAGGGAACGTCCGTAAATGATAAACCATAAGGTAATCACCAGTAAGAATGGGATTAGTGGAGATGGTCCGTCCACCATTTTAGTTAATTTCAGGGCTTTTCTAAACAAAATTTTCTCTGTTTTTTCATGTCATCAATGTTGAGGGATTTTAATGCAGCTGGTGCGACTGAATTAGAAAAGAGGTAGTTTGAAATAAGGTTAGCCTAAATTCTCTAGATTTTTAGGTGAATTTTAGTTCATGTTTTGTGCATCATATTGGTTCATTTGGTTATGGTACTTTAAATTAGTTACAATATAGAAGTGAAAAGTTTTTTGTACCTAAAAGAGGGAAAAATCATGGAAAAGTTGTATAGAAAGTTCTTGTTAACCTCTAAATTAAGGGGAAATTACGGGTAGATACAGGGGAAAGCAGAGGGAAAAATTGGCTGGAAAATATTTGGAGACCCCACTAACTCTTGTATCTAAAGTGGTAAGAATACAAACGGAGCAAAACACATATACAAATAGAGTCCTTCTGTTTGGACAAGAAATTGGAACCGGAAAATTGGATCGGTCAATTTTTTTTTTATTTTTTATTTTTATCTTTTGACTCTCAAAATTTTTATAATATTTATTTTGATTCAAACATTTTTAGAATTCAGTTATTTAAGTGTAATTTGAATGTATGTAAATAATTAAGGTTGTACAGAACAATCCTAATTATTTACATACATCCAAACTACACTTAAATAACTGAATTCTGTAAATATTTGAGTCAAAATAAATATTATAAAAATTTTAAGAGTCAAAAAAATAAAATTTTGAACGGTTCAATTTTCCGATCCCAAATTTCTGTATGCTTAGACTTATTGATACAAATATATTAAGAATTTAAGAACACGTGAAACAAAAAATTATTATATTTTGGGCATGCCTACAAAAATATCATAATCATGTTGGAGCATAAAATGTTCTTAAACACAAAAATTGCATTGTACAAAAATTAAGGCAAGGAAATGGGAATGCGGTTCAGTTTATTGAAATGCAGGTGGAACGACAAAAGCTGCAAATGCTTCTTTCACCATTTGTATCCACTAAAATATTATTATTCTCAACCGTGTTTCCAAAGTTTACGGTGGTATCTTTTGGATCTTGAAACGTACCCCACCATTAGTAGTACATTGCATTTAAATTCCAAATGCCGCATTTACGTATTCTTCTGTCATTATTGATAAATAACTAGTTAAGCACAATACTCAATGCAACTATAACTAGTTAAACACAATACTCAATGCAACTACCACAAAATATACGGATTCCGAATCAATACTATAATTAAAGAATCGTTCCTTTCGAATATTCATTTCCAATTTTCAATTTCTAATCAACAACGGGTTAAATAAAATGTATTTGAAAAAACAGCTTCTAAAACATACAATATTTTTAAGTGCGTTTAAACTTCCAAAAATACTAAACGCTCTAAAAACTGTGTAATTAAACGTGCACTTCATCTATGAGAAAATCCAAGTCTAATCTTAGTGGAAGTGTTTTCGGTCCCTTGGCTAAAATCAAGTTTTTGTCTCTAGGGAACATATTTAGTATGGGGTTGGGTAAGGAGGAATCTAGATAAGATTCCAGGATACTGACGACATCACTAGAGGCCACCAGTTAGGTGCTCGACACTCCCAACCTATAGATTTCAAGAGATGTCTAAATCCGTCTTTTACTTGATCAGAATAGTGCATATATGAACTTGAGGCTGCAATTTGCATCCCTTGAGAATGAAAATAACTCAAACCACGACAAATGCACGAAAGCGAGGGTTGAGAAAGAAAGGGACAAGTAGGAAAGCAAAGAATCCAATTTTGCAAGTGGAAGTTGAAAGAGACTGCATTACAACAGAAGAATTATCAAAATTAACAATGACCGACAATTTCAGAGACAAAAGAAACAAGTAAATATACGGAGAGTTGGATTTTACAAAATTCCAATTCTACCCACACTAGAGAGAAAGGACGATTTCCCAGACACTCTAATATAGTCGGGCCCACCTCTCCAGTCCAGAATAAACATCAATGGCCCTGCAACCTTTTTTTCCCCCCCTTTTTTCTTTTGTAAAGAAAAGAACCCATACACAGGTAAGAGGATGAAAAAAAAAAGGAAAGGAAAAAAAAAGATAAATGAAAAGCTGTGAAACCAAAATAAACCTTTTGCCCATTTTCTCATTTGCGAGATTTTGCCCCTCCAGCAGTTTGAATGTCTTCTTTTCCAGGCACAAACCTTGGCAAAGTCAGTAATGTGTTAACACGAGAAACCCCTTCAAGGGCAGACCAGTCTTTTCCTGGATCCGCATATATTGAGGCATCTTCATTGCTTTCATCCAAGGCTTCCTCATGACTTTCTAGAACAATTGTCTCTTCTCCGCTTCTAACTGTTCCAGAGCGGTTCAACCCAGCTGGTCCCATTGGTACTCCTTTCTCAGTGCTGAAATTTTGTTCCATTGAGGCGATCTTCTCTTGTGACTTGATAGTGGAAGCAGTAGATATATTGTTCGTGTCAAAGAAGAGACAAACTACTGCACAGTCGTCAACTTTTGAAGTAGGGTATTTGTACCTCCAGGCTCGCACTGCTGACTCAACTAGAGCTCGAGCAGCATAAGAGTGTGCTGGGGCTGAAGCTACAATATCTACAACTTCCTTGTTTGAGAGCACATCCCAAATCTGTGGTAAATAACCCCAAAAAAAGTTCAAAAAATTAAAAACCGGAAAACTGATTAATCGCCCAAAATAGCAAGTGATGCAAAACTGCAAGTTGGGGTATCCATACCCCATCTGTAGCTAGGACTACAAATTCATCCTTTTCTGTAAGGCGTCGATAAGATACTTCAGGCACAGAGATAAGACCAAAATCTTTGAGGCAGAAATCCCCAAAAGCACGGGCCATGGCAAGGCCAGGGGAGTCGTTGTTGGGCAACCAAACCCTGGCTACCTCTGGTTCATCCTGAAGTGCAAAAACTCGCCCTTTGCATTTACGAATCCTCTCTGCTTCCGCTGTAAAAAAATTGATACAAGAAGTTAAGAAGCAGATAGTTGAAGAATAAGTTTAAATATTATTTCCTTGATATTTTTCTTGCCTAAAGGGGGGAATCAATGAAAGTTTTCACCCTAATAAAAGTAAATTCACTTTTTACAAAAGTAATTTTGGGCAGATGGAATATACAAGTATCTGAATATAAATTTCTGGCTATGTTTAAGGAATTTAGATACGCACATGTACTTATTATAACTCTCAGGTCATTTTGTAAAGTTTTATATCATTGATATTGATATACACAAAGACAAAACATCTTACCTGGCTCTCCTAATGCTGTCACCTAAAGAACCTATCCTTAAGAGTTTGTCCTATTCACGTATCATGCGGACCTGATGGTCATACACACACTGCCAAAATTAACTGGCTTGCATAATGTGTAAACTACTAAATTTATGTTTTTCTCTCTCATTTTCATTATGACCTTCATAGATCATGCCACCACCTGCTGTGTGAATCCACACCTTTACCTTCTGAAATTAGGACATAATAGTGTTGATGATGTCTCAATTAATCATGAAAATGAGTGGTTTTAATTTACTCCATACTGCTAGATAATGGACATGAGCACTATAATTTAACATAACCAGCCATTTCAGTTTTGCTAAACCAGTCCATACCACAAAATTAAAAATGTGAAGAACTGAAAACTATAGTCGAGGAACTCGAGGCAAAGAATATTTAAAGGAAAGATGCTTATGTGGCTGATAAAAAAATAGAAACATAAAGTAGGAAACAGAAGGACACATAGTTCAGATAAATTAAACCGTTATATTATTGAATTTTTGTTATCATTTCTCGGCCTCTCGTCAAGTGCAATGTTGCACAGAGCGGACCAACCAACCAAGGTAACGCCACACAAACACGGTCAAACTGAGGAACTACAAGTGTTTTTTTTCCTTGTTTGGGCATTTGATTACTTGGGATGAATCTCAGTAATCTGAACTGATAATTTTTTTGCCACACAAAAACATAAGACACCAAACAATATTATATCAATAACAGATGTGATTTATCATGTTTATGCAATGTTCACAAGGTGACTCCTTAGTGACTTGTTTCGAATGCTATAGCTTTTCTTTTCTTCTTTTTTTCTTTTTTGACATTTAACAAATTCTATGGCTATTTTTGTTTTATTATTATTTTTAAATTTTACAAATGCTCTAGCTATGCTTACATTTAAAGTTACTACTTCAAAAACATGCAACTGAAAATCTCCCAGCACACCACTTAAGCTCCAGAGCAGAGAGGGGGTGGGGTGGGGGGGAAAATACCGAGTCTCACCTGGAAGATTTGGTTTCAGATCCACTGTTAGCTGAATTGCAGCAAGAGAATCATCTTTATCTCTTGCACCCATAACAGCTCTCGAGTCCCCAACATATCCAACCACAAGATCTAGGCCCTATAAGAAACCATTGAGAATTGCATGTTCAGAAAAAAATTAATTCACAAAATCTTTTAAAACAAATTTCAGTTTAATCCAGTCAAATGACCTGCTTAACGAGGGTTACTGCTGTGGTCCCACTGCAGAAGCAATCAATAGTAGTGTACATTTTAAGTTCCTTATCCATGACCTTATAAGCCTTCAGAAAGGACTCCTTCAGGTTCTGAAAAAATTCGGGTTGCTTTTCAGTTTCTTCAACATCTACGGATGGCCTTGATTCTTCATCAGCTAGAAAGGAGGTACTTTCAGAGATCATGCTATCTGTGGTATTAAGGCTGATCTCACTAAGAACAACATCACTCTTCAAATTAACTTCCCAATGTGCACTTAGTTTCAAAGGTAGAGAATCTCTGACTCTCTTAGCAACCATGTGACCATAGGGTCCATGGCCATCAAAAACACCACAAAAGACCGTGTCTGTTCTCGAACCAAAGTTCTGAAAAAATCCACCTTAAAGTTAATAGCATGTAATTCAAAACAATAATGAGACTATAGATGATTAATAGGAATGAGGAAAGGAAAAATCACAAAATTTATGAATGCACATAAATAAATATAGAAAAAGACAAGAATAATGAATCAAGTAAAGAAATATTTCCATGCCATTGCCAATTGCTATCACAATTTTAGAGACATATACAGTATTAGCGACCATCCAACCTGAATAGCATGCCAAAAAATAATTACTACAGGGAAGTACCAACTAAAAAGTGAAATTTCAACATCAACAACAGAAACTCATCAATGCATTAGACGACTATGAAACTCATAAGAGCGACAATAGTATTTTTTATTTATGTGGGAACTTTGAGTTACTTGACATTAGAAGCCATATTTTTTGTTAATTAAACCTAGACCCAGAGTGGCACCATCAAACTAGACACAAATTCAGAGTTATTTATTTTATAGTTTTTGATAAGGTAGAACTATAACTTTCTGCTCTAATAGCATTGTTTAATGAAGTGTGGATTGGACAGAAATTAACATCAAATATTAATACTTAAACAACAAATAAGATTGTTCTCCAGCTTGATATTTACAGGACAACTAAAAGAGTCTGGTCATATTGTCATAGTATAGCTTGCATATGTTAATCAGCTGTTGGCTACATCTCAAATATCATGTAACTGCTATCAAATCAACAGACTATTACCAGGCTCACTTAAACTTCATGGCACACACATGTGAATATAACCATAATTGTTTTAGGTAACATATGCACCTGCTTTTTCATGTTATGTTAAATTTACTGAAAACTGGAATATTAAAATATCTCAAACATTTCAAAATTAGCATCATAAAAAGATGGAGGAAGACATTTGCTAACCTCCCAAACAATCATGGCATCTTGATTGGTCCCTTTCTTGCCTTGTTGGGTAAACAGTGAAGCAACTTCACTAGAACCATTCAGGAACATTCGTCCCGGAATCCTGTGAAGCTGTTCTTCCCTCCTATTATCAAAGGAAGAATTTCGAGACCCGAGCCTTTTCTTTGAGTTCTTCTTCTTCCTAACACTGGGTGCAGGCGTAGGAGAAGTGGGGAGAGGGCTCCTGCTTTCAGTTGATAAGCAGGACCCCATCCCTAGGGCCCTGATAGTATTTAATATGCACTCCAGACCAGCCAGACAATCACACCCCCTATTTTCAGTTGACGGATCCGTCACAACTTAGTAGAGGAAACCCCTGCTGTTATCAAATCTCCCCTTATGCTACCAAGTTTAACAATTTAATCCCTTTTGATTATGCTGCCAAACTTAACAATTTGATCCACCGTTTCAATTCCCAAATCTTTCAGCTCATAAAAATAAATCAATAACACTTTTCCCCCAAAAATACAAACAACATAATTATGACCTGTTCAGCTACTTTTTCCCCTCGTCTTTAAAAACATAAAAATCACAAACACATGCAACAAAGCTAGTAAAGGGATAGAGCACAAAAAGCAGATCTATAAAGGGCTTGCAAATAATACAATAACTCTCTCTCTCTCTCTCTCTCTCTCTCTTTCTGTGTGTGTGTGCTTACCTCTTGCAAAAAGCCCCCTCTGCAGCTTACAGAATCCCCCAACAAGACCAAAGTTCAAATACACACCACCAATCTTCAAAGTTTACACCCAAATCCACACAAATAACCCGCAACATCTTAACAGAATTTCCCCAATTGTGCCATCAAATTGAACCAAACAGCACTTGATAAACTGAAAATCAAGAAACTTAAATCAAATTCCAATCACTGAACAGAATTTTTCGGAATTATGAGAAAAATGAAGATCAAAACTAGCAGAATGGAAGGTATGAGCAGAAGTGAAGCTGGCTTTACACCAAAAGAAAGTATGTTCAGAAATAGAAAAGGGGTGAAACTTTCAACAAAGACGAGAGAGAGGATCGCAACAACCGAGAGAATTGAGATCACCCAAAACGCGGCCTCGATTACACGACGATTGAATAGAATGAAATTGCATTTTTAGAGAGAGAAAGAGAGAGAGAAGTTGAATTGTCCTAGACCATGTCCATCACCATCAAAATCGAGACCATTGCAACTATACTCCCTTGGTTCCTTTTTATTTGTGTTTTAACGACCGAAATTTATTTATTTTATTTGTCATTTATAAACTTTATAATATTAATAATTTAGTTTTCTATATTATCTTTATATTAAATATTAACTTAATTTTAAAAAAATAATATTAAAATTTTATAACTATTTTGATCAATTTGACCAAATATTAATTGTATTTCTTAATTTTTATATTTTCTTTCAAAACATCAATTAAAAAGAAAAATAAGGAGTAACTACTTACAAATTATTATTATTACTGGACTTATTGACTTATTTTAAAATGACTTATAAGTTAAAATTTAAAATAATTTATAAATCCTTTTAAGTTCTAATTTATAAATAAAAATGTTAACACCATTTTAAGTTATAGGTTAAAAATTAAGTTAAAATAGTTGAGAATGCGTTTGAATAACATGATTTATAAGTTAGATAAGTTATAAAAATTATTAAAAAGTGAGCGAAAGTGTCTTTACATTTGGCCATTGTTTAAAAATAAGAAATTATTATTTCTCAAAAATTACTTATAAATTCATTTCTAAATTTAAAAATAAATCACGTAAAAACACTAAAAAGTTACTTATGAGTTAAATTGATCAACTTAAAATAATTGCCAACAGACCCATTGTAACTATAAATAGTACTTACAAATTCATTACTGTTACTACCGCTTACAAATTCATTAATGCTAATGGGAGTTTGAATGCCTCAATTACATATTTTAAAACAACTTATAAGTGTTGAACTATCTTGACTTATTAGTAATTATGAGTTTATTTGATTAAAATAACTTATAAATTAAAATAAATTATAAAGAGTATTAAAAGGAGAGCGAAAGAGTTTATGCGGATACTTAAATAGTAAAAATTTATTTATAAATTGATTTGACTTATAAGTATAGAAAATTTTGAAAAGAACAAGAACCCTAATAAGAAAAAGGAATAATTAGGAAGGTTGGGGAAAAAGATTTTAATTTTTTGATGATAAAAAATTGAAAATGGAATGGAACCAAATTGAGGAAGAGGAAGAAGGTAGCTTTCTGGTTGGGGATGCTTGAACCCTATTGGTTTTGATACCTTTTCCAAATCTATTACCAACCGTTTCCTTTAATCATGATCATATCTAATTAGCAGTTATACTTCTTTATTAGTCTTTCTCCCATCTCTATAAGTGCAGCATGCCCCCTCACATATTGTTATGTAGAAGATAATTGGTAGTTTATCCATGTCTTTATCCTTAGTATTAGTCTGTTTGACTACTAATTAAATAAGCAAAGCTGTATGGATAGCTTTTAGTTGGCATTAAATCAAATCAAATTATTCTGTTTGTAGTATATAATACTTTATTATATTAGAATTAAGTATTTAGTGATATTTTTATTAAAATTACATTGTTTTAAAGATATTTTTTTTAAAATAAATTGATATTAAAAAAAAATAGTCTCACTTACTTTCTTTTTATTTATAAAAATGTCATCCGTGGCCTCATTTATTTTTTTAATTTATTTTTAAAATGACTTAATTTTAATAAAAATATATTATTTACGAGAGGTATGATATTTAAGGTATATATATATATATAGGGAAAAAAATATTTTGTGGTAGCTGACTAGTCTATTTTACTATTATTACAAACATAATATCATTCCATTAATCTGACTTATTTTTAATATGTTAGAACATTAGGTTCAATTGGGGGAATGACATATTTGACCAGACCGGATCAGTCCCATCCCTGGACTAGCCTAAAGATCGGTCTGAACAAAAGTTTGGACCGACTAGAATTAACACGTGGACCGGTCAGTTCAAGTTTGTCGGTAAGATCGGCCTAGTCCGAGCCTGTTTGAGCATGATTTTGAGATTTTTGGGCTTGAAAAATCAGAGCTTTTGAGGCCTACCGTTGTTATCCCATTATTTTTTTTTATTTATATATTTTGATTATTTTGACCCTCCCAAAAGTCATACAACGGTTAATTTTGAGGGTACTTTGGTCCAATATATTTCAACAACTATATTTCTTCATCAATAAATATTTAACCTGTCATCCTAATTTTTTTTCCACAATTTATTCATATAATTTCTTACTACCAATATCTTTCTCTCTTACTTACCACAGTCCGAAAGTGAAATTATATCTCCCATTTTATTTCTAGCGTATTTGCAATCTTATAATATTTCTAGCATACATGAAGTTGCAATATTACATACTTTCAATTTTATTTCTTGTAATTTATATTTATTTAAATTATGACATTTTTAAGTTTTAATTCCAATCCCACTTTAATTCTTTCATCAACTGGCAAAACACACATAATTTTGACTCCCTCGTCTTCTAAGCCATCAAATAGTAGTATTAGGATATATATTTCGCTGAGTCTGATTGGGTAATTAATATTGGGCTAGGCCCAATGATCAATCATCTTGGCAGTTGCTTATGAAGACTCCTAAGTCCGATAGGCTTGTGTTAAATTCCTAAACCCATCCGGATGATGACTATTTACTACATTTAATCCTAATTAGAGAAGGGGTCATGTGTCCTAAGTGGTTTAGGATGTCCACCTTCCTATTCAATTATAACTCGTCGATGGACATTCTTAATAGGATTGGTAAGAATCAAGTAAGTATTATAAATACTCGGTTAATGATGGGGGCAGGGGTTACGATTATTATTATCCTACTAGATACTCAGGCCTCCATTGTTGATCTATCTTGAAATATTTACTAACTCTCACATCGGAGAAGTCCACCGGCGGCCCAAGCCGTCAGGACTTTTGTGCAGGTATCCTCTTTGGACAGACAATTGAACGGACGAACAGAATCATTCGTCAACATTAGCACTAGAATGAGGGCCTTTAGTATTTAGTACCGAGTAAGTTTTTCGTCAGAAAGAATTAACATGGATACCTCACATTCGCAGCGAAGTCAAAGCAATTCACGACGACCACCTCCTTCTCAGTCTTGCTGGGAGACGATAACAGATAAAGAACATCGCCTCCAAGCGATCCTCGATAAGAAGAAAGCTCTAGACATCTAGCGGAAAGAGCTTGATAAACAATACGGGGAATTGAACAAGGCAGGACATGACCTTTTGAGCCAGAGAGACTTGGTCTCTCGCTCAGAACATCGCGACCGGCGTGACGATAGATACCAAGAAAGACATAGAGACGGAGCCCGGGATCGAGATAGGGAGCCGGTCCATTCCAAATCAATTTTCACAGCAGACTTGCGAAAGCGAGCTAGATCACCTTCGAAGAAAGATTAGGATGACAAACGTAGCCATGAAAGCCATACTGGAAAATCCTCACCCAAGAAGGCTTCAGATAAGTACTATGGAACCAAGAAGGCCCGGTTCTCCCCATTCTCCAAAGCTCTAGAAGAAGCAAAGATTGACCAAAGCCGAAAGGTACCCACCCTAATGGGATCGACCCGAAACAGGAAATCCAATTTTTGACTATAGGATTAAATGTTGATAAGTCTAGCAGGTTGATCGAAGAGCTCATCTCAAGGGCACCATAAACTTTATCTGAGACTTATGAAAAAGTCGCCAAGTTCGTGGAGTTGGAAAAGGCTCTCGCCAATCTTCGGGGTTCTTAAAAAAACATGGGTGATTTTCACCAGAGAGATCCCGGAGGCGGTAATGCCGATAAGAAATTCAACGACAAGAAGGGAAACGGTAGAAAAGACTCTAACGGGGATCGACAACAGAAGAACGATCCCTCGAAGGATAGAAACAACAGAGGTAGCGACAAGGATTACACACCCCTGAACACTAGTAAAAGCAATATCGTCAAAGAAATTAAAAATCAACCCTTCTATGAGAAGCCTTCAAAAATCCGAGTTTTTGCAAGACAGAAAAACGAGGATAGATATTGTGCATATAATGAAGCAAAGGGGCATGATACCGAAGACTGCTACCAACTGAAAGACTTTTTAGAGAAATAGGTACGGAATGGTAATCTTGATTGTTATGTTACCGAGTCCTACATGCCATCACCCTTCGATCGTATTGAGCCCCCCCCCCCCCTTCTGAGGCAAGAGGTGTTGTTGATATCATTTTTGGAGGCTCCATCTCCACCCTTTTTAACAGAAAGAAAAAGACTTTCGGTAAAGAGGTTCATCAAGTATTCGACAAATAACATGATATCAAAACCGACCCCATCACCTTCTCCGATGACGATTACCCTTCGGGGATGGTCACACCTTACCAGGATGCCCTGGTTATTACCGCACAGGTGGGAACTATGGACATAACACGGATGCTCGTTGATAATGGTAGTTCAGTCGATGTACTCTATAGCCGAGCGTAGAATTACCTAGACTTGGGGGAAGGAAGCTAGAGATATGTAATGAGTCCCCCTTATACGGATTTGGAAATAATCCAGTCTGTATAGTAGGGACAATTGAATTGCCAGTTCGGAACTCCCCCGAAGTAAGCCTCCATCATGGTTCAGTTCTATGTTGTTCAAGTGGAAAGTAACTATAATGCTATCTTGGGAAGAACAACTTTATCAGCACTCAAAGTAATTACCTCAATCCCGCATCTAAAAATGAAATTTCCAACCAAAAACGGGATCGGGGAGGCAGTCGGCGATCAGGATCTATCTCGCAGGTGTTATCTCCAAACCATTCAGGCATCTTCTATTGGAGTCAGTAAGTCGAAGACAACAATGAAAATTGACCTTGAACCTTTCATCGAAGGATGCACTGAGCCAATCGCAACACATGCCGAAGATACTGAGGAAATTCCTCTATTCCAAGGGAGTGACTAGAGAACAGTATATATTGGGATTGGACTTCAGGAAAATACCTGGTCTCGACTGTTTACCCTTTTACAGGAATATTTTGACATCTTTGCATGGACTCCAGCCGACATGCCAGGGATTGACAAAGTCGTAGCCGTTCACCAATTAAGTGTCAATCCGAGCTCTAAGCCCGTGAAACAGAATAGACGAAACATTGCTCCCAAGCGACAAAAGGTAATAGATGAAGAAATTGAAAAGTTATTGGCTGCTGACTTTATCTTTGAAATCCCTTTTCCAGAATGGCTCGCCAATGTAGTGCTGGTTAAGAAGCATAATGGGAAGTAGAGGATGTGTGTGGACTATACAAACTTAAATAAAGCATATCCTAAAGATTACTATCCTCTCCTAAGCATCGATCAATTAATCTACTCTACCTCGGGTCACACTGTAATGAGCTTCCTAGATGCCTTCTCGGGATACAATCAAATTGTTATGCTTGAAAGCGATATCTCGAAGACAACCTTCATCACTCATCGAGCCATCTACGCCTACAATGTAATGTCCTTCAGATTAATCAATACGGGAGTTGCTTATCAGCGAATGATGAACAAAGTATTTAGTAACCAGTTCGGGAAAAATATAGAAGTCTATGTTGACGACATGATTGTCTGAAACATGAAGGAAGACGATCATTTATCAGACCTGAAAGAATACTTTGAGAATGTCAGATCTTACAACATGAGGCTCAATCTAACCAAATGCACCTTTGGCCTTGGGTCAAGCAAATTCTTGGGGTATATGGTTAGCCAAAGAGGGATAGAGGCAAATCTCGAAAAGATATCAGCTATTCTCGAAATGCAGCCACCAAAGAATTTCAAGGAAATACAAAGGTTGACCGAAAGATTTGCGGCACTTTGGCGATTTGTGGTCCGACTGGCCGAAAAATGTCTGCCTTTCTTTGGTACTTTGAAAGGGGCCCAGAACTAGAAAACGTTCCTGTGGACCGAGGAATGCCGAGAAGCTTTTGATCAAATTAAGAAGTATATCTCCTCTCCCCGGATACTCAGCAAGGCTCTCCCCGATGAGGATCTACAACTATATTTATCCGCTACTTCTTCGACAATTGGGTCAGCTATGGTAAAAGAAGATTCTCAGGGGCAAAAACCAGTGTATTACGTAAGTCATGCTCTTTGGGACGCTGAAACAAGATACCAAAATCTAGAGAAGTTGGCTTACGCGTTAGTTATTTCTAGTTGGAAACTCCGACATTACTTCCAAGGGCAGACCATCCTCGTCCTTATAGATCAGCTTCTTCAGAAAGTTTTATACGGACCCAAGTCATCAGGAAGGATGACAGCATGAGCTAAGCCAATTCAATCTAAAATTTTGTCCTCGGACGGCCATCAAAACACAAGCATTCATCAACTTCATTATTGAATGTTCCTTCCCAGATGAGCCAGAAGCAAAACACGCTGATTGTGATAATTCACCAAGATCCTCGAAGAGCCTATCTGGACACTGTTTGTAGACGGATCCATTATTGGGACGAGGAGCGGGGCAGGAGTAATCCTTACTTCTCCGGAAGGTTTTAAAGTGCAACAATCTATACAGTTCGAGTTCATCGCCACCAACAATATTGTAGAGTACGAAATATTGGTGGCATGATTAAAGTTGACCCTAAGTTTAGAGGTGAAAAACTTGATCATTTATAGTGACTCCCAACTAGTGGTAAAGTAATTCCTGTTGGAGTACGAGGAAAAAGAGATACACTTACAGGCATATCATTAATTAGTACGGTCATTGTTGGCAATCTTTCCAAAGCATCAAATACCGATGCCTTTTTCAAATTAGAAACTACTGATCAGGGGGAGTTAGAGGGTCCTATTTATTTGGAAGACCTTCAACATCCAAGCACCATGGTTCAGACAGTAATAGATATAGAGCAAGAGGATTCTTGGATGATGCCAATATTTAAATTTCTTCTAACCGAAGAGTTACCCGAAGAGAAATCTTTGGCCTGAAGGATAAAGTATAAATCTTCCAAATATTGTATTATTAATGATCAATTATATCGAATATCTTATTCTTTGCCGTCGCTTTGGTGCCTCGGCCCAAGGGAGTCTGATTATGCTCTTCGAGAAGTCCACGAAAGAATCTGCGGAGACCATGTGGGAGCAAAAATACTTGCCCGTAAAATTTTGAGACAAGAATACTTTTGGCCGACCATGCTTCAGGATGCAAAAGACTTTATCAGAAAATGTCACAAGTGTCAACTGTTTGCGTCTGTCCTACATCAACTTCCCGAAGAGCTCACTCCCATACTGTCCCCAATACCTTTTACAGTCTGGGGAATAGATATCTTGGGTCCTCTTCCACAAGGAAAAGGTCAGGTAAAGTTTGTGGTTGTAGCCATCGATTACTTCACCAAATGGGTAGAAGCCAAGCCCCTTGCCATAATCACCGAGCATACATGTCTTCAGTTCCTCAAAGAGAAGGTAGTCTACTGGTTTGGCATACCGATGGTCTTAGTTTCTGATAATGGACTTCAATTTGTCGGCAAGGAATTCAAAGAATTTTTAAGTGAACTCAATATTCAACATCGTCGAACTTCGGTAGCTCATCATCAGGCCAATGGTCAGGTAGAAGTCACCAACATAACGCTTCTTAATGGAATAAAATAAAGATTGGAAGATGCAAAAGGGGCTTGGCCTGAAGAGCTTCTACATGTTCTTTGGGCTTACCGAACAACTCCTCGGACTACTATGGGAGAGACACCTTTCAAACTTGCCTATGGTGCCTAGGCCCTGATACCTGTTGAGATTGGGATACCTTCACCCAGAGTCTAGAGTTTTGACGAAATACTCAACAGCAAAGGACTTCGGCAGAATCTGGACCTATTAGAAGAGGAACGAGATTCAGTAGTCCACGGGTTAGCCACTTATTAGCAGCGTATTGCTAGACACTTCAATAAAAATGTCAAAAATAGGTCATCAATATAGGTGATTTAGTCCTTCGGCAGGCCGAAGCATCTACACCTCAAGATACTGGAAAACTGATGCCTATATGGGAAGGGCCTTATTTGGTGACTGAGGTTTTGAGGGCTGGTACGTACAAACTTCAGCACATGGATGGGAGGAATGTTCCTAATATTTGGCATGCCGTTCGGCTCCGTAGGTATTATCAATAGTTAGGACTGTTTGTACTTGGTCAAATTTTTAAGGCTATGGTTTAGCCGAAAGTTTTATCTTTTCGATATTAATGAGAACATATTTTACATCTTATTTTTGTATTGCTGTTTTGATACGTACATTTTAAATTCATCTCCTAGCCTTATCGGGTATTCTTTCAATCAAGCTAGCGGGGGGCGAAGTAGTATAAGTAAATAGTTATTCATGCAGATTATAAAACAAAACTTATGAGAAAAGATAATAAAGTATAATCATTCAGTTATATAAAAAATTGAATCGAAGTATTCAAATATAACAAAAATCAAATTGAAGACTCAAGTCTCTTCGGATTATAAAGAAAAAATAAATCATCATCGGGAATAGCAATTCCCAGTTGATCGGGATCATGACCCTTCTCCCTAGCAAGTTCCCGAGTAAATTCGAAGCCATTATTGAACTCGTTCACCGCGGAAAAATAAACATCTTTTTGGAAGTCATCTGAGGCTTTGTACTCGTCGATAACCTTTTGTCGAAGTTCTGGAGCTAGAACGCTCGGGGAAGTAGAGGATATTTCCCCCTTCAAATAATCGGCATTCTTTGCAGCCCAACCTTCAATGATCAGTTCGATATTGTCCTTGAGGTTTTTCATCTGATCAGTTTGAAGCTTGGTGATACTCTCCAATTGGTCAAGTAGCTCCTTTTGCTTCTGGACCTGGGCCTTGAGCTCTTGCTGATTCTTCTCTAGAAGGACTTTCTTGCATTCCCTAGCTTTGGCCAGTTCAATAGTTTGGGTCCTCCTCTTATCAGAATCTTGCAACTGGGCCTACAAGCAGCTGATCTCCTTATCTTTTTCGGTTATCTCCTTTCGCATTTCCTCATAATCATTATTCATGATGTGGAAAGCATCGTGTTGGGTCTTCCGCTGGTCCCGAATATTGTGATGATTTTGCATGGTCTTGGCATGCTTTTTGGAGCTTTCTTTTAATTTACGCTCCAGAGCTTTCTACTTATAGGACACCCGCAGAAGAATGTCGTTTCCTTGCAAAAAAGTGCTCAGACTGTTAGAAATGGGAAATGTAATGCATCAAGAATCAACCAAGCCAATCATCGAGGGACGCTTACCTTCGCGTGAAAGGAGGACAACATCTCCATCAGCGTCTTTAGGTCGGCGTTCTCATAGCCTTTGGCAGTAAAAGGGATCATCGAGGAACCCAAAGTATTCAGACTTGGTCCTTCCTCCGTTCTTCTATCTTCAATCATTATTGAAGGATCAACATGTCCTTTTTATTTCTTTTTCAGCGGCTCCTACTCCTCTGTGGTGACTGATTCATTGGTTTGAGGAAGAGGGACCAGTGGCTCCTCGGACTGATCAATGATGGCCAGTTCGCTAGGAGGGGTGCTCGGGGATCCGTGGGGGAAGTGGAGTCAGTCTGGCTACTGCCTCCAGCGAAGATTTGAGTACTAATCTTCTCATTTTTATCTTCAGCCTACTTGGCCTTGGTTCTTCGGAAGCAGTTGCCTCCTCCCTTGAAGGTTGAATAGTATCAACCATAGGGGAGGACTTCGTCACCACCTCGACAACGGTTGGCTCTTCCATTGGTCCTTTGGATTTTGCTGCCCTCAAATTGCAGGCCGCCTTCACTTTTTTGGCTCCGCTCAGTTTTACCATCGGGGCCCCAGCTGCCTTAAGTATGGCTTCATTATCAGGGTTCTTTCCTTGATCGACCACTGCAACACAGTCAGAACAGAAGAATAAGTATCTTAACAAATTTAGAATAAAGAAACTCGCATAGCAGAGGACTTACAGCCAAAAGAATATAACCAGTCTTGATCATTAAGGAGGTCCCGGTCCCACTTCACAGACGGTCTCTTGGAATATAAGATCTCGAACGCCTTTAACCTTGCTCGAGAGATCCGTTTTGGATTCATCTGGTCTTTGTTCGGGTTCGCCCAAGGTCCGACCATCTCAGTGTCTGGCCCCTTAATGAAGAACAAATCCCCATGCCACCCTTTATTACTAGAAGGGGTCTCTATTAAGGTCTCCCTTATGGGGTTCTTTATTATTTAGAAGAATCATTTTTCCTTATTATTAGTGATAGAAAAGAATTGAAAGAAGAAGTCTATGACTGGGGGGGGGGGGGGGGTTGAAACAGAGGTACAAAAGGTGATAAAACTGTTCAGATGGATGAATAAATTGGGGGACAATTGATTCAAACTAAGTCCCGTCGTATGTAGTAACTCAAGTACGAACGGGCGAAGAGGGAATCAGACCTCGTAGATCAGTATCTGTAGATGAATGAGAATCTATCCCCCCTCGAGCTGATAATACATTCTTTCACCGGTCCCGGGCCTCATAATTTTGTACGACTCTGGAATGTAAAACTCTGTTCATAATAAATTAAAATGATGATTTCAAATGGAAGAAGGGATGCTTGCTACTCTGTACAGGATGGTGAAGTATTTACTTATATTGTATTCTTCTATGTCTCTCATCCGCTCGACAACTAAGGGTTTCCATGGTTGACCCTCTAGGATCCCTGGTTCGACGATAGTAACCTTGTCTTCAACCCGGGAAGATGAAGTATGTGTTCTCGTGTTTTGTGAACTTTTTACCATTGCGAAATATTGAAGATGATACGGCAAGAAACTTACTTGGTGATTAGAGGAAGATCGGCGAAGCGATGCTCTGGGAAAACCAGGATTTGTATAAGGAAATCTTAAATGGTGGGTAAGATTCTCTCTCAGATGTTTTTTCTTCAGAAACACAGCTTCCAGTAACAATGGCGATTGATCTACCTTCCCTGTCTTATTCGTTGTCCAATGGTCTGAATAAAAGTGATCTAACAGATGGGATTCGTTCGTAGTGTTTTATAGTAGAGTAATAATGGCTCTGCTTACGTGCTCCTTGCCAGTTGTCCAAACGGTGTTTTGAATTTCAAAAAATGGAATCTGTGGCGTTTGTGTAGGCTATTGGGCTGGATACATTGGGCTTGACGACAAACATTTGGGCCTGGTTAAGATGTAGAGTCCAACACTTGAAATCATGTTATAAAGGTCGAGGATGAGTTGAATGGGCTTTGTAATGATCACGAATTCTTTTAGACATTGTAATTATATTTATTAAATAATTAGCAATGAATTAAAATTTTTGTACTAATTAATTATGCATTAAATAATTGAATGCATATACTTGTATATGTGTGTATTTATTTAAAGTAATAAAGTAAAGTGTATAATTAATTAAAGCAAGTCTAATTGGATTATATTTTTAAATCCAAATGAGGTATTAAACTAGGTCAAATTAATTTACCTAGTAGTTTATGTAATTAATTAAACATTAGTCCATGTGATTAATTAATCTAGCCCAATGCTTGTTTTAATTAAATGTAACATATGTTATTTAATGTTAGCCCAATGTAATAAATAAATTGAGCCCAAACAAATTAAATGAATGAGCCCAACTTATTTAATTCCTAAGTCCAAAGTAGAGCCCAATAGGAAGTCAAAATGTTGGTCAATAGTTATATATATATATATATATATATATATATATATATATATATATATATATATATATATATGTGTATACATAAGCTATAAAAATAAAACAAAAATGGGTGATTTAATCTCATTTTGCTGATAATGAAGGGGGGCCCACTTGGGTGGATGTCAAATTTTATTATTGCTTGATTTTGTGAGTGGTTGAGCAAGCTACCAACTTCTACCAACCTAAGTCCTTTATGTAAGAAAAATCCCTAAAATTTAGCTAAGTGGAGATAAGAGATAAGACGAGATTGGTGATTTAGTAGAGATATAGATTGTATATGTATACAATATGAATGATGAGAATTGTGCTATAAATAAGAGCTCCTCTTGTGTGGAAAAGAGTTTGCTCATTATTCACTTTCCTAGAGAGAAAAATTGAGAGCAAGAGAGAGCTTGAGAAGGAATACACGAGGAGTGCACATCTAGTAGCTAAGGTGGAGTCACTAATGAAGTTCATAGCCAAGAGGAAGAGAGCATTCAAGTCCAAGAGGTTCAAAAGTACTCTCAATTTTTATTATTTCATTTTAATGGTCTATATAGGTTTTCTATGGTCAAAACATATTTTTAAGCGATCAAAACTTATTTTGATGGTCTAGAAGTCTTAAACAATGTAATATATGTATATTCATGATTTGATATGTTTAAATCATGTTTTGGTATGTGTGGTATGTATGAAAATGGTAGAAATGCCCATATTGAGCTTTACTGTTAAAACCTTAGTTGATCATGCGGTATTTAATGTTGTATTTTGAAATATACAAGTTGGAAAAATAATTTCTATGGCTAAAAAGTTACCTCTATGAGTCTTTAAGAAAACCCAACTTGAATCTTTCAAAAATGTGGAAACATAAAGAAGTTATGGATTTTTTTTCCAAAGCATGTTGATTTTAAAATCCTAGGTTGTCCTTGTGAGCAGTTTTAAATCTTGTTCTGTTTGGAATTTGGATTGGTGATCTAAAGAGAAGTTGTAGAGGGGAAATTCTGATGAGAATAGACTGAAGAATCACCTCAAAATGTTTTACAATGAAGAAGTTATGGCTGTCGGAGTGACTAAAGGTCGTGTAGTCCAAAATTTTGGTTTTCTAAAAATTGGCCGAGCGCCTACCAAACGCCTCGGCGCTTGAATTTGCTGGCTTTAGGAGCAGATTTTGTCCGGTCCGGGTCGGGTCGGGTCGAGTCAGTCCGAGTTGGATTTTCTTTGAAAAATTAAGTTAAAACAAGTGTAAAAAGAATATGTTTAGATATTAAACTAAAATATATGGAGTCTATTTATAAATAAATTATAGCTAAATGTTTAAAATAAATTCTAAAGTTAATCCAATTTAAAAAGTTAACTATTGGTATTATTTAAAAAGTATTAAAATATTACTACATGGTTAATAATAATAATAAGTGATTAAAATATTATTAAATAGTTAATTAGATTAGTATGAGATTAAATTATTATTAAATGGGCAATAATATTAATAAGTTAATAAAATATTATTAAATAAATAATAATATTAGTAAATGAATAAAATATTATTAACTAATTAATAATATTGGACAATAAATAAAATATTATTAAATGATTAATAATATTAGATAATGAATAAAATATTATTAAATGATTAATAATATTAAATGATGAATAAAAAATTATTAAATGATTAATAATATTATAAGGATAATAAAATATTATTAAATGATTGATAATATTAGAAGATTAATAAAATATTATTAAAGGATTAATAATATTAGGAGATTAATAAAATATTATTTAATAATTAATAATATTAGATAATGAATAAAATATTATTAAATAATTAATAATATTAGATAATGATTAAAATATTATTAAATAATTAATAATATTAGATAGTGAATAAAATATTATTAAATGATTAATAATATTAGATAGTGAATAAAATATTATTAAATGATTTATAATAGATGATTAATAAAATATTATTAAAGGATTAATAATATTAAAAGACTAATAGAATATTATTAAATTGTTAATAATATTAGATAAGAGTGTGAACTATATTAAATAATTAATATAGGTTTTATGTGATTGAAATATTATCAAGTAATGATAATATTTCATATGTGTTTAAATACCCGTAATTAGATAATTATGTGGTTATGTATTGTTGAACAAGTATCTACACTTGTAGTTATTTGACAGAGCTTTAAGTGGGTTAATTATAAAAAATTATTCTACATCATTATTGTTATTGTATTCGCACATAGTGCATTTGTAAATGTATTGTTCATTAATTCAAGATCTGTTTAAGAAAGTCTAAGCTAATTGTTTCAGCTAGACAATACAAGTTAAATTCATCACATTGAATATTTTAAAAGCTTATCCAAACCATTGGTTGGTGCGGATTCTTATAGTAAAACTGAGACTGAACAACCCTAAATAAGGGGGATTTTATCTGTCGGAAAACCGAATTTGCGCAAGATGTCTGAATGCTATGCATATACATATGGTACAAGAGGCTGATCCTCTCGAGTACTAGTTTTTCGAGGAGTCAGATATATATATATATATATATATATATATATATATATATATATATATATATATATATAAATGTCTGTTCTACCTTAGTAGCAGTTTATGGTCCTTAAAGACCACTCAGCAGTAAAGAGTTAATCCATTCTGATATTGAAAAATTGATTCTTGATTTCTTTCTGAATTGTTGTCTATTGTTGAAAATCCTGATGTTAATTTCCCTTTCATCATGATCTATCCTACACTATTTGTTTATAAACTTGTTGAGCCATTTAGTTGCTCATTCTTGCTATATCATGACTTATTTTAGCTAAGCCCGAATGTTCAAAACCAGACAAAGGCAAGGGAAAAGCCAAAGCTTAGATTAGCTTGATGCATGCTAGATTAATTACTTATATGTAATTTCTATTGTAAATCTTTTGTATTCCCTTAAGATATGTAATGTCATGTTAAGGTTAATCAACCTTGGGAAGTGTAGCCTTTTTATAAGGAACCTTTTGTATTATTCCGTGAAGTTTAAATGCAATTTATGTTTAATTGTTAGTAAGTATTGTACAGTGGAGAACCAAACCCGAGGTTATGGATCCCGGATTTGGGGTCATCACAGGTTGGTATCAGAGCTGTAGGTTAGAAACGTTAGGATTGTGAAACCTAGGATATAACCTTAGTACTAAACTCATATCGAGTGCGTTAGGAAATGAATCGGGAAGATTCATCATGTTGTGTATTTTTGGAGGTGGATTGAGGAAATCCATCGAGCCGAGATGTACATGATAAAATATCATTTCATTTCATCAATGAATATATTTATTGTTGTACTAACATGTGTTGTTTTTATGATATAGGATGACGGAGATTGAACAGTCTAGTCATGCTGCTGAGGAGGTGGTTTATATGGATATTCACATGGATACGACACAGCCACTGGTGGTTGCACAGATAGAGTTTCCGGAGTCTAATCCCGAGGAGGGTGATTATGAGGAGCCTGTTAGAGGTGGAGTTATGAGGCCATACAGTGAAGATGAGTCTGAGTCTGAGGAGTCTGAGGACGAGGAACCAGCTGAGTACGCTGATGGCATGGGCACTACTGCCAGTGACATCATCGACTCTCTGACTACGAGAAATGATGAGCTGGAGGATAGAGTTCAGTACTTAGAGGAGCAGAATCAGACCCACCAGCATACGGAGAACCAGTATAGGGATGCAGCATATCAGTTCTCTGGCGAGAACACGTTGCTTAAGGAGAAGATGGCAGATGTGGAGGCTAAATTAGCAACAGCTGAGCTGAAGATTCAGCAAACACAGGCAGAGAATGAGGAGATTAGGGGCCATTGGCAGCAGGCTATAGTGGATAGGATCGAGATGGAGATCCAGAAAGATGCAGCTCATGGACAGATGCTAGAGCTGGAGGACGAGGTCCGTGAAAAGAGGGTGATGATCGATAGACTTAGCTTTGTCTATCATTCTTCTTTTGGCAGATTTCAGAAGCATGGTGATGGCTATAGGGGATGAGGAGTACGATGATGCGATTCATCGAGGGATGCACCGCTAGTTGTATCAGTTTACTTTATTTATGATGTATGCATATAGATGCAGTAGAAACCTAACTTTTGTGTTAACAGAGGGTTAGTATGATGTAAATCTCAACTCTAGAAAGTTGTGGGATATGATTATGGATAGATCCCTTCTTTTTTAGTATTTAAGGGATAATAACATTTATAGCAGTATGCTTATGATGTAAAAGTGTTATGCACTATGGTTTTAGCATATGAATATAAATGGAGTTATGTTTATATGTGTTGAAATGATTATTTATGCTTTAGTTTAAATTGCTTAAGCTACAAAACAGAAGTAAAAAGATGAAACAATTTTAATAAGTTAAATTTTCTCTATACAGAAAATGCCACTCCATAGAAGAAGTTAACCACTACCCCCACCACCACCGGAAGAGTCGGTTAATGTAGGAGGGGTATTGCCAAACCCAGTGCAAGAGTTTGTGGAAATGCTAATGGGAACATTCCACAGACACAATGCAAATGTTGCTGGAGCACATAACCCTGCCACTCCACTAGCAAGCTTCAAAGATTTCAAACTAATAGGACCACTTGAATTTTGAGGAACAACATATCCTATAGAAGCGTAGACCTGGATTGAGGAGATGGAAAAAGTCTTCGAGGTCGCAAGAGTAGTAGAGTAGCAAATGACCTCATTTGCTACCTTTATGATGAAGGGGGAGGCAAACTATTGGTGGAAGGCGAACAAGAGCAGAGCAGGGGAGGGAACTATCGCGTGAACGCGATTTAAGGAAGTGTTCTTGGAGAACTACTTTTCGGAAAGCACGTAAGCCAAGATGGAAGTCAAATTCCTGGAACATAAGCAAGGAAGTATGTCAGTATCTGATTATACCGCCAAGTTCAACGAATTAGCAAGATTCGCTCCACACCAGGTGGACACTGAAGCAAGACGAGCAAGGAGATTTGCGCAGGGATTGAAGCCATGGGTTTACAGTAGGGTTGTTGTTCTTCAGATTACCAATTTTGTAACTTTACTAGAGAAAGTTATAATAGCAGAAGGGGGAAATGAAGCCCTAAATAAGTACAATCAAGAACGGAACAAGAAGAGAAGTGAAGGAGGAAACAGAGAAGCTAGTAGCAGAGGCAGTAACTCAAATAAGCGTAAGTGGAACAACAACAGCAGTTCGGGAACACCCCAGGGAAGCGAACAGAAGAAAGAAAATAAATGCAGTAATCGCGGGAAGAGTTACATAGGGGAGTGTATGAAGGGGAGGGATGTATGCTACAACTGCGGGCAAGAAAGGCACATCGCTCCTAATTGTCCCACACCAAAGAGGAGAGGTTGTTTCTCACGTGGAGTTGGGGACCATCAGTTCAAAGATTGTCCGAAGAGTAAGAATGGCAATAGAAGTATTGGCTATAAGGGAAACAACAACAAGCTCACTATTGGAGGCCCGATGTAACATAACAAACCAACAACACGAACTTTCAACATGACGGTGCAGGACGCCGTGGAATCAAAAGATGTGGTATTAGGTATTATTCCGATCAATGATATAAATGCATATGTATTATTTGATTCGGGTGCTACCTGTTCTTTTGTGTTTGACGATTTCGCTAGATGGTTAGAATTGCCTAGAGAAAAACTAGAAAACCCAATAAACATAGAAGTTGCCAATAAAGAAGTGATTCCTGTAAAGTATATACATAGAAATTGTTGTGCTGAAATCAGGGGTCAGAAGTTGAATGCGAGTCTAATTCCAATACGTTTAGGGGAGTTTGATGTTATACTTGGAATGGATTAGTTGTTTAACCATGTAGTGGTAATTGATTGCCAGAAGAAGTGTATACACCTTAAGACACCAAACTGGTCTAAGGTTGTATTTGTCAAGACAATCTTTTTGTCTGACGATAATGCAGACCAAGAAACTGTTGAAGAAAGGTTATGTAGGGTATTTGGCTCATGTGGTGGATACACAAATGGTGAATCCCGAGATGGAACAAATACCAGTAATTAAGGAGCTCATGGATGTTTTTCCTGATGAACTGCCATGTTTACCGCCATATAGAGAAATAGAATTTGTGATCGATTTAGTACCGGGGACAACACCGATATCAAAAGCACCGTATAGGATGGCTTCGGTAGAAATGAAGGAGTTGATGGTTCAGTTGCAAAAGTTGTTGGATAGGAAGTACATTCAGCCTAGTGTTTCTCCACGGGGAGCACCAGTGTTGTTTGTAAAGAAGAATGATGGATCAATGAGACTTTGTATGGATTATAGGGAGTTAAACAAAGTAGCGATTAAGAACAAGTACCCATTCCACGAATTGACGATATTTTTGATCAATTGAAAGGGGTGAAGTACTTTTCAAAGAATGACTTAAGGACTGGTTATCATTAGTTGAAAGTCAAGAAGGAGTATGTACCCAAAATGGCATTCAGGATTCGATATGGCCATTATGAGTTTATGGTGATGTCGTTTGGACTAACGAATGCGCCAACTGCATTTATGGACATGATGAACAGAATATTCAAGCAGTACTTGGATAAATTTGTAGTTGTGTTCATTGACGATATTTTGGTTTATTCTAAAACAGAAGAGCAGCATACCAAACATCTAAGATTTGTGTTGGAGATATTAAGAAGGAGCAGTTGTATGCCAAATTCGCAAAGTGTGAATTATGGTTAGAGAGAGTTCAATTTCTGGGTCACGTTATTAACAAGGAAGGAGTTTCACTAGATCCTGCAAAGTGGAAGTGGTAATGAATTGGGAACAACCAAGGACGCAGACAGAGGTTAGAAGTTTCTTAGGGTTAGCGGGTTATTATCGGAGATTCATTCAAGACTTTTCGAAGGTAGCAACGCCATTAACCAATTTGACAAGGAAGACAGTGAAGTATGTATGGACGGAGAAATACGAGGAGAGTTTTCAAAAGTTAAAGAAGAGGCTTAGTGAAACACCTGTGTTGACTTTACCAGACGATATAGGAGGTTTTACGGTCCACAATGATGCATCGTACAAGGGACTAGGCTGTGTGCTTATGCAAAACGGCAAAGTCGTTGCGTATGCGTCAAGACAATTAAAGGATTATGAGAAGTGATACCCTACTCATGACTTGGAGTTGGCAGTAGTAGTGTTTGTCCTGAAAATATGGAGACATTATTTATATGGAGAAAAATGTGAGATATTCACAGACCATAAGAGTCTGAAGTATATCTTTACACAAAATGAGTTGAATATGAGGCAGCGGAGATAGTTGGAGTTAATCAAAGACTACAATTGTGAAATTCTATATCATCCCGGCAAGGCCAATGTGGTAGCTGATGCTCTAAGTAGAAAGAGCAGAGAGAAGTTATTTGTACTGACAGACCAGGAAGAAATGATAGAAGCAATGGCTCGAATGGAGTTAGAGGTGAAAAATCCTCAGGAGTCAATAGAAGTGGAAGCGAGCCCAACCTTGTTAGATAAGGTGAAAGAGGCTCAAGACCAAGATGAAGAATGTGAGAGAATAAAGAAAAGATGGCCGATGGGGAAGAGGTCAAGTTCAAGAAGGATAACAAATGATTGCTAAGATCTGAGAACCATGTCTGGGTACCGTTAATGCCTGAATTACGAGAGAAAATTTTGCAAGAGACTCACAGTACGAGATACTCGATACATCCGAGGAGTACGAAAATGTATCAAGATCTTCGTTAGCATTTTTGGTGGCCGAATATGAAAAGGGAGGTTGCAGAATGTGTCAGCCGATGCCTAACTTGTCAGAGGGTAAAGACCGAACATTAGAGACCAAGCGGATTACTATAGCCGTTAGAAATTCTTGAGTGGAAATGGGAGCATATTACGATGGATTTTATGGTCGGACTTCCAGCAACACAAAAGGGATACGATGTTATATGGGTGATTGTTGATCAACTAACAAAGTCAGCGCACTTTTTGCCGATCAAGATTAAGTTCAGTTTGGATCAGTTGGCCAAGCTATATATTAAAGAGATAGTTTCAAGACATGGAGTGCTGGTATCAATTGTGTCAGATAAAGATCCGCGCTTCACGTCAAAGTTTTGGAAGAGTCTTCAGAAAAGATTGGGGACACAGTTAAGAATGAGTACAACGTACTATCCGCAGACTGATGGGCAGAGTGAGAGAACAATTCAGACATTGGAAGATATGCTCAGAGTCTGTGTGATGGAATTCAAGGACAGTTGGGAAGATTATCTACCATTAGTTGAGTTCGCATATAATAATAGTTATCATGCGAACATAGACATTCCCCCTTACGAAGCATTGTACGGGAGGAAATGTAGAACACCTCTATGTTAGGATGAGGTAGGAGAACGTTGACTGTTGGGGTCAAAATTGGTTCAACAGACTATAGAAATTATCAGAGTAATAAAAGCTCGATTAGTAGCAGCTCAAGACCGTCAAAAGAAATATGCAGATCTACATTGACAGAAGCGTGACTTCGAAGTAGGGAGTTTTGTGTTTATGAAGGTATCTCATTGGAAAGGGAAGATCCGATTTGGAAAGAAAGGGAAGCTGAGTCCGAAGTTCATAGGACCATTCGAGATATTGAAGAGAGTGGGTGAAGTGGCGTATGAGGTAGCTCTACCTCCTGAACTGTAGCATATTCACAATGTGTTTCACGTGTCAGTGTTGCGGCCATACAAGCCTGATTATAAGCACGTCAAATCCTATGAGCCAATACAAGTTGAGAAAGACTTATCTTATGAAGAAATTCCTGTCCAGATATTAGATAGGAAAGAACAAATACTACGAAATAAGGTTATACATTCTGTCAAAGTCCTTTGGAGGAACCACAACGCTGAGGAAGCTATGTGGGAGCTTGAAGAAAAGATGATGACTAACTATCTGAATCTTTTTTAGTAGATCTAATTTGTAATTCCGATGACAGAATTCTTATAAGGGGGGAGAATGTAATGATCACAAATTCTTTTAGACATTGTAATTATATTTTTAAATAATTAACAATGAATTAAAATTTTTGTACAATTAATTGTGCATTAAATAATTGAATGAATATACTTGTGTATGCGTGTATTTATTTAAAGTAATAAAGCAAAGTGTATAATTAATTAAAGCAAGTCTAATTGGATTATATTTTAAAACCAAAATGAGGTATTAAACTAGGTCAAATTAATTTACCTAGTAGTCCATGTAATTAATTAAGCATTAGTCCATGTGATTAATTAATCTAGCCCAATGCTTGTTTTAATTAAATATAACATAGGTTATTTCATTTTAGCCCAATGTAATAAATAAATTGAGCACATACAAATTAAATGAATGAGCCCAACTTATTTAATTCCTAAGTCCAAGTGGAGCCCAATAGGAAGTTAAAATGTCTGTTAATGGTTATATATGTATACAATTTGGATGATAAGAATTGTGCTATAAATAAGAGCTCCTCTTGTATGGATAAGAGTTTGCTCATTATTCACTTTCATAGAGAGAAAAATAGAAAGCAAGAGAGAGCTTGAGAAGGAATACACTAGGAGTGCACATCTAGTAGCCAAGAGGAAGAGAGCATTCAAGTCTAAGAGGTTCAAAAGTGTTCTCAAAATTTATTATTTCATTTTAATGGTCTATATAGGTTTTCTATGGTCAAAACATATTTTTAACCGATCAAATCTTATTTTGATGGTCTAGAAGTCTTAAACAATGTAATATATGTATATGTTAGGCTTTCGGCACATAAACGCAGCAAAATTTCAAAATTTTTCCGAAACCCTAAAATAGGATCTAAGCGAAAACATATTAATTCAGAGGTTTAGATATATTTTTACCGATTATCCGAGCTTGAATGGAGACGATGGAATTCTGGAACGGCTTCAAATCTTCAACACAATCTAACATAACTGCGTCTCTACGGTATCCACACGAACGTCCCGCGAATCGTCCCACGATCTGCAGCAAAAGAGAGTCGCGGTACTAGCCGCCAAGATCTGGATCTGAATCTGGATTTACTGAGTTTTTCTCTCTAGCCTCTTTCTAAAAGCGGCTAGGGTTTAGGTTTTGATTTTCACATACTTAAAATAGCTGATATATCATGTATATATAGCAGTTAAAAGAATTAACCAAAATCTAATTAAAAAAAATAAAATCCGAATTTATATATATTATATTTTAATTAAGTCTTACTTAATTAATATACATATATACAAATTATCCTATTAATTTAAATTCATAATTTAAATACTATCAATCATATTGACATATTTACATCCTAACAATTTAAATTAATTCCATTTTAATTACGTTCTAAGTATGTGACCCTATATGTTATTATTATATTGGCAATAATTTTAAAATCATATTATAAAATTATAAACAGTGAGCGACATCTAGTAATGCATCACTTCTACCTAACTAATAATAAGATCGATGATTCGATGCAACCTTTTCGTGGCCAATGTTTCAATGTAATTTAATCTTTTTAACCTTGATATCCTAGATTAAACTCGAGGCATGAAATGTGTCATACTCTTTATAATTTAATCTGAATTTTCTTGATCAATGAGTAGATTATATGAAACAAATCACTATTTAAGCATGGTTATGCATTTCATAGTCCTACTCAATCAAGAGGCCTATGGATATCACCCATAATATATAGGAGGGTTAAATTCCATCCAGATCACTCATATTCCTCACACGATTCATGATGTACCCAATAATCACCTTTATTGTCCACCCTATTAAAGGTGACTTTTGATGATATCAAAGTACATAAATTCTCGTGTAATAATATAGTGATTTCAGGTTGAAGGATCATTACATCATTGTCACTATGAGAATTTCTTATGACACTTTGCATAATGCTTCACGTAGAATTCTCATGGTGGGTCTGTCCAGTACATTGTTCTCTAACATGTATATATGCATTGACTCAATATCTCATATATTTATGACCAATGAGATTTGACCATCAGTCAATCCACATACTAGTCTCAATGCATCATTGTTGTCCCATTAACAATGATACTTGACTAGGGACGTTTATGAACAATGATACTAATTGTAATTATATAATCTCATGTTCAAGTCACATACTTGAAGCTATATAATTCGTATTACTATTCTAAGGACTTTTATTATGCTAATATTTATATAACACAGTAAATAAAATCATAATAAAATAATTCATTTATTCATTTATTCAATCAAATATAATATCAAATTGTTAAGCAATTACATCAAATAATTGACCTCTAGGACATGAACTCTAACAGTATATTCATGGTTTGATATGTTTAAATCATGTTTTGGTATGTGTGGTATGCATGAAAATGGTAGAAATGTCCATATTGAGCTTTACCGGTAAAACCTTAGTTGATCATGTGGTATTTAATGTTGTATTTTGAAATGTATAAGTTGAAAAAATAATTTCTGTGGCTAAAAATTTACCTCTATGAGTCATTAAGAAAATCCAACTTGAATCTTTCAAAAATGTGGAAACATAAAGAAGTTATGGATTTTTTTTCCTAAAACATGTTGATTTTAAAACCCTACTTTGTCCTTGTGAGCAGTTTTGAGTTTTGTTCCATTTGAAATTTGGATTGGTGATTTAAAGAGAAGTTGTACAGGAGAAAATTCTGATGATAATGGATTGAAGAATCATCCTAAAATATTTTACAATGAAGAAGTTATGGCTGTCGGAGTGACTGTAGGTCGTGCAGTCCAAAAATTTAGTTTTCTGAAAATTGGCCGAACGCCTACCAAGCGTCTAGGTGCTTGAATCTGTTGGCTCTGGGAGAAGATTTTGTTCAGGTCGGGTTGGTCCGGGTCGGGTCGGGTTGGTCCGGGTCAGGTCGGTCCGGGTCGGGTTTTCTTTGAAAAATTAAGTTAAAACAAGTGTAAAATGAATATGTTTGGATATTAAACTAAAATATATGGAGTCTATTTATAAATAAATGTTAGCTAAATGTTTAAAATAAATTCTAAGGTTAACCCAATTTAAAAAGTTAACTATTGGTATTATTTAAAGAGTATTAAAATATTACTACATGGTTAATAATAATAATAATAAGTGATTAAAATATTATTAAATAGTTAATAATATTAGTATGGGATTAAATTATTATTAAATGGTTAATAATATTAATAAGTCAATAAAATATTATTAAATAAATAAGTAATATTAGTAAATAAATAAAGTTTTATTAAATGATTAATAATATTGGATAATAAATAAAATATTATTAAATGGTTAATAATAGTAGATAATGAATAAAATATTATTAAATGATTAATAATATTAAAAGATGAATAAAAAATTATTAAATGATTGATAATATTATAAGGCTAATAAAATATTATTAAATTAATAATATTGGATAATAAATAAAATATTATTAAATTAATAATATTGGATAATAAATAAAATATTATTAAATGATTAATAATAGTAGATAATGAATAAAAAATTATTAAATGATTAATAATATTATAAGGCTAATAAAATATTATTAAATGATTGATAATATTAGAATATTTTAAATGATTGATAATATTAGAAGATTAATAAAATATTATTAAAGGATTAATAATATTAGGAGATTAATAAAATATTAAATGATTAAAAATATTAGATAATAAATAAAATATTATTAGATAATAAATAAAATATTATTAAATAATTAATAATATTAGATAATGATTAAAGTATTATTAAATAATTAATAATATTAGATAATGAATAAAACATTATTAAATGATTAATAATATTAGATAATGATTAAAATATTTATAAATAATTAATAATATTAGATAATGAATAAAATATTATTAAATGATTAATAATAGATGACTAATAAAATATTATTAAAAGGATTAATAATATTAGATGACTAATAAAATATTATTAAATGATTAATAATATTAAAAAAGTAATAGAATATTATTAAATTGTTAATAATATTAGATAAGAGTGTGAACTATATTAAATAATTAATATAGGAGTATGCCCCCTCGATTGCTGATTTATGCAGTTGATTGTTGGTTTAATTTTCTCAGTTCTAAGTTCGTTTGAGCTGTGGGTTTTTTCGGTGCTTCTTCTAACATCTTGAGCTTTCGTTTGGTTACAGGATCTTGTTGCGTACTCTTCATGCTTTGTGAGTGGTTTTGCACCCAATCACCCATTATTTTTCTTTAGTGGTTTACCAATTGTTTTGATTTAGGTCTGCCTCCTAATGTATTTATTTGAATAAATAACAGAAACGAATATTATTCGTATTCAAATATAATTTCGAATACCAAATACGAATATGTTTTTAAAAATTCGCCAGATACAGGATATGGATACGAATAGAGTATAAACTTTTTGAATACGAATACGTATATTACTATATTCGTATTTAAATATATCTGTTTACACCCCTAAGTACAGAGGAGATGCTGTCCAAAATTGAACCCAAACAAAGTTGTAAATAGTTAATTATGAATTAAACAGTTTAAAATTATAACATCTTAAAACTATCGGAACTTGATCTCTGAATATAATCTGAAACTAAAACTTTAATCCTAAACTCTCTAAAATGGTGGGAAGACACTACCCAAATTTCAGAATTTTTAGAGTTTAACTCAAATTATTAAAATTATTACAATATTAAGCAGAAATGGCCCTAAAATAAATACTAACATGATTGAAAAAATCTAAAAAAATCTCAAAACATCCCGTGTGTACATATATATATATATATACAAACAAACACAGGCACACACATACACATACAAACCCCTCTGGTAAAAAGGGTTTTTATAAAGTAAAATTTTTAATGGGTTCTGATGGAAGAAATAGAAATGAAAAAATTGATAAAAATAAGCCAAAAATGCATAATAAAAAATATATCGATGAATATGAGTTAAAACTAAGTTACAGAGGTTAAATTTCTGACAAAATAAAGTTTGGAGTATTGAAATATAAGAAGGGATTGAAAATGTACTGAAAAATGAGTTAATGATTTCAAAAACGAATTACAAAAAGTTATCGACAAGAACAAACCAATTTATCAAGAAATTAATATTTCAACCTTTTAAAATGGTGTAAGTAATTCGAAGAGGAACATAAATGGACTATGCAGTGAACATACTATTAAGTCACATAAGTTTCCAAATTTCTAGCCTTTAAATTCAATTTTAATTATTTAACTTGAAATCATTTTCATTTGGTGTCAAACCACTAGTTCATATTGACAATAATGATTATTTTAAGAGTTAATGTTGTTTGTGTTTGGCTAGACTCATTTGATGAAGTTATTCCTTTGTTGAACAATTTACATGCGAATATTGAATGTTATATTTTATTGAAAATCTTACTGATTAAGATAATTGTAGCTCCAAAATAAGTTAGCTTGAGGTAAATTCCTTGAGTTGTATAACTGAGATGAACAACCCTAGTATATGGGAGTATTTGTTAAGAACGTCGACACGCCAACAATACGCTGTTAAATTATGGTGCGAAAGTGTTGCAGATAACGAAAATACTGATGGATTGATCACCTACAATACATGATTTAAGAGTTCTTGGTCTCTACGACCACTCAGTCATTACAATATTATTCATATTATTCAAAGCGTTGAGTTACAAATTGTATAAACCATTTAATTTTTGAAATCATGTGTTGGTTTACTTTGTTAAAGGTATTAGGATTCAAGATGTTATATTTCCTTGGATACGAGATTATGAACTATTTAGATATAGTTATTCTTCGCACAATAAATCTTACATGTTAATATTATTAAAGTTTTAGAATTTTCTAGGTTATTTAAGCTCACTATTACTTTGTTGTATTTTTCAACCAGGACAGATGAGAGCGAGGGGTCTCATAGCAAAAGTAAGGCCAAAGATGTCCTTAAGCCAGAGTAGTAACGATAATACTGTAAGACAATAGGTTTTGTATAAATGTAATAAGAAAGTGTAATAAGGTTTAGACTTGTAGTATTATGATGTATAGTAAAGTTTAGACTTGTAGTATTATGATGTATATTATATTTTTGGAAGTTTAGCCTATATATTGAACATGAGTTATGGATGTATATGTTGGTTTGCAAAAATAGTACATTCATATAATCAAATTGTATAAAACAACGGAAGCAGGCATAAATCATATTTAAAAATTTTCTACAAATCAAATTTCAGGATCTTTCTTATGCGATACTTATTAATTGAGGAATGATAAGAGATTATACATTTATAGATTCAACTTCTTTAACATCTACAAGTTCACCTCCAATATCCTTCGCATTTCTCGAATGGAATCAGCGTACCAACGTTAGTTATCCAAGCGTGTAGCCTCTAGAGGTGATCCACCTAGAGATTATTGATATATATATATATATAAGCATGCACATATAGAATACTATATTTTACTCGAATTGATTATGGACTTTATTCTAGTTTAGTTTACTCGTGTAAGAACCCGACTTTTAATAAATATAATTTAATTTTTTTCATAATTTTTATTCTTAATAGTAAGGTGTTAAAATGATAAAGTTAAGGCTGATATGTACAAATTATACAATAAAAAGGAATATTAATTTTGTTGTAGAATATTCGGTTCGTACGACGACGCCAAAATATTCAGTTATGGGTTAACTCCATAACGAAATATTGTCGGATATATAAAACGACAACAATAACCTTTTTAAATAAAAGTAGTCAACGGTACTATTACTTTTAACTACTTACATACCTGGTGATAAAATAATAATATCATATAGTATTTTATTGTTTTTTACAATAGCACACTGTATTACATAGTAGCACATGGTATTGAACAGTATTTCATCAATAATTGTCACTACATAGTATTTCATATTATTGAATCAATAATTATCATTATATAGTATTGAATCAATAATTGTTATTATACAGTATTTTATATTATTAATTGTGCAACATTATGTATTATTGAATAAATAATTATCACAATCCACAACATCTTGCATTATTAGACCAATAATTATCACAATAGTAGTCACGGGTATTAAATAATTAGACAGATTTATTATTTGAAGAACAGTGTATATTTAAATAATTGTGATGTTAGGTCAATAATATAGAAAAATGGATAATATAATGTGCAAATGTATAACACGTGTAAATGTGTAACGCATGTAGGTGTGAAATGTGTGGTGCGGATTAAAGTGTGAAACATGTGTTAGTCAACGAACGATGCAAATTAAAATGTGAAACGTGTGTTGGCTGATGAATGGTATGAATTAAAAGATGAGATTGAAATGTGTAACGTGTGTGTGACATAGTTGGTTAAGCTTTAGGTATATATAAGAGGCTTAGCATAAAGAGTTTGTATACTTCTTGCTTATTCTTCCTTTCATTCTCTAATATTTCTTAGTGTGAGATTTCTCTGAGTGAGTTAAAGTTATCTTAAGCGTTAAAGATCTATAAGAGTACGGGTATTATTCAAGTAAATTTTTTTAAAAGTTATAAAAACACTTACGCACACATTAGTTTACAACTCTTCCTTTAGAAGACTCTTCTATTAGAAGATTTATTTTGAAAAACTTTATTTGAGAGATTTTACTGTGAAATATTATTTTCTTCAAAAACTATTTTGAAGTATATTATACTATATTTTATATACTACACAAATTTATACTATATAGTCACTTTTGATGATTTTATAATATATATTATACACACGAAATTGGTATCTGTTAATTACTAATTAAATTATAAATATACATATAGGTTGATCAATTTCATAGAAAATAATATTTAATCACGTAATAAGGTAAGGAATATCATATTCTTTTATACTATTAACTTACTACGGTAAGAAAGTATCTCGTTTGTACCTCTCTTATTATTAAACGGTGAAAATTCTTGAATTAATAATTCATTAATATTCCCTTAATAGTTTGCACTTCATCTAATATCATTTGAAATGAACATTTCTATTAAATTTTCATCGCTATATTGAATTGTGAACTTATGGACCTTGAACTTTTGAACTATGGACATTTATTTAAACTGTGAATATTTTGGACTGATTCCTTGTATCGTAAACCTTACCGTTGAACTTCTTCCTTGTTAATCTTGGACTTGAACACCTTTTTCTCCGCATAATATTGACAATTTAGACATTATTTGACTCTAGACAAAGTAAATTTGAAAACTTCTAATGTTTATTTTCTATCATATTATTCTCTTTCTTTTGTCATCATTTATATCTCTGTTGTTATTCTAATCATTAAGAATCAAGTTGTTGTAAATATATGTGGTATGGGGCACAAATAATAGGTTAAAGGCGATATAATGGTGGTGTATTTTTTAGGGCACGTGGTAAATGTTCCCTTTTCCCTAGGGCAAAGAAGAACTGTTATTTGGTATGATCATGACCAGTGGTATTTCAGATGATAAAGGTTGACGATGAATTTACTGAAAAAGAGAAGCTAGTAAATATCATGATCTAAATAATTTCTCAAGGCACGTGGTGAATATTTTCTTTGGATAGTTGGCTTAAATGAAGGGGAAAAAGGTGATAAATTAGTTTGTTTAAACTAACCTTTGTTTTGCGACCACATTTTAGAATGGCATCCGAAAATTAGGAGGTAAATTATATGGCAAAAAATCAAGAGGCTACGAATAATCCTCCTGCAGCTTCGAAAAATAACACAGGTGACCATGTAAATTATGATGGTTTCTTTAAAAACTTCATGCAAAATCAGGCGAGGGGAACTCCTACAGGTGGAAACGCTAGTAATTCACAGATGGTCACTACTAAGTAGTTTAAGGAGTTGGGATCTCTTGAATTTTTCGAGAAGCCAGACCCACGCAAGGCGGAAGCATGGCTGAAGCAGACGATAAATATATTTGATGTTCTACGATGCACCGATGATCATAATGTTCTATTCGTCACTTTCATGTTACGAGGAGAGGCAGACCATTGGTTGGAATCGGTAAAACGTACCCATCACTTGACACTTGAGATGTCCTAGACAGAGTTTCAGGAACTGTTTAATGAGAAGTACTTTCCAGAAAGTGTCCGCCATATGAAAGAGGTGGAGTTTATCAAACTAGATCAAGGGAACATGACTATTTCATAGTATGAAGTCAAGTTTACCGAGTTATCCCGATTTGCGCCCCATCTGGTGGACGATGAAGTATGAATGGCTTGTATGTTCTTGCGAGGTTTAAGATCCAAAATTCGCCAATGCCTCATCTTTCATAAACTTTGTTTATATTCAGATATTGTGGATATGGCTTAAAGGGTGGAGAAGGAAAATAAAATATTGCAACTAAAAGTCAATGACCTACAAATAGAGAGAAATAACGACAACAATCACTGGAACGAGAACTATAGAGGAGACAATCACCATTTCAGAAATGGTTACCACTTCGATGGTAATCCTGGCCCAGATAACAGAAGAGGAGAATCAAGTGAGAACAACTTTAAGAGGAAGCGATCCCATAATGATCACAGAAGGGCACCAATATCAGCACTCGCATAGGCACCAGTTTCAAGGGGAGGAGATTGACCACTGATAAGATGCTACAAGTGTGGTCAGGAGGGTCACATCAACCTGAACTATACTCAATAGTCCAAATAATGCTACAATTGTGGGAAGGAAGGTCATATTGCTTAATTTTATCCTATTGTAAAATCAATTCCAGTTGTAATGATGGCTCCAATAGCTAACACGGACAAGGAAAAATCTGTAGTCCAGGGGAGAGCTTTTGTTATAACATCGCAGAAGGTATGGAACCCGAACGAGGTGATAACTGGTAAGCTACTCATAAACTCTTGTGAAGTCTATGCCCTATTAGATACTGGCTCTACCTACTCTTTTATCTCACTTGCATATGCTCAATGTTTGAATTTGACTCCTGAAAATTTAGACTTTACTTATCTATTGAAACTCCATTAGGAGAAATAGCCGTTACATCTACTGTTTATAAATCTTGTTTGGTTTAAATCAATAACATGACATTACCCGTTGACCTTATCTCTTTGGAAATGTATGAGTTTGATGTGATTTTAGGAATTAATTGGTTGACTACCCATCATTCTCAAATTGACTGCTTCCATAAGATCATTAGCTTTCATATTCCTGACCAATCTGTCATGCAAATTCAAGTAACCAAATAATTAAAATCTATAACTATTATTTCTAGCCATAAAACTATTTGTTTATTGAAAAATTGATGTCAAGCCTTCCTAGCTCATATCACTTATTTGAATAAAAATACGTCAGACTTAAATGATATTCTTATTGTTAATGAATTCCCTGACGTTTTTCCCGAAGAACTTTCTAGCCTACCCCCCAGACCGTGAAATTGAATTTTGTATTGACCTTGAACCCGGTACTAAACCTATTTTTAAGGCCTCATGCCGAATGACTCCTATAGAACTTCAAAAGTTAAAAGTCCAACTTCAGGAACTGCTAGATACTAGTTTCATACGACTGAGTACATCACTTTGGGGTGCCCATGTTCTATTTGTAAAGAAGAAGGACGGGAGTATGAGACTGCGCATAAAATATTGGGAGTTGAATCATGTTACCATAAAAAATAGGTATTCGTTCCCTCAAATTGATGACATGTTTGATCAGTTACAAGGTGATCAGTATTTTTCAGAGATCGGTCTCCGTTCTGGTTATCATCAGTTAAAGGATAAAGTTGATGATGTTCCAAAGACTGCCTTTAGAGCTCGCTATGGGCATTACGAGTTCTTAGTCATGCTTTTTGGACTAACCAATGCTCCTGCAGCTTTCATGAACATGATGAACCGAATATTCATGGAATATTTGGATCATTTTATGGTTGTCTTTATTGATAACATCCTTATATACTCCAAGAGTTGTGATGATCGTGAACGACACTTGCGATTAATACTCCAAAAGCTACGTGAAAACAAGTTGTATGCCAAGCTGAGGAAATGTGAGTTCTGCCTTTAAGAAGTAACATTCCTTGTGCATGTGATTTCTAAACAAGGAATATCGGTTGACCCTGCAAAGATTGAACAATTCTAAATTAGGAGCAACCTAAGACAGTAACCGAAGTACATAGTTTCTTAGGTCTAGCTGGTTATTATCGGAGATTCGTAGAAGGATTTTCTCGAATTGTCACTCTATTTTAACTCAGCTGACTCGAAAAAGCATAAAATTTGAATGGAGCGAGAAATGTGAGAAAAACTTTCAAGAACTCAAAAAGAGACTCATTTCAGCTCCTGTCTTGACCATACCATTAGGATCGGGAGGATTTATCATCTACAACGATGCTTCAGGCAGTGATCTAGGCTGTGTTCTTATGCAACACGAAAAATTTATAGTTTATACATCTCGATAACTCAAGGATTATTGGTGGAATTACCCTACTCATGATCTAGAGTTGGTAGCAGTCGTTTTTGCATTGAAGATCTAGAGACACTACTTGTACTGGGAGAAAATGGAGATCTTTATGGATCATAAAAGTTTAAAGTATTTCTTCACCTAGAAGGAACTTAACATGCGACAATGATGTTGGCTTGAGCTGTTAAAGGATTACGATCATACTATCCAGTACCACCCAAGAAAGGTAAACGTTGTAGCTGACGTATTGAGTAGAAGATCATACGCGAGTGCAAATGCACTACTGACAACACAGAATGGTATTTTGTACGATTTATAAAAGATTGAGATAGAGCTAAAGACACTGAGGACACATATGAAAATTGCACACGCGAGAATAGAATCGACTTTAATCGATAAAATTAAAGTTGCTCAAGCTACTGATCCATAACTGGTAAATGTGATGAAGAAAGTGCAAGAGGGTGTTATTCCTGAAGCGAGAATTGACGAGGAAGGGATACTTCGAGTCAACTCTCGACTCTGTGTTTCTAACGACCCTAAATTGATGTATAAAATCATGATGGAGGCATATAACACTCTGTTTACGATTCATCCCAAAAGTACCAAAATGTATCATGACCTTTGACATAATGGTGGAGCAATATGAAGAGGGAGATTGTTGAATTTATCTTAAGGTTCCTAACTTGTCAACATGTCAAGATACAGAATCAAGTGCTTAAGGGTCAATTGCAACCACTTGAAGTTCCCGAATGGAAGTGAGAACACATCAATATGGATTTTGTTATGGGTCTTCCCAAAGTTTCTCAAGGATTGGACGTAACTTGGGTCATTGTAAATAGATTGACCATGTCCGCTCATTTCTTGCCTATACGAGAAAACTATTCACTTGAGTGTCTTGCTAACATGTATATAAATGAGATTGTAAGATTGTATAGCATGCCAGTATCCATAGTTTCTGATCGAAACTCTAGATTTACTTCACGCTTTTGGATTAGTCTATAAAACTCTATGGGCATCAAACTACGATTCAGTTCTGATTATCATCCCCAAATAGATAAACAACCGAAAAGGATAATTCAGACTCTTGAAGATCTATTGAGACTTTGTGTGCTAGACTTACCACTGGTTGATTTCTCCTACAATAATAGTTATCAAGTAAGCATAAACATGACTCCATTTAAGGTTTTGTACGGACAGAAGTATCGCACTCCAATATGATAGGATGAGGTTGTAAAAGCAAAATTATTAGGACCAGAGGTGGTGCGCATGACAATAGAAAAGATCCAAATAATCCAATGACAAATACAAGCCACGCAAGAATGACAAAAGAGTTATGTTGATCTTCATCAAAAGGACAAAAATTTTAATATTAGAGATCATGTATTCTTACATATTTCTCTATGGAAAGGAGTTACGATATTTCAAAAGAAAGAAAAACTCAATCCTAGATTTATTGGCCCATTTGAAAACCTCAACCGAGTAGAAAACGTAGCCTACAGACTAACTCTACGCCACACATGTTTCGTATTCATAATATTTTTCACATATCTATGTTGCGTAAATATGTGAAAGACCCTAATCACATTATTGAGTTAGAGCCAGATGAGATAGTAGAGGATTTAACGTATGAGGAGATACCTGTCAAGATCTTAGATAGGAAGAAGCAGATCCTACGCTCATAGATTATACCTCAAGTTAAGATTTTATGGAGAAATCAAGATATTTAGGAAATGACTTGGGAGTTAGAATCTGAAATGAAGTCTATGTAACCTGATCTCTTCGAAATACCAAGTTCATAAATTTCGAGGACGAAATTTCATTTAGAGGGGAGCTTGTAAGAACCAGACTTTTAATAAATAAAATTTAATTTTTTTTCATAATTTTTATGCTTAATAGTAATGTGTTAAATTGATAAAATGATAAAGTTAAGGTTGATATGTGCAAATTATACAATAAAAAGGGAATATTCATTTTATCGAGGAATATTCGTTTCATACGATGGTGCCAAAATATTCAATTATGGGTGGACCCCACAACAAAATATTATCGGATATAGAAAACGATAACAATAACCTTTTAAAATAAAAATAGTCAACGGTACTATTACTTTTAACTGTTAACATACCTGGTGATAAAATAATAGTAGCATATGGTATTTCACGGTATTTTACAGTAGTAGCATACAATATTCTACAATAACACATGGTATTGCACAGTATTTCATCAATAGTTGTCATTGCACATTATTTCACATTATTGAATCAATAATTGTCATTACATAGTATTGAATCAATAATTGTCATTATAAAGTATTTTACATTATTAATTGCACAACATTCTGTATTATTGAATCAATAATCATCACAATGCACAACATCTTATATTATTGGACCAATAATTGTCATAGTAATAGCCACAGGTATCAAATAGTTAGATAGGTTTATTATTTGAATAACAATGTATATTTAAATAATTGTGATTTTAATTCAATAATATAGAAAAATGAATAATATAATGTGTAAGTGTGTAACGCATATAAGTGTGTAATGCATATAAATGTGTAACGCGTCTAGGTGTAAAACGTGTGGTTGAGATTAAAGTGTGAAACATGTGTTAGTCAACAAACGGTGCAGATTAAAGTGTAAAACGTGTGTTGGTTGATGAATGATATGGATTAAAAGATGAGATTGAAATGTGTAACATGTGTGTAGAATAGTTGGTTAGGCTCTGAATATAAATAAGGGGCTTAGCATAATAAATTTTCATACCTTCTTACTTATTCTTCCTTTCACTCTCTAATATTTCTTAGTGTGAGGTTTCTCTGAGTGACTTAAGGCTATCTTAAGCGTTGAAGATCTGTAAGAGCACAAGTATTGTTCAAGTAAGTTTTTTTTAAATTTATAAAAACACTCACACGCACATCAGTTTACAACTCTTCCTTTAGAAGACTATTTTATTATAAGATTTATTTTGAAAATTTTTCTTTGGAAGATTTTACTGTGAAATATTATTTTTTTTCAAAAACTATTTTGAAGTATATTATATTATATTATATTTTATATACTACATAAATTTATACCATATAGTCACTTTAGATGATTTTATAATATATATTATGCACATGAAATTGGTGTGTTAATTATTAATTAAATTATAAATATACATATAGGTTGATCAACTTAATAGAAAGCAGTATCTAATCATGTGATTAGGTAAGGAATATCATATTCTTTCATACTATTAACTTACTACGGTAAGAAAGTATCTCGTTTATTCCTCTCTTATTGTTAAACGATGAAAATCTTGAATTAATAATTCATTAATATTCCCTTAATAGTTTGCACTTCATCTAATATCCTTTGACATGAACCTTTCTATTAAATTTACATTGCTATATTGAACTGTGAACTTATGGACCTTGAACTTTTGAACTATGAACATTTCTTTGAACTGTGAACGTTTTGGACTAATTTCTTGTAGCGTAAACCTTACCATTGAACTTCTTTTGTATGAATCTTGGACATTATTCTTGGACTTGAACACCTATTTCTCCACATTATGTTGACAATTTTGATATTATTTGACTCTGGACAAACTAAATTTGTAAACTTCTAATGTTTATTGTTTATCATATTATTCTCTTTCTTTTGTCATCATTTATATCTCTGTTATTATTCTAATCATCAAGAATCAAGTTGTTATAAATATCTATGGTTTAGGGCACAGATGATAGGTTAAAGACAATATAATGGTGGTGTGTCTTTCAGGGCACGTGGTGAATACTCTTTGGATAGGATAAATACAATATAATGGCAGTGTATTTTGTAGAGCACGTGGTGAATGTTCTCTTTGCCTTATGGCAAAGAATAACTGTTGTTTGACATGATCATAACCAGTAGTGTTTCAGACGATAAAGGTTGACGATGAATTTTCTAAAAAAGAGAATCTAGTAGACATCATGATCTGCATAATTTTCCTAATTGTTGTTATTCCGCTACAGTTGTTGATCTAAACTTTGTTTAAGAACTTAACTACAGTTATTGATTTAAAACTTGTTGTTTATATTATTTTATTAAGAACTCTACTGTTAAAGACTAATGATATTTTATTCATTATTATCTTAGTCATGATATTCATTACTGGGCTATTTGAGTTCACCCTTTCTTTTTTGTTCCATTGTTCAAGAAATGAGAGTATAGCCAGGACTAGCGGGGAGAAGATGGGAAATGAATGATGGTCCAAGATAGTTACTGTAGTAGTTTTCACCATATTGTAAAATAGTGTGACAATAATTGTGAAAACTTAGTTATATATTATTGGGCTTGGTATTATTGTATTTTGCACTGTATTGTAACAATTTTGTTGTAGTCTTTTGGCAACTCAAATTGGTTGGGGTGGGCTTAATTTGGGGGCGTCACAACTCGAGTCACTAAGTAAAGCAAAAGGTCAAACCTAGGGTGCAAGAACAAAATTAAATTAACTATTACACTTAGACCTGGGCTCTAATATAAATGGGTCTTTAAACGCTCCTTGCTCTTCTGCTCCAATTCTTTAAATAATTCTATCTAATCATATTACAATCTATTTTCATAAAACAGAAATCTTTATTGTGACGCCTCCAAATTCGAGTCCCTTGAACCTTAGATTCGGTGTTCACGATCCAATACTTTAACAACATTCATAAACTTAATCTCCAATAACTAGGAAAAAATATAATTAAATTCATTACAAAACGTACCATTATCTTAGGTTCCACTAACCTTAAATACATACACCATCTCATTAAACAAAAGAGTTATATATGACATACAATAATATTAAAGCTTGATTTTACACGTTCTACTTAGTTGCATTTTCTTTGCCTTTGTCCTTAGAACATTCGGGTTTCCCTGAAAAATAGTTCATGATATAGTAAGGGTGAGCAACTACTTTGCTCAGCAAGTTTAGATAAGCAATGAAGATATATCATAAATGAAAATGAATTACTCTTTTGGAACTTCAACAATATACAATAATTGTAAAGACATACAACATACGTAATATATTCAATAAAAGAATTTGTAGAATATTTACTGTTGAGTTGGTAAAAAAGAACCAAGAACATACATGAGAACTTTCCAGCTCATAACTGAATATCTCAGAAGTATGGAAGGCTTGCCAGGGCTTATCTAACTACCTCGAGAGTATTTAACTGTTATAAAATTGTAAACACTCAAATTGGACACTCGAGAGGATCGACCTTTTTTATCTGATGTATATGCATGACATTCAGTTATAGTGTGCATAAAGATTTTTGTTTCTACTAGAGAATACCCCATTATAAGGGTTGTTCTACTCAGTCTTACTATAAGAATCCGCACCAACAACTAGTTTTGATAAGCTTAAAAAATATTCAAGTCAATGAATTTAACATGCAACTGTCTAGCCGAATCAATTGGTATAGGCTACTTATTAAATATTCTTTATTTAGAATATGACTTGTAATTGCACATTTGTGCGAATAATAATAATTTATATGATACAAAATAATGTACAATAATTATTCCCGCTTACACAATAAAATAGTTTAAGTTCAATAATATGCACAATTAAATGAATTCAATTTAAGATACTTGCTCAGTTAAAACTTGAGTAAGGTTAGAAAATTTGCTAAATAAATACAAGTTAAGGTTCAAAGAACTTGTTTGTTTCGCTGACTACTACTAATCAACTAAATTAACTTCATTTGGATGACCTAACATTTAACAACGTTGATCTACCAATCAGTATATGACATAACCTTATTATACAACACTTAAATCATCTAACACTTTATCATAACCTTTAATCACTTAATAATATTATCAACCTTTGATAATATTTTAATCATATAATTATTATTTAAAAACATATCAATCACTTCATATTATTATTATATTTGATAATATATTAACCACAAATAAATATTATTAACAATTTAATAATATTTAAATCATTTACGAATATTATAAATTATTTTAATAATATTTTATTCAATCATCAATATTATTAATCATTTAATAATCTCTTAATTTCTTAATTATTTTAAACACTTATCATTATTAATCATTAATAATGTCTTAATCTCTTTTTAATAATATTATTCATTAAAGAATATTTTAATTTAATAATATTTTACCCTTTTAATAATATTATTAATCCTTTAATATTATTAATTATTTAATAATATTTTATTTACCTACTAATATTATTAACCATTTAATAATATTTTAATCATTTATTAATATTATTAATTATTTAATAATATTTTATTTACCTACTAATATTATTAATCATTTAATAATATTTTAATCCTTTATTAATATTATCAATCATTAAATAATATTTTATCCAGTTATTAATTTTATTAACCATTTAATAATATTTTAATCAATTATTAATATTATTAATCATTTAATTTTATTCACTTGTTGATATTATTAATTATTTAATAATATTTTAATCATTTATTAATATTATTTTGAAGGTAGTATGTACATAAGTTAATCATATTTGATATTATATAGCATGTACTTTGTAATCTTATTTATTTATTAATAAAAATTTTATTTATGCAAAGGCATTTACTTTATCCATATTTATTAGATGACATTAATTGTGATAAACCTATAGTAGTTGAGCAATCCTTTTAGAATCATGATGATGATCAAGCTAATGAGATCTAAATTCAAAATAGCTCAAAACTAAAATTGTTCCTAATCGTGGGATTACCATAGTAGGGATTAGTGAATTTGGATAGATTAGTACATACTGTACTTGCTCTTATGAAGAGGATAATTGATCTTATAATCATTTGTGTAGAGACTGTGACGCCCCAAACTCGGGTTCTATAACCTCGAGTTTGGTTCTCACTATCCAAATCAACTAAATACATAATCTTCATTTAAACTTCGTGAAATAATACATAAAGGTTCCTTATAAAAAGGACTACAATCCCAAAGTCTACAAACCTTAACATAAATAGTTTATATCTTAAGGGATTACAAAAGATTTACAAACTATAATTACATATTTAAACAATGAATTAACATGCCATAATCTAATCTAAGCTCTGACTTTTTCCTTGCCCTTATCCTTCTTGGAGCATTCGGGCTTAGCTGAAAATGGTTCATGATATAGCAAGGGTGAGCAACTAGCTTGTTCAGCAAGTTTAAGAACACTAAATATAAGGTTTGATATATCATGAGTGAATGAGAATAACTTCAGGGTTTTCAACAATGTATAACAATTGTAAAAGAACAAGAATCAAATTTTAAATGAACAAAAATAATTGAATCTTTACTGCTGAGTAGTCACCAAGGACTCTAACTAACGAAGGCAAAACACAGTTTCCTCTGACCCTTTTAGTAATTTGGTTTTCAAGGGGATTATCTTATTCTGTATATGTATTATATTTAGTCATCTTGCGTAAAGGTCAATTTCCTGACATATAATCCCCTTATCTAGGGTTGTTCATTCTCAGACTTACTATAAGAATTCGCACCAACCAATGGTTTGGATAAGCTTTTAAAAATATTCAAGTTATTGAATTTATACATGCAATGTCTAGCCGAACAATTTGCTTAGACATTCTTAATACAGTTCATGAATTAATGAACTATAAAGTTTCAAATGCACTATGTGTTAATTCATAATCAATATGGATGTGGATCAATTTTCAATAATTAAACCACTTAAGTTCTTGCAAAATAAATACAAGATCAGGTATAGGAAACTTACTCAATATAAAGTTGAGTAAGCTTAGGGAACTTGCCTGGATTGTTGATTACTGCTAACCAATACAACTTAATATCCTTTGAAAAGACCTAACAATTTAATCAAGTTGATCTTTCAATTAGTATAATATCTAGGTTCATATAATAACATTTGTACATCTTAATTTACTAACTCTTAATCACATAATTAATTGACTTGGATGCTCTTCTTCTCTTTGAAATAAACTTTGCTAGAGACTTCACCTTGGCTATTAGACACACTCTTGATGATCTAGCTCACTACTCACTAATCTCACAAGCTTTTCTTTTAAAGCTCTAGAGCTTTCTCTCTATTTTCTCTCTAGCAAATGAAGCAAACTCTATATCACTTACACAAGGCTCTTATTTATAACTAAGAGTTATCATCCAAATTGTAGACATATAAAATCTATATCTCTACTAATCTACTAACTCATCTTATCTCCAAGCTCACCATTGCTAGATTTTAGGGATTTCTAGTCCTTTAATTTGGATAACAAGCTATCAACAAATCAAGCAACCAAAAGTGTGTGACACACTCAACCTCAAAACCACATTTCACCCCAAGTGGGCCCCCCTGGTGACCGGCCAAATGGCCTTTCCCCCCTTCATTTTTGATTTATTTTTTTATTGTAATTATATACATACATATATATATATCAATCTTTGATCTCAATTTGGACTCCACATTGGACTCTAGAATTTAATCTATTGGACTCATCCCTTTTAATTTGTTTAGGCTCAATTAATTCATTCCATTGGACTATCAATTACTAACACATGCTACATTTAATTAAAAGAAGCATTGAGCTAGTTTAATTATAACATGAACCATTAAGTTAACTATGGTCATTGACTACTAAGTTAATTTTATTGGACCTAGTTTAACAATTCATTTGGACTTAAAATATAATCCAATTAAATTTGTTTTAATTAATTTTAGCACTTATTACATTCTTAGATTAATAAATATATATATATATATATATATATATATATATATATATATATATATATATATATATATATATATATTCAATCATTCAAATGCACAATTAATTCGTAAAATTTTTTTAATTCATTGATAATTATCTAATAATCATAATTACAATGGCTTAAAACTCGTGGTTATTACAAAGACACTAAAGTAAGTATGTAAGTGTTTATTAGAGAATAAGTTCACTGAACGTGACTCGCTTAAGGAACACCTAACGGAGTCTTACTTGCTTGTCAATAGGAGTTCCTTTTGTGATAGTAGTACAAGTGATCATTGGACTTGGGATCATCATAGTATCTTATGTATGATGAATTATAATTTGACATATTTCTTAAAACCTTTAAGGTGTATTAAAAGGGTATGTTCAGGTATAATAAGTTGTACGTGAAAATAGGTGAATAATCAACAAAGAATCTACCACTTCTAGTAAAAACAGAGAATATCCTATGCGATTCAATAAATGACAACTCAGTAGTCTTTGGCCAAGAAAAAATGGAAATTAGAAAGTAGTTTCTAATGTACATTAATTATAGTTACTCATTTAAGAATTGAAATGCATATAAGACTTGGCAGTAATACCATGTCTTATATTTGATTGGAACATTGTGAGGTAGAAGGATTTAATTATAAGATAACTATTCGTTGAATAGGTTCTTTTGTGATTAAATATTAAAATCTATATTATCTGATAAGTTATTAATCACTAAGGGGACTTACCCTTATTATGGAATAAATATTATTTATTTAAATAAATTAAATAGTTTAATTTGTTTATATAAATAAGATTAGAATAGTTCTAATTAATTTATTTTATAACCGATTTAATATGGAGAACCTAAAGGGTCACACCGCAAAAGAAAAATAATTATTTAAGAAATACATAGCATAATCGTAATAATGAATTAGGTATATTTAGTTTATACTATGTGAATAAAATAAATTGAATAACTTAATATTTATTATTTAGTATTTTGAAAATACTAATTATAAATTATTATTATTATTATTATTATTATTATTATTTAGTTCCTAAATAGTTTAGAAATTGTAATTATTATATTTAATTAGTTAAGTTCCTAATTAGATTAAGAGTTTAATTAAAAATCATATTCCTAAAGGTGTTAGGAGAGTTAACTCAAACTATAAATAAGAAAAGTTTTATTATGGATTGAGGTTACATACACTTTCATAAGTTTTGGGAGAGTACTCACAAGTTCTCTAGATCTAAGTAATTAGAAGAGAGAAAAAATTAGGGTTTGCCATCACCCACTTTTTGAATCCTTATTCTTCTCTAGTGAATCACCTATAGTGGCAAAACACTTGGGTGACTAATGTTGATCAAATAAATATAATCGGTGAAATTCAAGGAGAACACGAAAGAATTGGAGTTGAACACGTACCAGTGGAAAGCTAATATCTACAAGGATATAATTCTCACCTCTTTCTTGTTAATTAATAGCTATGCATAAAGGTTGATCCTGAATTATGGTTTGTAGTAAATTTTTTAAAATCAGTTTTACCATGCTTCCGCTGTTTATATGTAATTTGATTGCATGTTCATAGATTATTACAAATCAACAGTGGTATCAAAGCCAAACTTTATACGATTTATTAATTGTTTAGATTTTATATATGTATGAGTATGCATTTAAAATAATTTATAGAGCATAATTTATTATATAATTTTTTTTCTTCTGAAAATATAACCAATCCGCAAATTAATTATTTAATTAACGGAAGTTAGTTTCATTCACGGATTCGTTTTGTGGAATTCGCTATACCACGGACTCAGTAATATGTTAGCAGCCACGGTTTTGGTTAATATATATTAGATTGATTTAATTCATGAATTCATATTAATATATATATATATATATATATATATATATATATATATATATATATATATTATTACCGAATGGTTAGTATATATATATTATTAATATATATGATATATTTATAATATATATTAATTAGCCAAACAGTTTGGTAATTTTGTGCAAATTTCAAAATAAAAGGGTTTATTTTGAATAATTTTAAAATAATAAAAATAAATAGTTTATTTTTAAATAATTTTGTAATTAAAATAAAATATTTATTTTAAACATGAAATTGAATTTCATGCAACTTTAATTGCCCATTAAATGATACCAATACATATATACAATGATTTATTTAATTCACGAGATAAATATTATTTATTGATATATATGAGAATAAATATAATTGATTATGCATTTTTTGACCAATATGATTGAATTTATTTTTATGGATGCATAAATGAATGAGTTTTATAAATAGGGTCTGCATACCTCGTCTTTCTATTTTTTTTCTTGTGTATAATTTTATCTCACTTCTATGTATTTTTCCTTGACTGTTGATCAAGGTTTATATTTATTGTAAATAGTTTTCTAATAGAATTAGTTAGAATTATTTTGAAGAATTGGAGCAAAGAAGTAAGGAGCTCATGAAGACCCGTTTATAAAGGAGTTCAGGTTATTGAATGTAATAGTTATAATCAATGTATTTATTCTTGAACATTAGGTTTGAACTTTTGGTTTACTTAGTGGCTCTAGTGAACCAAATTAAAATAAAACTTCATAATCAATCCAAGTAAAATATAGTATTCTATATGTGCATGCTTAATATATATTTATTATATATTATCCAAATATATATATGTGTGCATGTGCGCTAAACAAGATGAGACAATTAATATTAACAAACCCTTCATTATGCAGAATAAATATTATTTATAAAATAAATTAAAAGTTTAATTCATGAAGTAAAGGAGTTTAATTCAATTAAATAAAATTAGAATTATTCTAATTTATTTATTCTACTAATGAATATTAAGTTGTAACGTTTAAAGATATTTAGAATATCGCATTCTAGCATGATAAAATAATAGAACATCAAATAATCAATATGAGTTTGTTGTGTCACACAAGGCTTGTATTAATTATTTAAGATATTATTTTATTACATAGTAGATGTTTATAAGGAATTGAACATTACTGTTTTGTTGTGTCGCAAAAGGACGGTATTTTTCTCTTCATTTATATAGAAATCCTCGGTTAGACTTGAATAATTTTTATTTGGATGTGTCGCGCATGATCTTAATAATTCAATAGGCAAAATAAAATGAGTTACATGTTGATGTAATTGACAAGATGTTGTCTACCTATTTATTTATATATAGTTTGTTATGTCGCACATAACTATATACATTTGAAATATGATCCTTATTGTCACTAGCAAATCTTTATTAGATTTGTCGAACTATATACATACAAAGGATAATATAGTTTGATGAAAATAGTGGGAGATACCAATTTAAATAAAGATTTAATTTATTTTGGTAATTAATGAAATAAATATATGTTAAAATATTGTTTATTTTTCATATACAGAATTTTACAAATGTCAAACTCATTATCATTGCGTAACATACTTGATGCTAACAAATTGATCGGACCAAATTACATGGACTGGTTAAGGAATTTGAGAATTATTCTCACTGTTGAAAAGCTTTTTTATGTCCTAAATTCGCCTATCCCTGTAACTGTTGTAGTAAATGGCTATGAGGAAGAAGTTGCTACTTTTAAGAAGTGGCAAGATGATGCAGTTGCAACTCAATGCATCACGCTCGCATTCATGACCAATGAGATTCAGCATCAGCACGAAAAGATGGATGTTCGTACTATACTGCTGCACCTTAAAGAACTTTATTGTGAGCAAAGTAGGATTGTTAGACATCAGATATTTAAGGAGCTCTTTCAATCTCGGATGACTGAGGGCATTACCGTTGAGACTCTTGTCCTCAAAATGATCAATCTGATTGAACAACTTTGACAGTTAGGGTTCGTGATGGATGGGGAGTTAAACCAAGATTTGATCTTGCAGTCACTCCCGGACACTTTCTCATAATTTGTTGTGAATTTTCACATGAATAAGTTGGACGTCAGCTTGCTTGAGTTACTGAACATGTTGAAAACTCCAGAGGGTCACTTCCCATCTAAGAAGAACCAAGTCTTGTTGGTAGATGATTCTTCCAAGAAAAGGAAGAGGCTCAAGGGAACTTCACAAAAGAAAAAAAATCCAAAAAGGCTATGGGCAAGACAAAAGTAAAGGATAATAAGAAGGCAAATCTAGATAGCAAAGGACTGTGCTTCCATTGCAACAAGTCGGGTCACTGAAAAAGAAACTTCGAGGAGTATAGTGCAAGTTTAAAGCAAAAAATGTTTGGAGAAGCTTTAACCGCAGATCAAGGTTTGTTAATGATTAAAATAAATCTTTCTATAAGTCAAAGTTCTATTTGGGTATTAGATATGGGCTATGATTATCACATATGTAATACTATGCAGGGACTAAGCAGAAGTAGAAAGTTGAACAAAGATGAAGTCATCCTGCGCGTGAGGAATGGAGCAAAGGTTGCTGCATTAACCGTATGAACTTATTGTTTAGCACTGTCTACGAGCAAGTCCATTAGTTTAAATAATTGTCATTATATTCCAATACTTATAAGAAACATTATTTCTATTCCTCTGTTAGATAAGGATGATTTTGAGATTATAATAAAGTACAACAGTTGTTCTATTTATAACAATAATGTTTTATTTGGTATTGACAATTTAGTGAATGGACTTTACGTACTTGACTTGCAAGAAAATATATTACTGTTTGCCTAATTTTCAATAGGAATTTACACGCAAGTATACGTGGCCAACTAGTAATAAAGTGATAAAGTCGAGTGTCGAACTCGCAAGGAATTAAAAATAATTATTACCAAATACTAATTTTATATCAACTTAATTTTATTTAAACAAACGCAATTTAATTGAAAAAATAAAATTAATTAAAATTAACAACTAAATTAAACTAATGAAAATAATTAAATCAGAATAAAAAAACTTAATATCACAATTTTTCTCAATATTTCATTTAAATCTATTCACTCTATTTTTAATTAATTAATTATATTAATTGTTAACCGAGAATTCTTTATAGTATTTATATGCATATTTCGATGATCACATACACAATTTCCTTTAAATTCGACACAAAGACAACAAAATTAAATAGATCACCCTAATTAACTAACTCATGATATCTCTATGTGAATTATAATTAAAAAGGATTTAAAGTACAGATTCTCTTAAGGTTACATATGACATATAAGTATATCTCTATACTATACATGAATCATGAATTACATCAATGCAGGAAACACAAACATATGTCATCATATTCAAATCTAAATTTATAATCCATCTCTCAATTTCATATAATTCGACATCTCAAAATTACATAAATAAAAGTAAAAGAAAAGAAATCAAATCTGTGTTCTGATATCTGCCTGTCACTCGGATCACAATCTCCAATTCTCAAGCTCTGCCTTTAATTATGGAATCATTAGCGTTGAATATTTTCTTTTAAAACTACTCCTAATTATGTTAAACTAATTCTAATATATGTTAATGTATGTTAATATCCTGAAAATAATAGTCTGATAATATATTTATAGGAGTACAATGATAATCCTAAGCTAATATAAAATTAAAATCCAATTCAAAATCAGATTAATGCTTAAAATCGCGAATAATTTCGAACTGCTGAAATTTCACGCTTTGCCAAACGCGGTGTTGACGAAGTCAACGCACGCTCAACCAACTGCCGAAGTCGTGCATTGTGCGCAAGCCCTTCTCTTGTGCCACCAGACGACGTCGTTCCGTATCCAGCCTCTTCTTCTGCGCAACACGCACCCCTACATGCCCAAGCGCCAAACAATGTCACTTTGCTTCTACTCAGCTAGACCCTACGCACGCATTGTGCGGCTGACTTGCTGCAGTATTTACAAAATTGCCACTGCTGCTAGTTATTTACCAAAATGCCATCAGCCTTATGCAGAAATTAGAATAATGTCATCCAGGATTATTTTCCTATAAAAGAAAATATAAATTAATTAAAAATAATATAAAAATACTAAAAATAATAATAATGCATAATAATAAATAAAACACCTAAATTACTAAAAATACTTAAAAATTACAAATAATTAAGCCTAAAAATATTTAATAATTATATATAAAATCCAATTATCAATTATAAATTGAACAAACTAAAAAAAAAAAAAAAAAGATAATGTAAATTATACCTTTATGTGACACTATAGACTTGGTCACATTAATAAAACAAGATTAAACAAACTGCATAAAGATACGCTTTTAGAACTATTTGATTACGAATCATATCCAACTTGTGAATCATATCTCATGGGTAAAATGATCAAATCTCCTTTTAGTGGAAAAGGAGAGAGAGTTACAGAGTTGGTACACACAGATGTATATGAACCTATGAACGCATGAGGAGGGTATTCATATTTTATCATTTTCACTGATGATCATTCAAGATATGGATACATGTATTTAATGAAATACAAGTTTGAATCGTTTGAGAAGTTCAAAGAATTCAGAAGTGAAGGAGAGAAACAAGCTGGCAAGAGTATTAATATTCTTCGATAGGATCGAAGTAGTGAATACTTAAGCAATGGGTTTCTCAATTGTCTTAAAGAAAATGATATAATCTCACAATGGACTCCACCAGGTACACCACAATTTAATGGTGCATCTGAAAGGAGAAATCAAACATTGTTGGACATGGTTCATTCTATGATGAGTTTTACCGATCTTCTAGTTTCATTCTAGGGTTATGCCCTAGAAACGACTGCACGCCTACTTGACAAGGTACCTTCAAAATCCGTCCTAAAGACCCCATATGAAATTTGGACAAAGAGGAAACCAAATCTTAACTAGAGACAAGATCTTATAAGTGTAAATTTGTGGGATATCCTAAAAAATCTGCTGGATATTACTTCTATCATCTTACTGATCAAAAGATGTTTGTTGCGAAACATGTTACCTTCTTGGAATAGGAGTTTATCCTTGAAGGGGTCTGTAGGAATAAGATAAATCTTGAAGAAGTTCAAGAACCGCAAATCACTACGGGTCAAAGTGAGGTACCTAACCAACTAACGTAACCCACTGTACCACAACCTATTCGTAAATTTGGAAGAGTACCGAAGATACCTGAAAGGTATGGATTCATCATAGAAGATGATGATGAGGTATGCATCATAGATGATGATGATCCACGGAATTACGAAGAAGCGATGAGTAGTAAAGACTCAGAGAAATAACAAGCAGCCATGAAATCCGAGATGGACTCCATGTATGAGAACCAAGTATGGTCTTTGGTTACTCCACCTGAGGGCATTAAGCCTATTGGGTGTAAATGGGTCTTTAAGAGAAAGACTGAAGTAGACGGTAAGGTAGAGACCTATAAGGCCCGACTGGTTGCAAAAACGTTTCAAACAAATGCAAGGTGTTGACTATGATAAAACCATCTCACCAGTAGCAATGCTTAAGTTTATTCAAATTTTGCTTGCAATTATAGCTTATTATGACTACTAGATCTAGCAAATGGACATGAAAACGACATTCCTCAATGGGAAACTTGATGATGATGTATACATGATACAGCCGGAGGGTTTTTTTTCAAAGGTCGGAACAAATCAAGTTTGTAAGCTACAACGATTCATCTATGGATTGAAGCAAGCTTCTCGAAGACGGAACATCTGTTTTGATGAGACAATCAAAAAGTTTAATTTTATCAAAAATAAGGACAAACCATGTGTGTACAAGAAGGTCAATGGGAGCTCTGTCACATTTCTAGTATTATATGTTGATGATATATTACTGATAGGAAATGATGTTCCAATGCTACAGTCAATCAAAATTTGGTTATCTAAACACTTCTCCATGAAAAACTTAGGAGAAACATCCTATATTTTGGGGATAAAAATCTATAAAGATAGATCTAAAAGGATGTTTGGCTTATCCCAAGGAATGTACATTGATTTGATGCTAAAGAAATTTAGCATGGAAGATTCCAAGAAAGGGCTTATGTCAATGGGTCCTGGAATACATCTCTCCAAGAAGCATACCCCAAAGACACCTGAAGAGAGAGATAGTATGAGTAAGATTCCTTATGCCTCGGTAATAGGGTCTATCATGTACAGAATGATATGTACATGACCTGATGTTGCTTATGTACTTAGTGTAACAAGCAGATATCAGTCTAATCCTGGAGAAAAATACTGAAAGGTAGTGAAAAATATCCTAAAGTACTTAAGAAGAACTAATGATATATTTCTTATCTACGGTAGGTCTGATTTGAAACTAGATGGCTATACAGACTCAAGTTTTCAAACTGACCGAGATGACAGTAAATCCGTTTTGGGTTTACAAAACTATCACCCCCCCCCCCCCCCCCCAAGTTTCACACCTTGATCCATTTCAATGAAGTTATATTGCTATAACAATTATCAATTTTTTCTTTGCGAAAAACAAAATTACCATCGAGATATCTTCCAAGGTACAAGTTAACTTCTTTACTCCAAGAAACTTTTTTAAAATAAGAAGCATTCTGTGGTAGTTGATTAATTATTTAAATGTCTTATTTGTTTACATAAATTTATTTTAAAATAATTTTTTTATATAACAAATACAACTTTTAAACTCCAAACTCAAGACATCATTTTTAATAATGTACATTTGAGACAAAGTCGCCCAACCACATTTATCCTTATATCTAAAACCACATCATCTAATTAAATTTTAATTTAAAAATTGACAATTTAACTCGGTTAGTATATGCATTTATTCATTACAAATTTAAAAGTTCAGCGAGTTGACTCGATTTGTACATGAGTTCATTCATTAATTTGTCCTCCCAATATGTATGTGTATGTGTATGTGTATGTGTATGTATGTGTGTGTGTGTGTGTATATATATATATATATATATATATATATATATATATATATATATATATATTGTGTGTGTGTGTGTGTGTGTTGTTAATGCCAAAATTTATCCGCCTTCTAAATCACCAAATTACAAGTTAACCTGCACAGAGAACGATAAATAAATACACCAAAAACTTGATGACTTAGGTCATCGGGGGATAACTTCGGTTTGAGAATCAGTACAGACAAAAAAGAGTCAACAATGGAGGGATTAAATTGTTCAAGTATAAGAATAATTGTATGTGTACCTTTATCTTAATAAACGACTGTATTTATAGTTGTTCACACCACATTTCCATAGCTAGTCCGAGACTAATTAGGAATAGAAGTCCTAGTCAGAGTTTCCATACAACTGAGATTCCCATAATTGGATAGAACCCTTTCTCCGCAAAAATTAAAAACCAAATAAGACAAAAAGTCACAAGTTAATTTAGACTTTAACCCTTTTAGAATATAAAGCAGCCAAAATATATTGTAACAGACCTCTAAAAATGAATTGAACCGGGCCCAATTATTTTCACCCCAACATTGCCCCCCCCCCCCTATCTTATTATAAAATTTTTATATTGATAACATTGTCTAATCATCACCTTTGAATATTTCAATAGTCCTCCTCGCACGTGGTTCAACAAAAATATCCCCCCTTTCCTTGAATGTGTTGCACCTTGGGAATCGCGCTCATCATGTGGGTTTTAATTCTCAAATTAAACTTAACTTTCTTTTTCAAACCATTTGGCTTCCTCAGAAAACTTTACCAGTTCAATCGTCCTCCACTAGTGCAAGCTTTCTGTTAGTAATAATACTTACATTTATATTTATCCGCTATTTGATTTAATAATGACAAAGAAATTTATATATATTTATATGAACAAGAATTGTACAGTACTTATAAAAGTTTATATGCTAAAGAATTGTGGGATCAAATTTGTTAAGTTGATCCAACTCGTAGAGTTAAGTTATGTAATAGCTATCTAAGATCGTCGAGCAGAAGACACAGTCATTCTGAATCGCAGAGTGAACTAAGGCAATCTGGCATATTGTAAAGTAAAATGTAAGACACTTTGAGATTGTTGAATGATACCGTACATAGAGCAGAATCGCAGAGCATGTAACGACCGAGATTTGCAAAACATATTATAACGAGAAATTTATTAATTAAATGAAATTTTATTTGAAAAATTATTCTTGTGTTGAAGTGTGTGTGTGTGTGTGTGTGTGTGTGTGTTATATGATTCTTAGTCAATCAAGAATTGTGATAATTAAATGAATAGTCAAGGAAGCTAATTAATTTAATTAGTGGGGACTAAATATGGAATAAAAAGAAAAGTCAAAATGATTTAAAAAAGTGAAATTGATTAATAGTCAATTGAATTGATACTCTAAGTTAATAATTAATTATTTTGGTGGGGTAAATTAATTAAGATGGCCAAGTGAGAATTTAATTAAGCCCAAGCATGTATGTAATTAAATTAAGTGTTTAACCCAATTTGTAAAATGGGAAGAAAAAAAAATTAGAAGGCTAAACCTTTTTATTTAATTAGGCAATTGTAAGCTTTATAATTTAAGTGAGTTCAATGTTTTAAGTGCCCATAATACTTGCAAATTTGGAGTAATGTTTGGCCCAATATTTTTAGCTAATTTAATTATGTACTAGCATAAATAACTAGCGCAATGACTTACCCAGTTTGAATTTGGTGTGGGGCCCACATGGATGCTTATATATATATATATATAAAGAGAGAGAGAGAGAGAGAGCTCTTTTTGGTTTAATAAAAAGTAACCCTTACTTTGTAAGAAGGTGTAAGAAGCATGGTGCTTTGGTCAGGAAAAACTATTGCTTACACATATTGTAAGTATAGGTTTTGTATGATTTAGTTAATTTGAATTATAACACTAATACTTAATAGTTCTAAGTCATTTTAACATTCATTAAGTTCATTCTATAGAGAAAATAGAGAGAAGTTAGAGAGAAGTAGAGAGAAATTAAGAGAATACTTGTTCTTGAGAGTAAGAGAGCAAGTGAGAGGTTGGAGTGCCACCATTCTTGGGTAGTAGAGAAGAAGGAGAGGTGATCTAGCTAAGATCTATAGCAAGAAGAAGGAAGATCAAGATCTAGCACCAAAGAAGGTTTAAAAGTTTTCAAACTCTAGCTTAGTTACTTTTCTTTAAACTTATGTTGACAGCATGCTTAGTTGTGGGAGTTATTTTATGTTGAGGATCATGGCAGATCCGAAGGTATAAGGATGGTTGTGATGGAGTTTATATGGTCAATGTGTGTTTTGGTTCATAAATATGTAAGCTAGACGCATACATGTAGGAAATCATGATTTTTGAAAAACTTACCACCAAACTAATTTTTCTAGCACTTATAACTCATTGTGGTTTAAGTATTTTTGAGATCCATAAATTGGAGATCATAGATACATGAGTTTTCTACCAAATGCATGTTGAACAAATGAAAAATGTTAAGTTTTCAATTTATGGTGATTTTTCTACAAAAATAGTCTCGTTGCCTAAAAAGTGAAAAACCAATATGTCCAAATAAATTAACCACTTTTTTGGGCTAGTTAACTTGTTTTAAAAATTAGACCCTTTTGTATTCTGATAGTATACTATCTAACGAAATTCCAATCTCGATCCGACTTCGGATGAGTGAGTTATGGTCGATCGAATATTTAGGTTTTAAATATTAAAATGGCTAAATTTGGAGTTTTATAACTCCGATGAGGCTAAAACATTTATTAGAAGAACACAATGATAAATAATATCTATAGTTTACATTTCGTGATTTTTGGACAAAAACTCAATTTATGAAAAATGTTGTAATTTTAAGCATATGTGGCCTTTTTAAAAATAGTAATTAATTTTAAAAAATTAAGGAAAAAATATTTTTTGCATGAAATAAAATATACTGAGCGAGGCCAGAAAGAAAGAAAATAATAAGGTGTTTATGTATTTTTAATAAATAAGTTGAGCTAATGAAATTAATAATATTAATTGAAAGATTAACCAAAAAGTTAAATAAAATAATTTTTTCAACTTATACGCGATAAATATAGATGAAAAAGACTAAGTAAGGATAAAATGGTCATTTTTATATTATAATAACAATTTAACGTATTGATTAAGTGAAATTCCGAATAAAGAATTAATTATCAGCTTAAGTTACGGTTATTTACCAGCTATAGGTAGTAATAGTTAATAAATAAGCTATTAAATAAATCCTTACGAGTGTTGTAGGAAACCTTTTAAAGAAAAGTATTAGCGTATTTAAGGATGTCGTAACAAATTCACTCAAGTTCCATAACTTGTTGCATGTTATTTATTTTGTAACAAGTTCTCTTACTATGAGAAAAGTACTAAATTTGATAATTAAAAATGCTTCTTGAACTTATTGAAATTGTATACTTATTTTCACACTTATGTGCCTTTGTAAAATAAATTGTTCAATTGTTGAACTGTTAAGGTTTTTAAAGTTCTAATTGTTATGAATTGCTCGAGATATCAGTCGATGCCATTTGTTTCAACTAGACACATTTGAAATGATATGATTTATTAATTCAATATAATTCTTGAATTGTTATCCAAACCAAATTGTCTTGGTGCAGACTCTTATGTTAAAAGCTGAGATGAACAACCCTTATAAAAGGGGGTATTTAGTACGGATGTTTGATTCCAATCTATATAGGGACACATGTGTCATCCTAAAGCAAATATGTTATGCACAATATAGAGTATGATAGGCTGATCCCCTAAAGTATATAGCGGTGGGTGTTTACAGTCTTAGTGATTGTTAACCATTATATTTGTAGATTTGTGGTGGGAATACCTGTTAAGCCTAGTGACGTGTTCAAGGTTTTGATGACACTTAGTATATTCATGATATATGTTTGAGCTAAAGAAAATATCTTTTAACTTATTTTATTCAAACTACTTCACAATTATTGTTTCAATTGTTAAAGATTTCAGAAAATGATTATTCTATTTGTGATATTCTTTGCACTTAATATGAGGACCCGAATTTTCGGAATTACTCTAATAATGTTAAATAAGAATTTAATTAACAAAAATTATCAAGGTTGTTTAAATTAATTATGATGGATATATTTTACGTGATTTAAAGTGTGTGATGGAATTTAATTGGTAAATTAAATCTGTACAGAGATAATGATAAATGGTGTTAAGTAAATATAATTGGAAAGTAAATAAATTGTTTAAGAATAATTTATGAGGAATAAGAGAATTATATGAAATGGTACAATTAAATTGTACAATTAAATTTTTGATATTTAAAATAGTTGTGGATGTGCATAAATTATTATTTAAATGGTGTTACGTGGTAATGTGATGTATATATATATATATATATATATATATATATATATATATATATATGTGTGTGTGTGTGTGTGTGTGTGTGTGTGTGTGTGTGTGTGTGTGTGTGTGTGTGTTTAATTGTTATATTGATAAATTTTTATTGATTATATAGATAAAGGGATTAATAATTAAATTAATCCAAATTTTAATGAAAAGCTAAAGAGGGAATTAGTAAAATTGAAATTATTGATTATATAATTAATCAATAATTATGATGAAAGTTTAAAAATTTTAAGAGGAGAAAGTAATTATATAAATTATATAATAATAAATTATGTAATTTATATAAGGAAATTTAAAGTAAATAGTAATTATATAAACTATATAAAAATGATTATATAATTTATATAAGAAGAGTACATTAATTAGGAAAGAAAATATAATTGTACAAATGGTGCAATATTTTATTATATGGTTTATATATAAAGTGTGTCAAATAGTAAAGAAATGAAAAATAAATTAGGAGAATGAATATTTTAATTTATTAAATTATGTTTATTGTATGATGGAATTGTTATAATTTTTATGGAAAATAATATTTGAGAAACGTAAACATGTTAATTAAACATGTTGTCCATGTAACGAAGTAAAAAAGTATGAAAATTAATTTTTATAAGTTGTATGTGTTACTTTATTAATTTTGGAGGTATAAAATACCTCATATAATTACATACATGTCATTATGCGTGTACAAAAATTATCAAGTAAAGTACCTGAAAAATGTATAAATATTATTTATAAAGTATTTTATGAATTTTGGTAAATTAAAATAAATATTTTACATATATTATGTAAAATATTTATTACACGAAAAAACTACGTAATGTATTAAAATATATTTTTATACTTGATTTTTGTGTTAAATCCGGATTGTTTGAGGCGGTGGACTTGAAATATTAGTCCAATTTTAGCAAGTGCTCTCATTAAAAGCAAGTGGGAAAAAAAAAACAACAACAAACAACAAAAAACAAAAACAAAACAAGCTCACACTCTCTCTCCATTTTCATCTCCACCCGAAGTCGTCATCACCACCACCGGGAAATCACCATCATCACCAAGAGGGAAAAATTTTGGGTTCTTTGCAGTAATATACAACAATTAAGAAAAAAAATACAAAATTAGTGCATTCACAAAATAATTACAAAAAGAGTACACCTTTTGACGTAGCTGTTTCACAACTCACGCAGTTGCATTGAAATCTTTTGTCCCAAAATCAAAAAAATATTTTGGTTACCTCCATAATAGTATTTGGTTACCTCCATAATAGTGTTTGGTTACCTCAACTCGCCTTTTGACGCAGCTGCTTCACAACTCACGCAGCTGCGTTGAAATCTTCTGACACAGCTGCTTCATATATCACGCAGCTGCGTCTAAAAAATCACCATAATAGTGTTTGGTTACCTCCATAATAGTGTTTGGTTATCTCCATACTAGTGTTTGGTTACCTCAACTTGCCTTTTGACGCAGCTGCTTCACAACTCACGTAGCTGTGTTGAAATCTTCTGACACAGCTGCTTCACATATCACGCAGCTGCGTCTAAAAAATACCATAATAGTGTTTGGTTACCTCCATAATAATGTTTGGTTACCTTCATAATAGTGTTTAGTTACCTCTATACTAGTGTTTGGTTACCTCAACTCGCCTTTTGACGCAGCTGCTTCACAACTCACGCAGCTACGTTGAAATCTTTCTGACACAGCTAACAATGTACTACTTTGGAAATTAAATATTAAAAATGTATTAATTCTGTAAATATTTTTTAGATACACTTTTATTGTAATTTTTTCTAAAAATGTACTAGGAAATGTAAATCTTCCAAAAAAATTTGGTGTCAACAAGGTAAATAATAAGCCTCAAGAAGGAAGTTTCAAGCTTTTAAAAGGTATAAAAGTCAATTAATCATTCATTTTTTTTGTTATTTATGGAGTTAAATAAATTTTATGCAAAATTAGTAAATACTTAAGATAATTGTTCTTTATCATTTTTGGAAATATATATGTAGATTATATGATATTTAGAGTAATTATTGTGGGAAAAGTTGGATCAATAACATGAAATTTGGAATTTATAATGAGCAGTCCCGAATAGGGGCAATCCTGTCCATTTCAGTGTACAATTTAAAATTTTTACTTTCTACCAAGTTGTAGAGAATTAAATTTTGTGTGGAATGGACTTAAAATTTGTAATTTTCTGATAAATAAGCTAATTTCTATGAATTTCGGAAGATTTAGCACAGTGGAACGTGATCTGTCCAAATCCTGTCTATTTCGGTACAGAATTTGAAATGTTTTCCTTCTACAAAGTTGTATAGAATTAAATTTCGTGTGGATTGGACTTAAGATTCGTAATTTTTGGATAAAGGTGCTAATTATTGTGAATTTCAAAAGTTTCATTGCATTAAAAATTAAAATTTAATTATTAAAAATATTTTGTGCTGAAATCATTTCTGGAAAGAAATATTGTAATATTATGTTTGATTTTTATAAAAATTTTGGTGAATTATTGTGGGGCATGGATATTTATTGTATTTTATGGCTATTTAAAATTAATGTAAAAATAAGTGGAAATTCATGGAAAATTCTATGAATGTTGAAAAATTACGAAACTTGGTGAATTTTTTTATAATAATATAAGATAAATATTGATGGTGTTTGGGGGATACAAAAGTATATTGAGTGATTATTTATATTTTTAAAGCTATTAAATAATAGTTCTTATATATATAAATAATTAAAGAAAATTGTCTGATAATCCAGAAATTTGAAAAAAAAATTGGTTGAAAAATCTAGAATAATATTCTAGAGACTTTAGAAGGTATAGTAGACTCATGAGATGTCGGAATATTATAGGTCGCATGTTGACTAGCTAATAAATAAGCATAACAGTTTTTACGCGAGGGTCAAAAATTGATCGAGAAAATTTGTTTATACTTTTATTGTATGATATTGGCAATTAGTGTTTAGATATCAGTGAAATGTGAATTATGAATTTTGAATAAAGGTTTTAAATACGAACAAGCTGGAGTGACTTAACTCAGTAATTACAAGTTAACCCGGGACATTGTGATACTCGAGACAAGTTATTCAGTACTCGATGTTAATTGTTTATCTGTTACTTTATATTAACTTTTGTTCGAATGCATATAAAATTATGTGTTATGTGATTCATTGCTAATATGACCGCAGTGTGCATTCGGTGCAATTAAGTGACTATAGGTGAAATTGTTCAACGTCTTCTTTAGATAATTGTTAATCTGAGTTAGATATGACGCACGTGAAATATATTGCTTTAGTAAAAGCGCAATACGTGATGTATGACACACACAGAACATATTATATTATGTGCTACGTGAAACGTGTTATGTGTAAACTGTTGAACTTGTTGAGCCGTTGTGCTCATTCTTGCATAATATAAATTTTACAGGAAAAAATGAAAGTTCAGAAGTATTAAATCATAACTAGAGATTATGTGCGACATCAGAAAAAGTTGCAAATGTAATTGCTGTATATATTTTATTTGTATATAGAAACTGGACATGGTTAAATTAGTGGAATGAGTGGTTATAATTCATGAGTTATATATATGTTGAATTCTGATCGAATAAATAAGGTTTAGTTATGTATTTTGATTATTCAAGAATACTTATCATGAAATAAAAGAAAAAGTAAAGGTAGCGATCCAGGGACTAGGATCGAGATGTAAATATTTTAAATGCCAAAATATTTGATATAATGATTAAAAAAAAAATTACACTGAAAAATTTAGTAATTGATGATGTAAAGTCTATTAATTGATTAAATAAGGTGATTAAAGGTTTATTAATGAATCGAAATTGGGACGTTAAGAAGATAAGTTGTAATAAATATGAAATTTATGGTAATAGGGTTTGTAGAATTTCGGGGGCGTTACAGACGGTATCAGAGTTGAAGGTTATAAACTTTGGATAAACGATACCTTAGACTATAACCTTAGTAAGAAAGAGTAAGGTTAGTTGCGTGTTCTAAAAAACCCAAGCGTATAGTAAGCTCGTGACTTATGATTCTATGGTGGAGCCCCTCAGCGAATGGGCGACTATGGCCTGACTAGGACAAGCTCCTCAAACCATATGATTGTGGTAAGTTTCTGAGCCCAAATACATGATAAGTTTGATGAACATGGGGGGATTAAAGTAGAGAGCCATATGTTGAGAGATATAGTTCTCAGATATTGACTAAGGTTAAAGAAATATGAAAGATATAAGATTTTAAGGAAAAGATAGAGATGTTAAGAAAGATTTGAATGAAGGTAACGAATTGAGAAAATTCATAAGTTCAATTAAGAATATATCTGAAAGAATATTGGAAATGATTCAAAGATGAATCTCAAAGAAAATCAGGGGACACCTGATTCAAGCTGTAACGACCCCGAAATTCGACCCATTTTATTCCCTTTAATTTTGTATTTACTATATATTATCTTCCTTACGTCCAAATTTCGGTTCGTTAATAAATCTTCAACCTCCCCATTTTATTCCCTTTAATTTTGTATTTACTATATATTATCTTCCTTACGTCCAAATTTCGGTTCGTTAATAAATCTTCAACCTCCTTAATTGATCCATTAGCTGATTTCAAAATCATCAATTACCAAATTTTCGGTATAAATTTTTCTTTTTCTCAATTCAATTATTGTAATAGAATATTTGGATATTTAAAATCTTTATATCTGGATCCTAGTCCCTGGATCGCAACCTTCACTTTTTCTTTCTGTAACCAGTATCATAAAGCTCGATATTCAAAAATTAATATTGTTCGTATCCATACAAATTATTTTTGATTTCATAATCCATAATTAAGCCATTTAATAATCTCTATCGTAACATCTATCTAGTACAATCACAATTCAAAATTTAACTTTACTTATCCTGTCTGGATTCAACATATATGTACATACCAAATATAAACTTAACAATAGTATTCACATTAAATTATGTTATTGAAATATAACAATAACGTTCACAACCTTCTGTGATTATCCGTCTTTATATCATCTGATATTTTTGAAATTCATTTCTTTCCTGCAAAAATGTTTATTAAGCAAGTAATGAGCACAACGGCTCAGCAAGCTCAACAGTTTATGCTTCACATATCACATACTTTAACATGTTTGGTGTGTGTCATATATCATGTGCTTGTGCTTCAACTATAGCAATATATCTCATATCGTTGCACGAAGAACACATTGTGGTCATATTAAACACGTATCACATAGCACATAAATTGTATGCATTTAAAACAAGAATTTCATATCATAATAGTTCAACATTTAACATAAAGGAACTGAAGAACTTGCCTGGCGTCCAGTTATTTAAATTGATAACTCAAATCTTTAACTCGATCAACCTATGATCATAAAATAATCAAATAATAATTATTTATCTCTTTATGATATTAATTTAATTAATTAATATCATCTCTAGGCCAATTATTAATTTATATGGCCAATTGTATTAGCCTCGTTCCTTAAAATATTCGTTTAACTTAATATCCAATACCTCTAATACGGACAACCCGGCTCATCGGATAAATTTTAACATAACTGGGTGTCCCAAAAATTTTATTTAACCATTTTCTAAATGGTAACCTTATTAGATTAATATTTAAATATTTAAATATTAATCCCCAATATTTAATATTTTCACAAAAATATTAAATTTAATGACCAAATATCTTTTCTATATTTTTAGTATTTTTCTATAATTTTCTAGAATTTTTAAACAATTTTTTAAACATTTATTTCATTAAAAACTAATTCTGGGGGCAATTTGGTAATTTTCGCGGCAAAGGGACAAAATTGGCATTTTCCAGAAAGCTTAGGGTCATTTTCGTCATTTCGGCAACGTTAGGGACACAACCGGAATTTTCCGGAAAGTTCAGGGCCAATTCTGTAATTTCCGTGCCCCTAGGGACACGGTCGGTATTTCTGGAAAAGGGCAGGGGCATAATCGTCTTTTCCGGCCAAAATTCAGCCGCGCGTTGCGCGGCAGCAGCCCTCGCCGCTCCGTCAGACGACGTCGTTTGGAGACCCAAAAGAGCAGCCGCGCATTGCGCGGCCGACCAAACTTCGCGGCCCCAGAAACGGCGTCGTTTTACCCTGGTCTCGGCAAAAAAAATGGCCGCGCGCAATGCGCGGCCCTCCTTTCTTTCCTTTTCAGCTTTTACGCAACAGTAGCCAGCCATGCACAAATTAATCCCAAAAACACCAAAATTTCTTTACAATTTTCATAACATAATCATTCCAAAAATTATAAAATTCATAATTATACATCCTAAAATTATTTAGAATAATTTTCTTAATTAACTTCCAATTTTTCAACAATTTATTTTACCACCATAATACCAAAAATAAATTACTCAAAATAAGTTTTATACCTTATAAAGCATTCCTTGAATCTTTTTCTTCATCTTGATAGCATCAACAATTCCCTCCTTAATGGCTATGGTGGCGTAAGGTGGCGGTGATGGTGGTTCGGTGGAAGGAAGAGATGAGGAGAGCTTGTGTGGCTATTTTTTTTTCTTTCTTATTTCTTTTCTTTTACTTGTTTTTCCTCTCCTTTTATAAGCAAAGCACTTAACATTTAATCCTTTTTAACTTTTCCAACAATTCCACCGCCCACTCCAAAGTCGGTTAAACCAAAAAAATCATGTAAAAATTTAATTTTTATACATTACGTAATTATATCGTGTAATAAATATTTTATATAATAAATATAAAATATTTATTTTAATTCACTAAAAATCATAATTTGATTTATAAATAATATTAACACCCTTTTTGGGTACTTTTCTTAACAAATTCTGTACACGCATAATTACATGCATGTAATTATAAATGGTAATTAATACCTCCAAAAATCATAAAAAAATTCATAGAACATATACAAATTATTTTTCGTAATTTTTCACTTCATTACTTAGACAACATGTTACACTAATATTTTCCCATTTCCGAAATATTATCCTTCATAAAAGTCATAATAATTCCATTATACACAAACATAATTTTTACTAATTTAAAATATTCCTTTTTCTTATTTATTATTCAATTTCTTTAATATTCATATTAATTTCTTTATATATAAATTATATAATTTAATATTATATAATTTATATAATTACATTCTTCTTTTAAATAATTTCTTAATTTCCTCCAACTTTATTCCATTTAATCACCTTATATAAATTACATAATTATTCTTATATAATTATTATTTTCTTCATACCTTATTTTAATTTCCTTATATAAATTATATAATTTATTATTATATAATTTATATAATTACTTTTCCTTCTCAATTAATTTCTAAACTTCCTCCCTAAATCTTAATTAAATCTAAAATTCATCATTACAATTTTACTAACTTCCTCATCCACTTTTTATTTAAAATTGGATTAACTTAATTATTAATCCATTTATTCTCATAATTAATGAAATCTATAATTATCAATTAAACATTCACATATATATACAAATGTATATATATACATATCCAATTTTTTTCATATTTCACATTACCACATACATTATTAAATCATAATTTCTACATTTTCATAACAATTTAATTGTACAATTTATTGTACCTTTATTTGAAATTCTTTTATTTCTCATAAATTATTTTTAAACAATTTATTTACTTTTCAATTATTTTAATTCAACACAATTCATCACCATCTCTGTACAAATTTAATTTATCAATTACATCATATCACATACCTTAATTCACATAAAATAATAATTTCTTTAACAACCTTGATAATTTTATCAATTAAATTCCCATTTAATATTATTAAAGAAATCCTGGAAATTCGGATCCTCACACAAGCAATAAAGATGACAAGGTAATCTAAAAAGCATAGAAAGAGATCATAATAACATGATCAGGAACAGTAAGAGGATCGTATTATGATAAGATCACGAGATAAGGAAATCGAATAATGAATAAATTGTAAAGTAAGATCACGATGTGATCCAATTAGACTATGAAATAACAGAGAGACTTCTTAATGATCCAAAAGGTATAGCTTGATGTTATAAAGAGATATGGTACTATGAAATAGTACGAGATGAACTCAGAGAATGATGAGACATGAATTACAGAAATGTTATGTTCAGGGGACAGAAAACTTAGGTACGAAATTTCATTTGAGAACTCACGTGGTGACTGTGTTGCACAAGCCTTTGTATGGACAGGGGACTTGTGTTCACTTAGCTGCCATAGTGATAATCATTGAAATATTAAAGTCGCGCTATCGGTATACATATGTTGAGGAGGTGATTCTTCTCTTATATGTATATTTGATAGATAGATAATATTAAGTTTAGGCACGAGTTCTTAAAACTCATGCATATGGTAAGTCCATCACACATAATCGTGTGGTATGTTTTGAGTCCCTCAGCATATGGACAGTCTTTGATGTGTTCTCAGACTACATATTGCTAGGACAAGCTTCTAAACTCATATTCTTGTGGTAAGTTCCTGGACTCATAATGTGTGGTAAGTTTGATGAACTATACGAGGGTATAGAAAAGTTAGAGTAGCCAGAAATTTTAGTATGATAAATAATAATAGTCCTAGCAATAAATACAGTAATTAGGTGAAGAGCAGAAGGGGGCAGATGTTTTGGAATTTAGGGTATTTTCACTCTTCTAGTTTTGCTAGACTTCGAAATTTTTAGCCTCAAGCTAACTTCGCACTAATGTGCTTTTAAAAATGCAAATGAATGTTATTATCATGCATGCACAGTAACAAAGGTGTGTGGATTCACGCATCGTTGCCTGTTGCGGTATGATAAAAAACTAAAATGATTTTCAATGTTTTAAGCGATTTAAAAGTGTCGATGTTACTTATTTCGGTTAGACAAAAATATTTTGAACAACAAAAGGGTATTTCAAAATAATCATCATTGCACCTTTTAGCCTGGTGTAGATGTGATGAATGATGAAATGCTCAATGTGTTATGAGACGGCGCGGTACTATGACATCGTAAGATAATTCGACACCATAAAGTATGGTATAAGAATTATTAACAGCGGAATTCTCAACGTACTGTCAAGATGATACGGTAACATGAAGTCATAAATGATTTTGGTTTTATGAAAGTATGTAAAAGCTACAAGTCAATGCCATTTGACTCGGCTAGACGTTTTGAAAAGTTTTGGCATGATGGATGTTTTAAAATTTCTGCAGGTTATAGATTGTTAAAAGAAAGTCTATGCTAATTGATCTGGCTAGACAAGCGTTGAAGAAATATAAGTCTAAGCTATTTGATTCAACTAGAAAAATTTTGAAATGTATTTATTGAATTCATATTCTTTGAAAGTTATGCCCAATCAAATTACTCTTGTATGAATTCTAATACTGAGATAAATAACCCTATAAAAAGGGGACATGGAGAGATTACAGGTATTGCAGGTTGATCGAATGGTCACCTGGTATACCGAAACACGGGCATTGCAGATTGATCACCTAGCGTGCCAATGTATGGATGAGATATCCATCACTTTAATGACAGATAAATCCTCTGTCAATGGTTTGCAGTATGAGGTACTCGGGGAGCGAAGTACTGTTAAACCGGGATACGTGTTCATTCAGCATATTGTGAAAAGTTATTCTTTTTTTCAAAATAAATTTTAATTCCTCTACTCTTATGAATGTTGGATGGTAGGATGGGGTAGCATTTTCTAGATGTGAGCGATAATAAAAGTAGAATTTGTGGAACAAAGAAACTATGAAATGTGATGAATTAGAAAAACTGCAATGTGCAATAACAACGAGACAGAAAGGGAAGAAGGATATGTTGGATATGTTACAAAGAGAAATGGAATGTGAAGAAGGTTTATGAAAATGAATTAAGAAAAGAAAGTTGAACATGTAAAGTAATGTTTATATAAATAATGTGAAATAGAAAATATGAATTAAGTTGATTGAGTAAGGGTAAGTACGATTAAAGAAAAGAATTTTTTTCAGAAAATGAGAATCTATATTGATAAGTACATCAAGAAATGAGCTAAAGTTTTATCAATAAATTTTTTTAGAGAATAGTGAAAAGTAATATTACAAAAAAATTGTAAATTTAGTTAAGAGTTGAATATCTGACTGTTATAATCATTATGGTGTTATCCATTAAAGATGTGATTTACAGCTACTAAAGAGGTAAGTTATGGTTATTAATGAGTTTAGTTGTTATCTATCAAGATAAAAGTATAGCAAAGTGCTATAAATGAAACACGTAGGGTTATTACGGTAATTGTGATTTCGGGGACGGAATCCTGTTAAGGGAGGAATAATGTAAGGACCCGAATTTTCGGGATTACTCTAATAATATTAAATAAGAATTTAATTAACAAAAATTATCAAGGTTATTTAAATTAATTATGATGGATATATTTTATGTGATTTAAAGTGTGTGATGGGATTTAATTGGTAAATTAAATCTATACAGAGATAATGATAAATGGTGTTAAGTAAATATAATTGGAAAGTAAATAAATTGTTGAAGAATAATTTATGAGGAATAAGAGAATTATATGAAATGGTACAATAAAATTGTACAATTAAATTTTTGATATTTAAAATAGTTGAGGAGGTGCATAAATTGTTATTTAAATGGTGTTACGTAGTAATGTGAGATATATGAATTAGATATGCATATATATATGTGTGTGTGTGTGTGTGTGTGTGTGTGTGTGTGTGTGTGTGTGTGTGTGTGTGTGTGTGTGTGCATTTTCAATTGTTATATTGATAAATTTTTATTGATTATGGAGATAAAGGGATTAATAATTAAATTAATCCAACTTTTAATGAAAAACTAAAGAGGGAATTAGTAAAATTGAAATTGTTGATTATATAATTAATCAATAATTATGATGAAAGTTTAGAAATTTTAAGAGGAGGAAGTAATTATATAAATTATATAATAATAAATTACGTAATTTATATAAGGAAATTTAAAGTAATGGGTAAGGAAATAGTAATTATATAAACGATATAAAAATGATTATATAATTTATATAAGAAGAGTACATTAATTAAGAAAAAAAATATAATTGCACAAATTGTGCAATATTTTCTTATATGGTTTATATATAAAGTATGTCAAATAGTAAAGAAATGAAAAATAAATGAGGAGAATGAATGTTTTAATTTATTAAATTATGTTTATTGTATGATGGAATTGTTATAATTTTTATGGAAAATAATATTTGAGAAACGTAAACATGTTAATTAAACATGTTGTCCATGTAACGAAGTGAAAAAGTATGAAAATTAATTTTTATAAGTTGTATGTGTTATTTTATTAATTTTGGAGGTATAAAATACATCATATAATTACATGCATGTCATTACGCGTGTACAAAAATTATCAAGTAAAGTACCTGAAAAGGTATAAATATTATTTATAAATCATTTTATGAATTTTGGTAAATTAAAATAAATATTTTATATACATTATGTAAAATATTTATTACACGAAATAACTACGTAATGTATTAAAATATATTTTTATGCTTGATTTTTGTGTTAAATCCGAATTGTTTAAGGCGATGGACTGAAATATTGGTCCAAATTTAGCAAGTGCTCTCATTAAAAGCAAGTGGGAAAAAAAAAAAAAACAACAAACAACAAAAAGCAAAAACAAAACAAACACACACTCTCTCTCCATTTTCATCTCCACCTGAAGCCATCACCACCACCACCGGGAAATCACCATCATCACCAAGAGGGAAAAATTTTTGGTGTCAACAAGGTGAATAATAAGCCTCAAGAAGGAAGTTTCAAGCTTTTAAAAGGTATAAAAGTCAATTAATCATTCATTTTTTTTTTGTTATTTATGGTGTTAAATAAATTTTATGCAAAATTAGTAAATACTTAAGATAATTGTTGTTTATCATTTTTGGAAGTATATATGTGGATTATATGATGTTTAGAGTAATTATTGTGGGAAAAGTTTGATCAAAAATATGAAATTTGGAATTTAGATTGAGTAGTCCCGAACAGGGGCAATTCTGTCCATTTTGTACAAAATTTGAAAGTTTTTCCTTCTACAAAGTTGTATATAATTAAATTTCGTGTGGAATGGATTTAAAATTCATAATTTTAGGATAAACGAGCTAATTTCTATGAATTTCGGAAGATTTAGCGCAGTGAAACGTGATCTGTCAAAATTCTGTCCATTTCGGTACAGAATTTGAATATTTTTCCTTCTACAAAGTTTTATAGAATTAAATTTCATATGGAATGGACTTAAGATTCGTAATTTTTGGATAAATGTGCTAATTATTGTGAATTTCAAAAGTTTCATTGCATTAAAAATTAAAATTTAATTATTAAAAATATTTTTTGCTGAAATCATTTCTGGAAAGAAATATTGTAATATTATGTTTGATTTTTATAAAAATTTTGGTGAATTATTGTGGGGCATGGATATTTATTGTATTTTATGGCTATTTAAAATTAATGTAAAAATAAGTGGAAATTCATGGAAAATTCTATGAATGTTGAAAAATTACGAAACTTGGTGAATTTTTTTATAATAATATAAGATAAATATTGATGGTGTTTGGGGGATACAAAAGTATATTGAGTGATTATTTATATTTTTAAAGCTATTAAATAATAGTTCTTATATATATAAATAATTAAAGAAAATTGTCTGATAATCCAGAAATTTGAAAAAAAAATTGGTTGAAAAATCTAGAATAATATTCTAGAGACTTTAGAAGTTATAGTAGACTCATGAGATGTCGGAATATTATAGGTCGCATGTTGACTAGCTAATAAATAAGCATAACAGTTTTTACGCGAGGGTCAAAAATTGATCGAGAAAATTTGTTTATACTTTTATTGTATGATATTGGTAATTAGTGTTTAGATATCAGTGAAATGTGAATTATGAATTTTGAATAAATGTTTTAAATACGAACAAGCTGGAGTGACTTAACTCATTAATTACAAGTTAAGCCGGGACATTGTGATACTCGAGACAAGTTATTCAGTACTCGATGTTAATTGTTTATCTGTTACTTTATATTAACTTTTGTTCGAATGCATATAAAATTATGTGTTATGTGATTCATTGCTAATATGACCGCGATGTGCATTCGGTGCAATTAAGTGACTATAGGTGAAATTGTTCAACGTCTTCTTTAGATAATTGTTAATCTGAGTTAGATATGACGCACGTGAAATATATTGCTTTAGTAAAAGCGCAATACGTGATGTATGACACACACAGAACATATTATATTATGTGCTACGTGAAACGTGTTATGTGTAAACTGTTGAACTTGTTGAGCCGTTGTGCTCATTCTTGCATAATATAAATTTTACAGGAAAAAATGAAAGTTCAGAAGTATTAAATCATAACTAGAGATTATGTGCGACATCAGGAAAAGTTGCAAATGTAATTGCTGTATATATTTTATTTGTATATAGAAACTGGACATGGTTAAATTAGTGGAATGAGTGGTTATAATTCATGAGTTATATATATGTTGAATTCTGATCGGATAAATAAGGTTTAGTTATGTATTTTGATTATTCAAGAATACTTATCATGAAATAAAATAAAAAGTAAAGGTTGCGATCTAGGGACTAGGATCGAGATGTAAATATTTTAAATGCCAAAATATTTGATATAATGATTTAAAAAAATAATTTACACCGAAGAATTTGGTAATTGATGGTGTAAAGTCCATTAAGTGATTAAATAAGGTGATTAAATGTTTATTAATGAACTGAAATTGGGACGTTAAGAAGATAAGGTGTAATAAATATGAAATTTATGGTAATAGGGTTTGTAGAATTTTGGGGGCGTTACACTTAACTACTTTATTATTTGTTGAGTAAAGTAGTTGTTAATCCTTACTTAATATAAATATTTCAGTTAAACTAGAGAAATCTGGAGGATCCAGTAAGGACAAGGGAAAAAAGAAAGGCTAACGAGTATATGCCGCTTATGTTTAACTTTTGTAATGACCTTTTATGTTGTTAAGTTGTAAGACTTTATGGTATTATGTTGTGTGAGTTTAAAGGCTAGAGAACCTGAGATTATTTTAATACCTTAATGGTAATTATTGTACTTATATTATGCCTTTAAGTTATGATTATTTAGTTAGTTATGTTTAAATATGTAGTGTCGTGAGCACTGAATCCGAGGGTAAATGTACTTGAATTCAGGGGCATCACATATTGGTATCAGAAGCATAAAGAAAGAGCCCCAAGCCTTTCATTGGTGACTCCCTTGTGTAGGATGCATCGAAGTCAGACTCTTCGTAAGGAACGCCAAAAATAACGGTGGCAAACTGATAGGTACCCCTGCGAGGTGTTATCCCTAGTGTGGGATATGAGTCACAGGTTGGTATCATAGCTATAGGTTATAAACCTTAGGTAAGAGTACCTTAGGCTATAACCGCATAGAAAAGGATGAAGATAGTAAGAAATAAACTCATATAGAGTTTTAAGTGATAAGAGATGTAATTGAGGAATTTATATTTAAGTGAAAGATAGGCATGAGATTAAGGGAGAATGAGTCGGTAATTGAATCTTAAGAAGAATTTGGAAGGAAGTGCAAAGGAAAATCCAAAAGAGGATCTTGAATAAATAAAAGGATGAGGATTAGGAGGTTCCTGATTTAAGGAAAAGATAACGTACTAGGCAATATAATATGTATTTTATGGAAAGATTTTTGAGATGGTTGAAATGAATAATTCAATAATAACAGATGTTTAAGTATTAGTGGATCGCAAAGTGATCCTTAAAAGATAGTAAAGTGTAAGTTGTTAAGGAAAATAGATGAAGCGTTAAAGGATTTATGGGAAGTAGAATTTTGGATAAATACGTAAAAACATAGGGTAGGAAAATTGTCAAGTAAGATGAATAAAGAAGAGTAAAACGATTGAGATGATCGAGAAAAAAGATGATCGTGAAATGAAAAGATAACTGTGGAATGCTAGAAGATCATGGAGTAAGAGAATCGTAGAGTGAAACGATTAAGGAACACGATCATAGAATGTTAAACAATTATAGAGTAAGCGATTAGAAGAAAAGATCATGGAGTATGACAATTGTAGAACGATTATAGCATAACACGACGATCGTATAGTTAGAGGATGTCAAAGAATAGGAGGATCACAAAGTGAGAAAGTCGTAGACTGAGTTATATAATAGGAAGATCGTAGAGTGATCAGAGAATGTCGAAAAGTTATTAGCAGTAAAGGAAATCGTAGAGTAGCTCCTAAAAGGAGTGTAAGTTGATCAAATCGCAGAATGGTTGCTAAATGGTGTGCTGTCGCAGGTAACCAAAAATAAAATCTTACTACAAAAAATATTTATGTAGTAGTGCAAGCAAGAGTTGATTCCGTAGAGAATGATTAATTTAATTTTATAATTTGTAAACCAAAATTGGAGTTTTTAGAAACTATTTAAAAAAATATAAACTAAAATAAAAATAATATGCAACTAATGCATAATAAATTAATGAAATAAATTAAAAAAATAAATCTTGAGTTAAGTTGACATCCACCATAAAAATTTATACTGATCATTGATACTAACATAAATCAATTAATTTTTTGAATATTCACCGTTGGAATAATTTTTCTATCTCTTCTTAATTTTAGTTAATTAGAAATAAGCGATCTAAATAACTCTAACTACTAAACAACCTTAGATATGCACTAAAGATTTAATCTAGTAGCAATTTTAAAAATTAAAGAGATCGATGAAGCTAAATAACACAAGCACAAGTGGTTAAATTTAATTTAGTTAAATATTCTTCCTATGATATAATAATCTTTTTGATCTGCAGCCAAATATTAGTCATAGTTTCATCACAAATTAAAGTGACCAAATAATTACAGAGTTGATATTTAATTTAACAGTAGATTTTAACGAATAATAAACTAGTAGGCTTCTTAGCAATTAAACGAATCAATCATAAAAATTAAACACAGAAGAATATTCAATACTCAAAATATAAATTGAATAATTAAAAATTAATTAAATCTCACAATGCATAAATTTTGATGGTTTACATTCACTTAAATCAAGAGCAAGAATTTAGCCACACGTGACCATGAAATCACCAAAGAATAATAGAAGAAGAATAAATTTATAAGCAAAAGGTTTAAGAGATATATTAGAGATACTTCTAATAGTGTCTAATAACATATATTTATAAGTTACATAATTTTTTCAAATTCTAATAAGATTTAGAATACTAATTAAAATTTATATTTTCTTTTTCTTTTTCAAACTGCTATTAGATCATTAATAAATCCTTTTTATTCACCTTGGATAGAACCCAGCTTAATGAAGACACGCGGCTGACAAATATACATAACCAATTCAATTAATGTGTGGGACCCATGCGATCATTAACCCAAACAAGAATCTGTCGATTACAGCTATTCACGCGCCTTAAGTGCTGCTGTCCCATGCGTTTTGCTTCTTCTCTTGGCCGCGCATTGCGCATGGTTTTTTTCTTTTCCTGCACAAGCTCGCGCATGACGCGTGTGTGCTGCAACTTATTAATGCCAAATGACATTGTTTTCCAATAATGCCCAGCTACTGTACTCCCACGCGCGTATGGCGCTGCCTATACAAGCCTGTTGTGATTACAGCTCTGCCATTCCCTTTTAATTATTTATCTTTTTGCCATCAAGCTTGAATTTTTTCTACAAAATAAAATAAAAATAATAAAAACACATAATAATAAATAAAATACTAAAAATATTAAAAATACTTAAAAATTCACAAATAATTAAACTAAAAATATCTAATAAATAAAAATAAAATTCACTTATCAAATACACTCACACGTAACTTTTTTGTTTGTCTTCAAGCAAAACAAAAATAAAAACTACAAAAATAAAACTAATAACCAAACGACATACTTAACTAACTTGAGCAACAAATTAATATGAAATTTAAAATTGACCTCAAAGATTTTTTAAATGATAACTCAAAGAAAATTTTAAAATTATACAAAACCTAAAATTTTAACATAATTATTAATTTTACTTTAATCAAGACCATTTGTGTGTGTATGAGTATCCAAATGCATAAAAATATTCAAAACTCAAATAAGTTTATGCCATTAATTACCTTATAAAATGTATGCAACAAAACTCTATATACTTATTTTTCAGATCATTCTTTGTTAATACAAGTAAATATAAACTAGAATATTAAAAGGTTTTTTTAAACAAAAGTACACTATGATTATTAATATCAAATTTTAAAATATATTTTCATCTTTTTTCTCTTTTAAATAGGTGCATTTTATGCTCCATCCTATTTTTTTTCTCATTTCTTATTTCTTATTCTTTTTTTTTAACCAACAGCGAGTGCATTTTATGTTTCATCTCGTTTTTTCATGTGTTTATGAGTGATGGTATTTTACATTCTATCTCAACTTATCGCAATAATTTTTCTTTTGTTAATTTAACAATCCTAGAAAAATTACCTAAATCATCTCTCTCAAATTATATTTTGTCTTATATTTCACTTTAAGTTACGATCAAATAAGTTATAAAGCTCATAAATATATTCCATAAGTATTTAACTAAATAAACTTTCCTTAAGTTAAAACTAACTCAAATAAATGGATATAAGTGCATAAAAATAAAAGATCTGAAACAAATTAATGACTAACAAACAATCAAATTTTAGACTAAGCAAGAATTTCTCCCTTTTTCAAAAGTTATTAAATAAAAATAATTTTTTTTTATTATTGACCAAAAATTTAAATCCAATTAATTCATTACTCAAGTGACTCATCCTAAAAAATAAATTACCTCATTTTCGTAGGAAATGTGATGCCCCTAAATCCGGGTCCCTTGAACTACGGGTTCGGTGCTCACGTTACTATTCTATCATGTCATCACATCCATTCATTCTGAATAAAATCACTTAATTTATATTCATACATAACTATCACATGTTCTACATACCTTTATACATTTACATCTGTACCTAACATAATACAAAAAGACAATATTTACATTTACAAGATTCTATCACTGTATATCTACTATTTGCTAACTTTTTATTTTCCCTTGTCTGTACCCAACCCCTCAGCCTGTTCAGGTTTAGTTGAAATATCATGTTTAAAAGCAAGATTGCGTATAAAATAGCTTAGCAAGTACATAAGTAAATGATGACATGATATTTCGAAATGATGAGTGAAAATCATTTATAATGAAGATGGATCATTTATAATTAACTGAATCATTTACGATAAACTGAATTATTTCCAATAACTGAATCAATATCAATAAGCTGAATCATTTTCAATAACTGAACCAATCACAATTCAATGAATGAATATGAAAGATATAACATGAACTTTACATGATTAATTGAAAACATGAAGCTTGCTTACTATACGGTTACAAGATCAAAAACTTGTTTAGAACAATACCAATCATCAAGACTAATATTGCCTAAGTTAGTCAAAAGACTGTTTATCCATTTAGATGTGTACTTTGAGTGATCAACCCATCGTACTTTTATGTTGTACACAACATAAACATCTAGTGACGCAACCACGCCATAAAAGTTACATTTACTTTATCCTTTACTCCCCTTTATTAGGGTTATTCTGTTACAGCATATCATAGAGTCCGTACCATAATAATGTGGTTTGGGGCACATAACAATCAATAACTGAATTCAACATGAATCATTTCATATGTCTAGCTAGAATAAAAATTGGCATCCACATTTTTCAATAATAGTTCAATGATGAATGGACTTTACAATGGTTACTGAATGCATAACATGAATGTCTGTTCAAAGAACTACAAATGAGAGTCTAGATAGAACACTTGACTTTGTCTTCATCTACCTCAACTGGTAAAATACTATCATGTTTATAACCTACATGACCATAATATTGGTTCATACATTAGTTACATACACATGCATGCTATAACTTGTTATACAAGCTACTCTTTATCTTTTCATAACCTTAATACTTAACACATTGTTCATTTAAATCTTAATGTTTACCATATTGATCATTTTTATCAATTTATGGCTTATCATACATGTCTCTATTGTTTTATATTAAAATATTTCATTTTTGGATAAAAATAATTTATTTTTCTAAAAACAAAACATCTCGCCCTGGTGAGATATTTTGCCTTGAAGATCTCGCTGGCCGCGAGATCTTCTCAGCCACACCTCGCCCCAACGAGCTCTAAACTCACCCTGGCGAGGTCCTCTCAGAGCACTGTGCCCCATCGCAGTGTTTAGTTCAAAACACTGCGCCCCGGCACAGTCCTTCAATTTTTGAAAAAAATTTCTTTCCAAAATTTATGTTATTTTTGGCCCCTTTTTACAAAACTTAGTTCCAACACATCATTTAACACATATAATATATATTTGACTTGCATGAGCCTTCAAAATATTTAAAAAACTTAAAATGGTATTATTTTTCCAAAGTTTTTATTTTGGTCGTTGGCAAACGTTTTAAAACGTTTAAAATCCACATTTATGACTCCCAATTCGATTCTAACACATGTATTTACATAAAACTTAGATGTTTGGCCTCATTTGACCTTCAATTACACAAAATGACCAAAAATCACCTTTTTGGGAAATTTTGCCAACTTAGCATAATTTCACACTCGAGCCATCTTTAAATTCTTGCACTCAATGCACATATATCTCAATATATGCTTAATTAGCAACTTTGTACACTCGTGTAACTTCTACATGCACCTGCCAAAATACTTTACAGATTATGATTTGGTTTACATGTAAATCGTAGCTTAATATTGTATTTTCTTCTTAACAAATCATGTTTTTCATCTCTTAAGGCTTCAATAAGCTATCAAGCAAGAGTTAACATATGAATCCAATATGATCAACACCTTTATCTATGTTTTCATTACTTCTATGAACATATAACACATGATCATCCAATAATCATGCTTTATAGTCTTGAATATGAACATGAATAGTGCACCACCTTTGTTCTAGCAAATTAGAGCTTAGGGTTTCATGATTTATCAATCATATAGCACATAGATTCACACAAATCACATAATCAACACATATTTTCTAAAGATACATGCATGACTTGACTTAAACTAACATTTAGTGCTAGATTCTCCACTTTGATGGCTACTTCTTTTTCCTCTGATCACTTTTCCAGCAATTCTAGCAAACCCCAGCCTTCTCCCTTCTCTTTTCTCTTTTTAGTTCTCAACTTAGCAACTTGGAGTAAAATGAAATGAAATAAGAATAGCTAGCTTGTTGCTTATAAAATATATACATACATATATTGTACATAATGCTCCAACACTTAACCCATCCTTGGTTAACTTAACCTTGCATGGTTAGGGTCATTCATGCCAATTCACATTGCTACATAAGGATGGCTTGGTCATTACACCATTCTAGGATATCATGGTCATTCTTTAAAATTTCAAGGGTAGCATGGTCTTTTGGCAAAATTCCTAGACATTTTAATTTCTAATGAATCATACTTTGCTTATTTTTCATCCAATTCAAGTTCATTTTGATCCAAATTTATTCCATTAGGCTTGAATCTTATTTAAATAATCCATAATTGACTTGTCCCAAAACACTCGTCACATTCCAAAATATTAATTTTCATTGATTAATTATTAATTTACAATATTGCCAATTTTGCATATCATTACAGGAAAACACGATTGCACTTAGCATGTGCAACAAGTCTTTAAACTCCAAAGTTACCCCAAGTGGACGAGTTATGTCTCGTGAGAGTTGCAATAAATATACCCACAATTTTTTTTAAAAAAAAATATGACTTAAAAATAATAAATATCCTAAATCTCTTCCCCCACACTTAAAACTTTCATCGTCCCAAATGTAAAGAAAAATGTAAAGAAAAAGGCACAAATAACTAAAATAAAAATGCGAAAAAAGAAAAAAGAACACTATATTCTCCTTGGATTGCCTTCCAAGCAAAGCATTTGTTTATTGTCATTGGCTCGATTCAACGCTTAAACTTGATGTAATATCCTAGATATTTACAAGAATTATAAATAAGATTTGAAATAATTAATTAAAGGTTATGGTTTAAAACCTAGAGTTATTGAAGTGAGATGTGCAGAAAATAGGTAAATATTTTTTTTAACATAATTTATTTGTTAGAAATTAAATGTGAAAATATTTTAATGATGCATGTAGAGAATTTATTAAGGAAATAAATTTATTTGAGAAGTGAAGGTGGATATATATATATATATATATATATATATATATAAAGCGTGCTTGTTAGCCAAATAAGAGGATGAGTACGTTAATATTCAATTAAACTAATAAATTAATTAGTTTAAATATGAAGTCATGAAATATAATTAATTAGGTTAATTATATTAGTATGAGTTAAAGTTGTGAAAAATTTAGAATGATTGTCTTATATGGCAATAATGTGAAGTAATTAATTAAGTAATTAACTTAATTATTAAGTTGTTGTATAGAATCTATTAATTGATTTAAAACAAGTCCAATATGGGAATATTTGCTTGAAGGTGGGTAATTAAATAATAAGCCCAAATGTTATGTTGATTAATAGTCCAAGAGGTAATTAATATAAGTCCAATTAATTAATGTTCGTAAGTATTGTATATAATGGGGTGGTAGTCTAATTAAATAAATTATTTAGCCCAAGTTATGGAAGATGTGTGAGTTATGTTGGGTAGCCAAAGTAATTAAATAAGAGAGCCCAATGCAAAGTAAACTATGTAGCCCAAACACTTAAAAGTCAAATGATGGTCAAAGTGTTGGAAAATTTCAAGTATTGATTGAGTGTAGAGAATTAACTAATGTAGAGTTAATTGAATAACCCTAGTTGGTAGATAAGAGAGAGCATTAACAAAACATTGGTTAATTACTAGGTGAATGGATGTGATGATGAGAATTAACTATGGATAGATTAATTGAGTAACCCAATGTGGTAGAATAATTTAAAGCAAGTCTAGTTTGATTATATTATAAGTCCAAATGAGGTATTAAACAAAGTTAAATAAATTAACCTAGTAGTCCATGTAATTTAATTTAACCTTAGTCCATGTAATTAATTAAACTAGCTCAATACTTGTTTTAATTAAATGTAACATAGGGTATTTACTGTTAGCCCAATATAACAATTAAATTGAGTCCAACCAAATTAAATGGATGAGCCCAATATATTTAAATCCTAGAGTCCAATGTGGAGCCCAAATGGTAATCAAAATTGGTCAATATTTATATATATATATATATATATATATATATATATATATATATATATATTTAAGCTATAAAAATAAAGTAAAATTGGGAGATTTAATCCCATTTTACTGAGATTTAGTGGTCCCCACAAGGGGTGACTTGATTTTGCTTGGTTGCTTCAATTGTACACAATATCAAAGTGGTTCACCAACCCTAGTCAATCACCTAGTCATTTAACCAATCAATCCATCAAATAGTAATCCTAATTAGCACTAAATTGACCAATGCTAGCAAATTAGGAAAGTTAATGAAGGAATACCAAACTACTATAAATAGAGTGCTTCACCTATGTGTTATGTTGGTTGGTGAATTGCTAGAGCATTCAAGAGAGAAAATGAAGATTGAAAGTAGTATGCCCTTAAGCCAATCACATTTGATATGATAAGCATATACTTTGTAATCTTGTTCATTTATTAATAAAAGAATCAAGGCATTTCTTTATTCATAATTAAGTACTTGAATTAATCAAATGGATAAACCCATAGTTTTCGAGCAATGCTTTTAGAACCATGATGAGGATCATGCTAATGAGATCTAAATTCAAGATAACTCAAAACAAAAATTGTTCCTAATTGTTGGATCACTAAAAAGGGGATTAGTAGATCCGGATAGATTTAGTACATACTATGCTTGCTCTTATGAAAATGATGATTGATCTCATAATCATTTGTGTCGAGACACTAAAGCAAGTATGTAAGTGCTTATTAGAGAATAAGTTCACTGAACGTGACTCGCTCATGGAACACCTAATGGAGTTTTACTTGTCTGTCAATAGGAGTTCCTTATGTGATAGTCGTACAAGTGATCCTTGAGCTTGAGATCATCATAGTATCTTGTGTGTACCAAGTTATACTTTGACATATTCCTTAAGACCTGTTGGTATATCAAAGGATATGCTTGGGTATAATAAGGTACACATGGAGATAGGTGAATGATCAACAAAGGATTTACCACTTCCAGTAAAGGGAGAAAATGTCCTATGCAATTAAATAAGTGGCAACTCAGAAATCCCTAGCCAGGGTTGAATGGAATTAGAAAGGAGTTTCTAATTTATATTAACTAGAGTTGTGTATTTGTGAATTGAACTGCATATAATCAAATAAATAAGTCTTGACAGAAATTTCATGTCTTATATTTGATTAGGACATTGTATGAGAGAATGATTGAATTGTACGGTAACTATTCGTTGAAAAGTTCTTTTACGATCAAATGTTGAAATCTATATTATCTAGAATGTCGACTAATCGCGAAGGGGACTTACCCTTATTATGGAATAATTATTTATTCTGAATTAAAGAGTTAATTTATAATAAATGAATTAGAATTGTTCTAATTTATTTATTATACAACCGGTTTAATATGGAGAACCTAAAGGGTCACACCGCAAAAAGAGTAATATTTATTTTAGAAGTGGATGACATAATTGTAATAATAAATTAAGTATAGTTAATTTATACTATGATGATAGAATAAATTAAATAGCTTAATATTTATAGTTTAATATTTTAGAAATACTAATTATAAATTAATAAGAGGAGTCTTATTATTATTATTATTATTATTATTATTATTATTATTATTATTATTATTATTATTATTATTATTATTATTATTTAGTTCCTAAATGGTTTAGGAATTAATTAATAAGTAATAGTAGTATTGTAAATAATTAAGTTCCTAAATAGTTTAGGAATTGTAATTATAATAATTAATTAAGTTACTAAATGGTTTAGTAATTAATTAATAAGAAATACTCTCATTATTAAATAATTAAGTTCCTAAATGGTTTAGGAATTGTAATTAATTAATTTAGTTCTTAATTAAATTAGAAATTAAATTAAAATCCTAATCCTAAATAGTTTAGGAGGGTTGACTAGATCTATAAATAAGATTAGTCTTATCATAGATTAAGGTTACATGTACTTTCACTAGAGAGAGAGTACTCCATAATTCTCTACATCTAAGGAGTTAGAGAGAAAGAGAATTAGGGCTAGCCACTCACAGTTTGGAAAAATCAAAATTTACTTCTTTAATTCATAGATCTCTTGGTGGATCACCTCTAGAGACTTCACACTTGGGGAGCTAACATTGATTCGTGGAATTTAATCGGTGAATTTGAAGAAGAACGTGAAGAATTAAAAGGATATTAACTTGTACCCGTGGAAGTTTGGTTCTACAAAGGTATAAATTCTTTTATCATTTCTCAATTAATAATAGTCGCATAATAAAGATTCGGGTTATTGGTTTGTACAAAAATTTTAAAATCTGATTTTTATTACTTCCGTTGCGCTTATATAATTTGATCATATGTATGCTATATTTTTATAAACCAACAGTGGCATCAAGAGCCAAACTTATGCGAATTATTAATTGTTTAGATTTTATATATGTATGGGTATGTGTCTAGAACAATTTATTGGGCATAATTTATTATATAAAATTATTATTTTTATGAAAAACTAGCGAATTTCGAATTGGGTATTACGGTTTTTTATGTTGTATTCGCAAATTAATTCTGTTAATATGATTCATGGAATTGAATTTCTTTATATATATATGATTCAAGGATTCATGAAACACAGGAATCAATTCACGTGATTTCCTGGAAGTTAATTAGACTAACTTCGGTTTCGGTAAAGTTCTATATATATATATATATATATATATATATATATATATATATATTGATAAAGCCAAGCATGATGGTTTTCGGTAATATAATATAAAACTAGCTGCCCACGGTTTTCACAGTCTAGCAGGTTTCGGTTTTAGAAGAATGTAAAAGCAGCCACGGTTTCTAAGTATTGTAAAAGTTGTCCCAGATTGAATGTCACCAATAAAGCAACAACTTTTGGTTTTGTAATATATATATATATATATATTATTAATGTATATGATATATTTATAATATATATTAATTAGCCAAACAATTTGGTAATATTGTGCAGATTTTAAAATTTCAAAATAAAAAGAGTTTATTTTGGATAATTTTAAAATAATAAAAATAAATAGTTTATTTTAAATAATTTTATAATTAAAATAAAATGTTTATTTTAAATATGAAATTGGATTTCATGTAACTTTAAATTGCCTATTAAATGATACCAATACATATATGGAATGATTTATTTAATTTATGAGATGAATATTATTTATTAATATTTATGTTGATATATATGATAATAAATGGAATTGATTATAGACTATTGACCAATATGATTGGATTTAATTTTAATTAAATACATAAATGAATGAGTTTTAATAAATGGGGTCTACGTACCTCGTCTTTCTCATTTTTCTTATGTATAATTCTATCTCCCTCCACTGTACTTCCCCTTGACTGTTGATCAAGGTTTCTATTTATTGTAAATAGTTTTGTAATATGATTAGTTATAATTATTTTGAAGAATTGGAGCAAAGAAGCAAGGAGCGCATGAAGACCCGTTTGTAATGGAGCCTGAATTTAAATGTAATAGTTACATTTAATTTAATTTATTCTTGCACCCTATGTTTGACCTTTTGGTTCACTTGATGACTTTAGTAAACCAAACTAGAATAAAAATCCATAATCAATCCAAGTAGAATATAGTATTCTATATGTGCATGCTTATTTATATATATTATATATTATATATTATCAAACATGTTTCGCATGTTAATTAATTAATATGACGCGTATTTTATATATATATATATATATATATCTGTGTGTGTGTGTGTGTGTGTGTGTGTGCATGTGCACTAAACAAGATGAGACAATTAATATTAAAAAAACCCTCATGATGTAGAATAAATATTATTTATAAAATGAATTAAAATATTTAATTCATGAATTAAAGGAGTTTAATTCAATTAAATAAAATTAGAATGGTTCTAATTTATTTATTCTACTACTCATAATATTAAGTTGTAACGTTCAAAGATATTTATTAAAAATATCGAACGTCACCTTCTATCATGGTAAAACGATAGAGTATCAAATAATCAATATAGTTTGTTGTGTCACACAAGGCTTATATTAATTTTTTAAGATGTTGTTTTATCACATTTGATGTTTATAAAAGAATTGAACATTACTGTTTTGTTGTGTCACACAAGGACGGTCTTTTTCTCTTTTAATATAAAAAAATGCTACGTTGGACTTAACTTGGATCATTTTGATTTGGATGTGTCACATATGATCATAATAATCTAAGAGGCAAAATAAAAGGAGTTACATGTTGATGTAATTGACAAAGAGTTGTCTACCTATTTATTTATATATCGTTTGTTGTGTCACACAAGGCTATATACATTTAAAATATGATCCTTATTCTCACTAGCAAATCTTTAACTGATTTGCCAAACTATATAAAGAGGGTAATATAGTTTGATGAAAATAGTGGGAGACACCATTTTAAATAAAGACCTAATTTATTTTGGTAATTAATAAAACGAATGCATGTTAATGTTGTTATTAATTCAATTAAATAATATTGCTATGTTTAATTTACTAACGCTACATAGCATATTAGATGCTAACAATTAATCGAACCGAATTGTTCGGATTGATTAAACAAATTTGAGAAAAGTTCTCAATGCTGAAAAGCTAGCAAATGTCCTTAATTTGTCTATTACTGCAAACGTTGCAAACTAAGCCTCTGAGGAAGACATTGCTATTTTAAATGGCAAGATGATGCAAAGGTGGCTCAATGTATCATGCTCGCATCCATAAGTATCGAGTTGCAGCGTCAACACGAGAAAATGGATGCACCTACTATATTGCTGCATATTCAATAGTTGTATGGTGAGCAAAGTATGTTAACTAGATATAAGATATCTAAGGAGCTCTTCCGATCTATAATAGCTAATGACACTACAGTAAAAGACACATGTCCTAAAGATGATCAATTAGATTGATCAATTAGGGCAACGAGTTTTGTCAAGGATGGGGAGTTGTGTCAAGATTCTCTCTTGCAGTCACTCACTAACTCTAATTCACAATATATTGTGAACTTCAAACATTAATAAGCTAGAAGTCAGTTTAATTGATTTGCTTACTATGTTGAAGACTGTTGATAGTCATTTTCCTTCCAAGAAAAACCAAGTCTTACTCATAGATGAATCTTTTAAGCGGAGGAAGATGGCCAAATGTATTTCTAAGGAGTCAGAAAGAGTAGAAGGCAAAAGAAAGGCTAAACAAAAGAAATAAATAAAAGTGATCCCAAGGGCAAATGAGTTTACTTTCATTGCGATAAGCTGGGATACTGGAAGAACAACTGCAAAAGAGTTCTAATAGTTAGGTAGAAGAAGTTTAGTGAAGCTTTAACTACAGATATAGATTTGTTCATAATGAAATAGAACTTTCTATAAGTCAAGTTTCTACTTAGGTATTAGATATCGGCTAGTGGTCTCACATATGCAAGTCGTTGCAGAGACTAAACAGAAGTAGAAAGCTAAACAAAGGATAAGTAATCCTGTGCGTGGGGAATAAAGCAAAGGTTACTGCATTAACCATAGAAACTTACAATTTAGCATGGCCTACGGGCAAGTCTATTAAGTTAGTAAGTTGTTACTATGTCGATTACTTAATGGACTTTGTATACTTGACTTACATGAAAATTATTCCAAATTGAACAAACTAAATGCAAATAGATGATATGAATCATACCTTAATGCAATACTGTTAACTCGGTAATGTTAATGAAACAAGACTAAATAAGTTGTATAAAGATAGGCTTTTAGAGCCTTTTGATTATGAATTAAATACAACTTATGAATCTTATATCATGGACAATATGACTAAATCTCTAATTAGTGGACATGGAGAGCGAGTCGCAGAGTTGTTAGAGATGGTACACACAGTCGTGTGTGAGACTTATGACAACAAATGCAAGAGAAGGATATTCATTCATTACTTTCACTGATGATTCTATATTTTGATATATGTATTTGATGAAATACAAATCCAAATCGTTTGAAATGTTCAAAGAATTCAAAAGTGAAGTATAGAAACTACAGGCCAAAAGTATTAAAGTTCTTCGAATAGATCGAGAAGGGAATACTTAAACAATAAGTTTCTAGATCATCTCAAGCGAAATGGTATTCTCACAGAATGGACATGGTGATGATCCATAATGAGTATTACCGATCTTCCAGTATCCTTCTAGGGTTATGCTCTAGAAACGATCGTATATCTACTAAACAAGGTACCTTCAAATTCCGTCCCAGGGACTTCATATGAGTTATGGATATAGAGGAAACCAAGTCTTAAGCATGTTAAGATTTGAATTGTTCAGCTTATGTCAAAAAGGTTTGACATGATAAGCTAGGGACATGATCTGACAAGTGTAAACTTGTGGGATATCTTAAAGAAATTTTAGGGTATCAATTCTATAATCCGACTAACTAAAAGTTGTTTGTTGAAACACGTTGCCTTATAGGAAAAGAAGTTTCTCCTTAAAGGGGTTAGTTGGAGTAAAATAAATCTTGAAGAAGTTCAAGAACCACAAAACATTACAGATAAAGTGAAGAAATCTGTACAAGTAGATAAACCTATTTGTAGACACCCAAATTTTGCACTTTCTCTACTAACCCTGGCAGGAGGGCAAAATCGTCATTTGACCCGACATGCGGAAAGAAAGGTGGACCCCAGCACAAAGCCAACCCAGCGATTTATGGTCAAAACCGCCACAACGGACAACGAGCATCCGGTCACTCGAGGCAAGGCGAACAGTTGATCCAGAAAAGCCTGAGCTGACCACAAAAGACGACTAACGGCCACTCCGCTTACGATATTCGGGGGTCTCGCTCCCCGGTGAGCGAGCGGCTGCCCAGCTCGCCGGTGAGCTGGCGGGGGTGGAAAGGGGGCAGCGCCCCCTGGAAGCCAGACACAATTATCAAATTCTATATCAAGTCGCAGCCCGCCGAACTAGCCTCCCAGAACAATATGGCACGTTTCCCAGGGATTTCCGGATTGCAAAAATACAGCCTTCCAAAACAATACAGCAAAAATTGGCGATTTAAGACCCCGTGGCACGGAAATCGAGAAAAGGAAGCCAGACAGCCGCAGATGCATCTGCGGCCAACGACTTTTGGGGCTTCGCGTGGCTCGAGGGCGGGGACACGGCAGCCGAGGCGGCGGCTCAGACGGCCACAGCAGGCAGCCGCAGATGCATCTGCGGCCAGCCGCAGATGCATCTGCGGCTGCCTGGAGATCAGCTATACATCGCCATTTTCGTCCGAGAGAAAAAAAGGGAGGAAATTTTGAAGGTTTTTAGAGAGAGAAAATGGCGGAATAGAGAGAGAAACCTTCGGGTTTGGTAGAAAAGGTGAGGATTCTTCCTCATTTGTTCAATCTTTACATTATATTGTATCCTATTTCGATTTTCAAGCATTCAAGCGTGTCTTTCCTCATTTGAAATGTGAAGAAATCTAAGTTTCTAGCATTTGTGGTTTTATATAGTTAGATCTAGTTCTCATTTCATTTTATTGTTTAAGTTATTATAGATCTAATTTTTGTGCATTTGTTGGGTGGATCTACTGTTAGATCCGAAAATATTTGGTGCATTGCTATTTAATATAGTTTGATTTTATATATGTTGAAGTTAGATCCGATGTAGTCGATATATGTTTGGATCTATGGATTAGGAATGGTTAGGGAGGATTTGTTGTGGATAGCATCTCCTCCTAACCTCCCGATGATATCCTTTTAGTTTATTTTATAGTTTTAACGCATGTAGCGATGGCGATGCATTTGTATTGTAAATATGTAATTTTCGGGCCTTAAAGCGATGTCGGATCGAAAATCGGGTTTAAGGCCTCGTAATAATGAAATGTGCGATTGTGGGCGTTTGGGGTTATTCGGATGGCTTACATGCCCGTGAATAGCCGCAACGTTATTTTGATGCTTGGTTTTCCCTTTTGACACGAGAAAACGATTTTGGAATGAAATGATAAAGATTTTTATAAAATCAAGCAAATTAGGATATTAGATCCACGAGGATTAAAATTAAGAGTTTTGGCGAACTTAAATCCATGTTTGGCCAAAAGGCTTCATTTGGTTCCAAAAGGTCATAAAAAAACGATTTCGCAAATAAATAAATGTTTTCATTAAACTTTGTGCATAGGGTGAAAGAGTTCTAGAAGTTGCCTTCATTTTGTTCATTTTATTATTAGAGGGCAATGTATAGTCTCGATACCTATTTGACAAAAGTTTACAAATTGTTTTATGAAAACGACACCTAATAAAAACCCCCCCATCGCTTTCGAAATTAAAATCAATCTTTATTGTAAAAAATGAAGTCTTGTCAATTGGGTCAAAGGATGTCTAAAACGCTTTCCAGATAAACACATTTGCCATATAGAATCAAAGCAACTTTTATGCAAAACGCACCACAAACGTTCATTTAGGCATACACGCACACACACGCGCGCACACACATTTTAGGATTTAAAAGGATAGGAAAACATCGAGATTGCGGTAACCGTGTTTCACGGAAGTCGGGGGGTGCCTAACACCTTCCCCTCGCTTAAGCAAAGCCCCGAACTCTATGAATCTCGGCTTGCGGACCAATTAACTCGGAGTCACATATGAGCCAGCAATTACGAAAACAAATTCGGATGAGTTGGTACATCCATTTCAAATATACCAACTGGCGACTCTGGTCAATTAGCTCATAAAAAAAATCGATCTTTCAAAACCCGTCGACATTAAGCCGACCCTTTTCAAAATCACATTTAATTCAAAAGGCTAAAATTGGAAAGGGACATTTTAATAAAAAAAAAACGAGACGACGAAAATCCCGGTGTCGACACTATTGTACCACAACCAAGTCGTAAATTTGGTTTAGCACCGAAGATACCTGAAATGTATGAATTCATCATAGATGATGATGATGAGGTACGCATCATAGTGGATGATGATCCAGATACATACGATGAGGTATAGTATTAGATACTCAAGAGAAATGGTTGATGACCATAAAATTCGAAATGGGTCTTGGGAGAAAGACTAAAACAGATGGCTAGGTGGAGACCTATAAGACCTGACTAGTGGTAAAAAGTTTTCAAACAAGGTCAATGAGTTGACTATAATGAAACCTTTTACTAGTGAAAATATATATATCCATTCAAATTTTACTTGCAGTTGCAGCTTATTATACAAAAAGGATGTATGTATGATACAACCAAGAAGATTTGTCTCAATATAGATGGAGAAAATAAAGTATGTAAGTTACAACGATCCAATTATGGATTGGAACAAGTTTCTCAAAGATGAAACATCCGTTTTGATGAGACAATCAAAAGAGTTTGATTTTATCAAAGACGAGAATGAACCAAGTATGTACAAAGGTTAGTGGGAGCACTGTGACATTCCTAGTATTATATGTTGATATACTATCGATAAGGAATGACATACCGATACTACAATCAGTAAAGATGTGGTTGTCTAAAAACTTCTCCATCAAGGACTAGGGAGAAGCATCCTAACATTCTATTCAGGATAAAGGTCTATAGAGATAGATCATAAAGGATGCTCGGTTTGACCCAATGAACGTACATTGATTCGTTGATATGTACTAGACTTGATGTTGCTTATGTATGATAAGCAGATATTAGTTCAATTTTGGAGAAGAACATTAGAAAAGAGTTTCTAATGATGGGTCTCATATAAAACTAGAGCACTTACCAAACTCAAGTTTATTCAAACTGACCAAGATAACAGCATATCCGTTTCAGGTAATATGATTACCGTGAATGGTGCTGCAGTGAGTTGAAAAAGTTTCAAACAAAAAAGAGTTGTTGATTTAGTGATAAAAACATATTAAATAACTATAAGTGAAGCTGCAAAGGTGATTGTTTGGTTCAACAAGTTCATTACAGAACTTATAATGGTTCCTAGCATTAAAGTAGTTTAATTCGCCAAGGAATATAGGTTTCATCTGAAATCCAAACATGTGTTGCGGCACTTTCATATGATTAGATGAATCATTGAAAAGGAGACGACACCATAAAGATGGTAGGCTCTTAAAATAACATTATAAATCCATTAACTAAAGCATTTACTAAGCAATTTGTACGCCACTTAGAGAAAAATGGTATGGGGATACCAAAGGGCGATTGACTTTAGTGCAAGTGGGAGATTGAAAGTAGTATGCCCTTAAGCCAATCATATTTGATGTGATAAGCATATACTTTGTAATCTTGTTCATTTATTAATAAAAGAATCAAGGCATTTCTTTATTCATGATTAAGTACTTGAATTAATCAAATGGATAAACCCATAGTTTTCGAGCAATGCTTTTAGAACCATGATGAGGATCATGCTAATGAGATCTAAATTCAAGATAGCTCAAAACTAAAATTGTTCCTAATCGTTGGATCACTAAAAAAGAGATTAATAGATCCGGATAGATTGATACATACTATGCTTGCTCTTATGAAGAGTATGATTGATCTCATAGTCATTTGCGTCGAGACACTAAAGTAAGTATGTATGTACTTATTAGAGAATAAGTTCACTGAACGTGACTCGCTCAAGGAACACCTAATGGAGTCTTACTTATCTGTTAATAGGAGTTCCTTATGTGATAGTCGTACAAGTGATCCTTGGACTTGAGATCATCATAGTATCTTGTGTGTACTAAGTTATACTTTGACATATTCCTTAAGACCTGTTGGTATATCAAAGGGTATGCTTAGGTATAATAAGGTACACATGGAGATAGGTGAATGATCAACAAAGGATCTACCACTTCCAGTAAAGGGAGAGAATGTCCTATGCAATTCAATAAGTGATAACTCAGAAACCCCTGGCCAGGGTTGAATGGAATTAGAAAGGAGTTTCTAATTTACATTAACTAGAGTTGTGTATTTATGAATTGAAATGCATATAATCAAATAAATAAGACTTGACAAAAATTCCATGTCTTATATTTGATTAGAACATTGTATGAGAGAATGATTGAATTGTACGGTAACTATTCGTTGAAAGGTTCTTTTACGATCAAATGTTGAAATCTATATTATCTAGAATGTCGACTAATCGCTAAGGGGACTTACCCTTATTGTGGAATAATTATTTATTCTGAATTAAAAAGTTAATTTGTAATAAATGAATTAGAATTGTTCTAATTTATTTATTATACAACCGGTTTAATATGGAAAACCTAAAGGGTCACACCGCAAAAGAGTAATATTTATTTTAGAAGTGGATGACATAATCATAATAATAAATTAAGTATATTTAATTAATACTATGATGATAGAATAAATTAAATAGATTAATATTTATAGTTTACTATTTTAGAAATACTAATTATAAATTAATAAGAGGAGTCTTATTATTATTATTATTATTATTATTATTATTACTATTATTATTATTACTAATATTATTATTTAGTTCCTAAATGGTTTAGGAATTAATTAATAAGTAATAGTAGTATTGTAAATAATTAAGTTCCTAAATAGTTTAGGAATTGTAATTATAATAATTAATTAAGTTACTAAATGGTTTAATAATTAATTAATAAGAAGTACTCTCATTATTAAATAATTAAGTTCTTAAATGGTTTAGGAATTGTAATTAATTAATTTAGTTCTTAATTAAATTAGGAATTAAATTAAAACCCTAATCCTAAATAGTTTAGGAGGGTTGACTAGATTTATAAATAAGAGGAGTCTTATCATAGATTAAGGTTACACACTCTTTCATTAGAGAGAGAGAGTACTCCATAATTCTCTACATCTAAGGAATTAGAGAGAGAGAATTAGGGCTAGCCACCCATGGTTTGGAAAAATCAAAATCCACTTCTTTAATTCATAGATATCTTGGTGGATTACCTCTAGAGGTTTCACACTTGAGGAGTTAAAATTGATCCGTGGAATCTAATCAGTGAATTTGAAGAAGAACGTGAAGAATTAAAGGGAGATGAACTTATACCCGTGGAAGCTTGGTTCTACAAATGTATAAATTCTTTTATCCTTCCTTAATTAATAATAGTCGCATAAGAAATATCCGGGTTATTGGTTTGTACAAAAATTTTAAAATCTGATTTTTGTTGCTTCCATTGCGCTTATATAATTTGATTATATGTATGCCATATTTTTGTAAACCAACAGAGCATTCCAGAGAAAAGCAAGCAACCACTTGTGAGTTGAAGGAGATTGCTAGAGGAGGAGCTTGGTGGATGGCACATAGCTTCATAGCATACTTTAGAAGGAAAAGAAGAAGAACATCCATGTCCAAGAGGTTAAAATAAGTGTTCTAAATTTTCTTTAGTTTATTTTTATAGTCTATATATGTTTTAATCAGTCAAAAAGTATTTTTAACCAATCAAAAGTTATTTTAATCAGTCAAAATGTTGTAAAACAAGAAGTTAGGAAGACAACGACACTGAGTTGGTGTCATTTGAATGTGTAGATGTTATTTTGTTTAAGTTTGAACAAACTGAACTAAGGATTTGTGAAGTTAGTTTTCACTCTGTTCTTGTGAGCCATTTTGAGTCTAGTTCCAGTTGGAATTTGAATTTGTGATCTAAAGAGAAGTTGTAGAGGGGGAAACGCTAATGAAAATGGACTGAAGAATCACCCCAAAATATTTTAAAATGAAGAAGTTATGACAGTTTTAGTAAAGGAGGGTCGAGCAGAAAAAAATTAAAAAATGCTTCTGCAACACAAGGGTCGGGGCCCTAGTTTTGCACTAAAACGAAGGGTCGGGGCCTTAGTCACTATTCATGGGCAGTGCATTTTTCGTTTCGGGTCGGGTCGGGCCATTCGAGTCGAGTCGGTTTGGGTCATTTAAGTCCAAATTAGATAAAGATGTTTAAAAATTATATAATTAATTTGGGACCCAAGTTTAATAATTATTTATTATTTATATAATAAATAATAAATAAGGTAAACAAAAGCCATTATTATAATTAATTATTATTTAAATGATAGTAAATAATAATTAAAGCAAATAAATATAATAGCTAATTATTTATTATTAAATAATAAATAAAGGAGGATATAAAGTTAATAAATAATTATTTATTATTTAATTAATATTAAATAATAAATAAGGATGATTAGATAATTAATTATTATTTAAATAATATTAAATAGTAATTAAAGAAAGATGAAGTTACTAAGGTAATTATTTATTATTTTAATAAATAAGGATAATTAGTTAATTAATTATTATTTAAAGGATATTAAATAATAATTAAAAGGAGATGAAGTGAATAAAATGATCACTAGTTATTTAATTAATATTAAATGAGGTTAATTAATTAAAGAAGTGTTATTTAAATAATCATTAAAGGATTTGAGGATAATTAATTAATTAATTATTATTTTAATGATATTAAATAATAATTAAAAAGAAATAAGGTTATTTAAATAATTGTTTATGCAAAGATAAATAAACAATTAAGGTTAATTAGATTAATTATTTATTTAATTAATATTAAATAAATAAAAAGAAGAAATTAAAGGAATAAGAAAGTGATTAAACAATTTACATTTAATTGTTTAAAGATTAAATATTACAAAAGGAGTAAATTATTTATATTCAATAATATTAATAAGTGATTAAAATATTATTAAAGGGTTAATAATATTAATAAGTGATTAAAATATTATTAAAAGGTTAATAATATTAATAAGTGATTAATAAATTATTAAAAGATTAATGATATTAATAAGTGATTAAAATATTATTAAATGGTTAATAATATTAGTAAGAGATTAAAATATTATTAAATGGTTAATAATATTAATAAGTGAGTAAAATATTATTAAATGATTAATAATATGTGAATGTAGTTTTATATTATTAATGTAGATTATATTTTGAGATGTTTGGTACATTATTAAATGTCCAAATAATTAAGTTATGTAAAGGAAGAAAGTTTAATTGAATTAAACTAGTGTAAATAGTCTGTTTATGACTAGTTTACACAACTTATTAAAAAGTGGGTCGTATAAAGAACGTGTAGTGAAGGCGTAAGCTGGTTAAGTGTACCTGATATGTCTAACTAGGTTTGGGCTAGGTTTTTTGTCCGGAACTTAAGGGTTCGTTTGTCGGACATTGTGACACCCAGGATTTTTGAAATAATTTTAAATAAGGATTGTGATGAACTAAGTAAATGTTTAAAACTTAGTGTTGAATGATAGAAGTATTAAGGAATGATTTATGGTATGTGAAGAAGATTTATATGAATTAAGAAAAGAAGGATGAATGTGTAAAGTATCAATAAGGTGGAATAGAGAATATGAAATAAGCGGATTGAGTAAGAGTAAATATGATTAAAGAAAAGAAATTTTTAGAGAATGAGAAATCAAAGAAATTGTGAGTTGAGTTAAGAATTTAATATTCTAACAGTTATGATTTTTATTATCTATGTAAGTTAAGGATTTAAAGAAGTAAAATATGATTATTATGGATATAGTTGTGATATATTAAGATAAATGTATAGCAAGGTGCTATAAATGAAATACGTATAAATATTACGACAATTATGATTCCGAGGACGGAATCCTGTTAAGGGGGGAAGAATGCGAGGATCCGAATTTTCAGGATTTTCTTAATAATATTAAATGAGAATTTAATTGATAAAATTATCAAGATTGTTAAATTAATTATTATTTTATTTGATTTAATGTATGTGATGAGATTTAATTAGTAAATTAAATATGTACAGACATTATGATGAATGGTATGGAATTAAAGAAATTGAAAAGCAAATAAATTGTTTAAAAATAAGTTATTAAGAATAAGAGAAATTTCATGTAAATGTACAATAAATTGTACAATTAAATTATTATGGAAGTGCAGAAATTATGTTTTAAATGAGGTTATATGGAAATGAAAGAAATATGAATGATATATGTATATATATGTTTATGCTTAATTGTTATAATTATAAATGTTATTAATTATGAAAATTAAGGGATTAATAAGTAAATTAATCCGAAAAATTTATGAAAAGTTAATGAGGAAGTTAATAAAATGGTAATTATTGATTTTAAATTAATTATGAATTATGGAGGAAGTTTAGAAATTAATTGAGAAGAAATGTAATTATATAAATTATATAATAATAAATTATATAATTTATATAAGGAAATTAAAATGTTATATGAAGGAAATTTAATTATATAAATTATATAAGAATAATTATATAATTTATATAAGAGAATTAAATATAATTAAGGGTGGAAGAAAATTTTATAAGTTGTATTTTGTGTAATATGGAAATTAATTAAAAAGAAATAATGCAATTATATAAATTATATAATATTAAATTATATAATTTATATAAGGAAAGTTAATGTGAATATTAAAGAAATTAAATAATAAATAAGAAAAAGGAATGTTTTAAGTTATTAGAAATTATATTTATGTATAATGGAATTATTATGACTTTTATGAAAGATAATATTTCGGAAACGTGAACATGTTAATGTAACATGTTGTCCAAGTAACGAAGTGGAAAATTATGAAAAATAGCTTTTATATGTTATATGAATTATTTGATAATTTTTGGAGGTATAAATTACCTCATATAATTACATGCATGTCATTATGCGTGTACAAAATTTGTCAAATAAAATACCGAAAAAGGTATTAATATTACTCATAAATCATGTTATGATTTTTAGTGAATTAAAATAAATATTTTACGTATATTACATAAAATATTTATTACACAAAATAATTATGTAATGTATTTAAATTAAAACTTGCACGCCTTTTTCTTGAAAAATTCGGAAGTTTCGTGTCAAAGTCGGTGGAATTAATTGATAGCAAAAAGTGGGCAAGTGTTGCTTATAAAAAAGAAAGAAAAAGCAAGGAAAAGGAAGAAAAAAAAAAGAAAAACAAAGCAAATTCTTTGTCTTCTTTTTCTTTCTCTACCGAACACCACCGCTAGTACCACCCATGCACCGCCATAGCCGCCAAGAAAGGAAGAAATTCTGATGGCAAGTGATGTAGAGCAAGCTTCAAGGAAAGTTTTTAAGACTTTGGAAGGTATAAATTATTTATTTTTGGTATTTATGATAATAATTAATTATTGTGGAAAAATAGTAAATAATTAAAATAATTATTCCAAATAATTTTTGGATCTATAGCTATGATTTTCATGATTTATGGTGTATTTATGTTGAGAAATTGGGAGCAAAAATGGTGGAAATGGAATTAATTTAGGAAAAGTTGGCTTACTGTTGTGCTGCGAAACTGAAAAAAAAAAAAAAAAAGCGCGGCCATTTTTTTGCCGGAAGTAAGGTTAAAACGACGCCGTTTCTAGGGCCGCAAATCTTGGTCGGCCGCGCAATGCGCGGATGCCATTTTGTGTTGCCAAACGGCGTCGTTTGATGGAAATGGTCGCGGGGGGGGGGGCTGCCGCGCGTTGCGCGGCTGAACTTTGGACTGAAAAGACTATTATGCCCTCACTCTTTTCCAGAAATACCGACCGTGTCCCTAGAGGCATGGAAATTACAGAATTGCCCCCTCGACTTTCCGAAAAATTTCGGATTTGTCCCTAACGTTGCCAAAATGACGGAAATGCCCCTGGGCTTTTCGCAAAATACCGAATGAGTCCCTATGGGCGCGGAAATGACTAAAATACCCCCAAAAATGATTTTTAATTGAATTTAATGTTTAAAAATTGTTTAAAAATTATAGAAAAATACTAAAAATATAGAAATGATGTTTGGACATTAAATTTAATATTTTTGTAAAAATATTAAATATTGGGGATTAATATTTAAATATTTTAAATATTAATCTAATGAGTTTAAAGGTTAGAAAATGATTAAATGAAAATCCGGACAACCAAATATGCTAGAAATTATCCGATGAGTCGGGTTGTACGTAGTGAAGGCATTGGTTATTAAGTTAAATTAATTTATTAAGGAACAAGGTTAATATAATTAACCATATTATTTAATAATTGGTCAAGAGATGATATTAATTAATTAAATTAATATCATAAGAGGATAAATAATTATCATTTGATTATTTTATGATCATAGGTTGATCGATAGAGGGTTTTGAGTTAGCAATTAAATAACTGGACGACAGACAAGTTCTTCAGTCCCTTTTTATGTTAAATGTTGGACTGTATGATATATAATTCTTGTTTTAAATGCATACAAATTATGTGTTACGTGATACGTGATTAATATGACCACGATGTGTATTTTGTGCAACATTATGAATATATATGAGATATATTGCTATAGTAGAAGCACAAGCACATGATGTATGACACACACCAAACATGATAAGGTATGTGCTACGTGAAGTATAACTGTTGAACTTGTTGAGCCGTTGTGCTCATTACTTGCTTAATATACATTTTTGCAGGAAAGAAATGAAATTCAAGAATATTGGATTATGTTAGAGATGCATTGCCTAGAAGGTAGAAAACGTGATTACTATATTGTTAATATTATAAATCAATGTGAGAGATTTGTTAAGTTACTGTGATGAATTGTATGTATATATAAGTTGAATCTAGATATGATAAAAGTTCAATTATGAACTGTGATCGATCAGGATAATTGCTACGATAGAAATTATTATATGTGTGATTAAGAATGACGCAATAAAGAATAGTTGTACGAAAATAAATGACTGTAAATTTTAAATTAATAAATAGTGGTACGGATATGAAAGGATGTTAAATGTTGAATGATGAGATTTAATATATTCGTTACAGAAAGAAAAAGTTAAGGTTGCGATCCAGGGACTAGGATTCAGATGTAAGGATTTTAAATATTCAAATATTTTAATACAAGGATTGAGAAAAAGATAAAGAAAAATTTATACGATAAATTTGATAATTGATGATTTTAAGTCAATTAATGGATCAATTAAGGTGATTAAAGATTTATTAACGAACCGAAATTTGGACGTAAGGCAATGGATGTTTAATAAATACAAGATTTAAGAGAATAAAGTGGGTCGAATTTCAGGGTCGTTACAGACATCTTAAGAGTTGATAATTTGAAGTTAGAGTCTTATATAAAGACTAATTAATAGTCATTGTATCTAATGATTATGTCAATTTTATATATAAATTGTAAGTTGAACGAAAGACGCAAAATAAACGTAAATGATAAAAGCGAATCAGACAAGTTTTTCAGAACTTGCTCCTATATGCATTAATATGCTACAATTTGATATTATATTATTGATATGGAGATATATTGATGATATTTGTGTTATGTGAAAAACATGAGGTATGATTACATGTGAAAATATGAAGCATGAATTGCTAGATGCTAGTTGATTATTATAAGAAGTATGAAGCATTCATAAAAGGAAAAACATAAAATGCATGATGTGAGAATAAAATGCAGAGCATGTATAATATGTGAAGCATGCAATGTGTTATGTGTAACTGTTAAACTTGCTGAGCCGTCGTGCTCATTCTTCCTTAAAACCAACATTTTCAGATAGTGCAAGTTATTCGAAGTTTTTGATAAAGATCAAGAAACAGGAATGCATACTACTTTCACTGAAGGTCTAAATGTCTATTGTAGATATCAGTCTGAATTGGACAGGTAAAATGACTGTGTAGTATAAGACTTAGTTGGTATGTAATATGAGTGTTAAATACTCAAAATGATTGTAACAGAATATCGTATCATTTATGATATTGAGACATACTAGGTTTGTTTAAATATCGCGATTCTGGAATAGAAAGAGATGTTGTAGAATTGTAAATAAATGATTATTTAGTAATTATAATATTGTTGTAATTCATGAACAATAAGAAAAATGTTGTACTCGTGTTGAACCGGATCCGAGGTTCAAGGGACCTGGATTTGGGGTCGTCACACTTGACGTCACTCAAATTTCATAAATTTTAAGAATCTCATCCATCTCCATTACATTCATCATGGACATGTTCAGTCTTCTTTATAGTTGACATGAAAGTGTTACTCCCTCTTTAAGGAACATGTATTTGAGATGATTGTGCATAAGCTTTAAACGTGGAATCGAAGCCTACAAAACAGAAGATAAAGACTTCTGGTTAGAAACTGGTAATTCAATATAAGGAAGATTACTTACCTTAGTAGACTCATTCAAAGCTGCAACAATTTTATGCAAATCAGTACTCAAGGCTAACTTCTCATTCTCTTTCTCAATATTCTTACTATAAGCAGCTTCTAATTCATCCTTTCCATCAAATTAAAAAACTTTATGTGCTAAAGAATCAATCATATCAACATAATAAACATGATTATCATCACCAGGATATTTCACGGTATCATAAATATTAAACTTAACAATTTTATCATCAAATTCCATCGTAAGTGTAGTATGAACATCTATCTTAGTTTTAGATGTCTTTAAAAATAATTTTTCTAACAAAATAGGAACATTTAGATCACCATTATCCATATCAAACACATAAAAATTAATAGAAAAAATTAAATCATTAACGTGCACAAGAACATCCTCAATTACACTTCTAGGATATGCATTAGATCTATCAGCTAACTGAATAACACTACCAGTTTTATTCAAAGGTCCAAGTTTCAATGAAGCATATATAGAATATGGCATGACATTAATAGAGAAGCACCTAAGTCTAACATGACCTTTTCAAAACTTGTTTCGCTTATCTTACAAGGGATATAAAACATATCTGAATCTTGACACTTTGTAAGGAGTTTTCCTAGAATAATTGCAGAAACATTCTTTCATACTTTTACCTTGTTGTATCTTTGAGTTCTTGTTGCCTCTTTAGTGTACACATTTCTTTCAAAAATTTAGCATAACGAGGTACTTGTTTAATAGTATCTAACAATGGAATATTTGCCTCGCATTGACGGAAAGTTTCATATAAATCTATTTTTTTCTCATATTTTCTATTAAAGCAAGAGAAAAAGGGGGTACTGCTTTATAATCAGAGAGATGTGAAAATTTAAGCTTAGGGGTACCATCATCACAAAGAACACCACTGTCTTCATTGTTCATCTTGCCCTACTTTTGTGACGTAGGTACTATCTTCTCTGGACTATCGACCTTTTTACCGTTTCTCAACACGATTGCACTTACATTCTCCTTTAGATTCACCACTGTTTGAGAATGTAATTTCCTAGAACCTTGCACCTTCAATCGACTGATCGCGGTTGCCATTTGTCCCATTTGTGTCTCCAAATTTTGAATACTTGACCTCAAATCCTGAACACTTGCCCTTGTTTCCTAAATACTTGCCCTTGTTTCCTATTGAAATTGAAAAGTGTTAGTGGTAAATGATTTAATAATATCCTTTAAAGACATACTACAATTAGATGATTGGTCATGTTGTTGTTTAGGATATGGCTGATTGTATTGCTGATAACTTGGGAAGTTTTGATTTGCAGGACGATTTATTTATGGATTCCCATAACTAAAATTAGGATGATCCGTCCATCCCAAGTTGTACGTGTTCAAATAGGGATTATACTTCCTTTGTGGTTGTCTAGGAAAACAACATGTTGAATTCACTTCTTCATTAGACTCCTCTTGAAGAGTAAGACACATATCAGTTGGATGTCCTACTACTGAACAAATTCTACAAACTTTCACCGATTGCGCATTACCTACAGCCATTTGATGAACAAGAGAAGTAAGACTATTAATTTGTTATTCAATTGAAGGAATTTTTACCTTATTGACATTTATGGACGAAAAATCAAGCCTAGTGCCAAATTATTAGGAATTGGCTGCCATATTTGCAATTAAGTTTCTTACAGCTTCGGGAGTTTTATCCACCAAAGCTCATCCACTAGCAGTTTCAATCATACTTCTCATGTTAGACAGAAGTCCTTCATAGAAATATTTGAGTGAGAAGTTTCTCACTAATTTGATGACGAGGGCAACTCGCGCATAACTTCTTGAAATATTTCCAATACTCGTATAGGAAATTTCCATTATTCTGCCTCACATCATAATTTTTTGTTCTAATGTTAGCTGCTTTTGAAGCTAAGAAATATTTCTTCAAAAATAGTCTCGTTATCTTCCCATGTAGTGATGCTTTCAAAGGGTAGATAGTAAAGCTAATCCTTAGCCAAATCTTTTAGAGAAAATGGAAAAGCTCTGAACTTGATTTACTTTTCGGTTACTCCAGGAGGTTTTATACTCGTGTACACTACATGAAATTCCTTCAAATGTTTGTGAGGATTTTCACCTGCAAGGCCATGAAAAGTGAGCAATAGATGTATTAGTCCAGATTTTGACTCAAAAGGAGTATTAATATCTAAAGTAGGAAATGTTATGCATAAGGGTTGTTGATTCAAATCAGGGTTTGCAAGCTCTTTCAAAATTCGATTTCTAACTATGTTTTCCTCCTTTAATCTGCACAACGCAATTAAACTATGAAAAATAAACAAGATTTTTTTAAAAAAAAAAATTACTAAAATTAAAATAAGGTTCATAAAAGCACAAAAATAAAGTAGAAACACTCCCCGACAAACGGCGCCAAATTTTTTTTGTGCTGTTGCATGCAACGAAAAATAAAATCTTAATGCAAAAAATATTTATGTAGTAGTATAAGTAAGAATCGATTCCACAGAGAATGATTAATTGAATTTTATGTTATGTAAACCAAAATGGGGGGTTTTTAGAAACTATGTAAAAAATATAAACTAAAATAAAAATAATACGCAACTAACGCAGAATAAATTAATGAAATAAATCACAAAAATAAATCTTGGGTTAAATAGACATCCACCATCAGAAATTTACACTGATCATTGACGCTAACATAAATCAATTAATATTTTGAATATTCACCGTTGGAATAATTTTTCTATTTCTCCTTAATTTTAATTAATTAGAAACAAACAATCTAAATATCCCTAACTACTAAATAACTGTAGACACGTGCTAAAGATGTAATCTAGTAGCAAATTTAAGAATTAGAGATATCGATACAGTTACATTTAATTTAGTGAAATATTCTTCCTAAGATATAATAATCTTTTGATCTGCAGCCAGTTATTAATCTTAGTTTCTTCACATATTAAAGTGACCAAATAATTACGAATTTGATATTTAATTTAGCAGTAGATTTCAACGAATAATAAACTAGTAGGTCTCCTAGCAATTAAACGAATCATTCATAAAAATTAAACACAGAAAAATATTCAGTACTCAAAATATAAATTAAACAAATTAAAAATCAATTAAATCTCACAGTGTATAAATTCCAATGGTTTTCATTCACTTAAACCAAGAACAAGAAATTAGGTACACATGACCATGAAATTATCAAAGAATAATAAAAGAAGAATAAATTTATAGACAAAAGGTTTAAGAGATATATTAGAGATACTCCTAATTATATTTAGTAGCATGGATTTATAGACCATATAATTTTTTCAAACTAATTAAAATAAAATACTAATCAAAATTGCTATTTTATTATCCTCTTCCAAACTGCTAATGGATCATTAATAAATCCTTTTTATTCACTTCGGATGGAACCCAGCTTAATGAAGACACGTTGCTGACATATATATACATATATAAATGTGTATATATATATATATAACCAATTCAATTCATGTATGGGACCCACGCGGTCATTAATCCAAACAAGAATCTGCCGATCATAGCCATTCACGTGCCTTAAGTACTGCTATCCCACGCGTTTTGCTTCTTCTCTGGGCCGCACATTACGCGTGTTCTTTTTCTTTATCTGCACAAGCTCGTGCATAGCGCTTGTATCCTGCAACTTATTAACACCAAACAGTGTCATTTTTTGATAATGCCCAGCTACTATAATCCCATGTAGGAGTGAGCAAAAAACGGGTAAAATCGAAAAATCGAATTAAACTGAATTTTTTTAACCGATTTTTTTTTGTTATTTGATTATTTTTAAAAATTCAGCTATATCCGTTTTAAATTTCGGTTTTCGGGTTTGGGATTAGATATTAATTATGAATATTTTGGTTACCTAATAACCAATTTAGGAATTTGCTTTTGCTTCTGTGTAATTTTTTAGCTAGTAGTCTCCTTTTGCTTTTGTGTAATTTTGTTGTTAATTATGAAAATCTTAATTTCGGGTATTAACCGAATAACCGAATTGTAAATTCGGTTATTCGGTATTCGGTAATTCGGTTATTTCAAATTTCGGGTAATTATTAGGATAATAAAAAATTATAAATTTCAGTATTCGGTTTTCACTATTCGATTTTCGATTTTCGATTTTCGGGTTTACCCGAATGATCACCCCTAATCCCATGCGCATATGGTGCTGCCTATGTCAGCATGTTGTAATTACAGTTCTGCCATTCCCTTTTAATTATTTACCATTTTGCCATAAAGCTTCAATTTTCCTACAAAATAAAATTAAAAATAAATAAAAATAATTAAAACACGCAATAATAAGTAAAATACCTAAAATACTATAAATACTTAAAAATTGCAAATATTAAAACCTAAAAATATATAGTAAATAGGAATAAAATTCACTTATCAATAAGCTGTTAAATGATTGAAGGAGTACGAATATAATAGCTATGAATGTGGGATATGCTGTTAAATCCCAACTTTTGAAGTATTGAGGGGATAGATGATGTAATAGCAGGACGCTATAAGCTGTAATGTGTTATGTACTAGCAAGTTGCTTATTAATATAAGTATGTTATTAAATATACTTTGTGATGATAAATGCAAATTGCGTTATGAAGAATACTTTAAGAGCAAATGATAAGTTAATAATATAGATCCCATTAAACAGAAATCTGATGCCTCGACAAAGACATCAAGCACATCAAATACTGAAAGATTTGGTTAACAAAGATGGGAATCAGGTAGATCCAATGCAACGATTCATAGAACTTTTAGCAGATGCCTTACAGAGTGGGAACCTGAATGCAACAAACCCAAACCCTTTAGTGGCCCACGTGGTAAATTTTAAGGATTTTAAAGCTGTAGGACCCCCATAATTTAGTGGAACTACTGATTCGATAGAGGCTCAATCATGAGTTAAAGAGATTGAGAAGGCGTTTATTATCGCCCTAGTGGGAGAAAAGCAAAAGACAGCTTTTGCAATGTATATGATGAAGGGAGAGACCAACTATTGGAGGGTGGCCAATTAGAACAGAGCGGGAGGTGGGGTAGTAAACTGTGTAAGATTTAAGGAGTTGTTATTTGAAAATTACTTCCCTCGAAGTATGCAGAGTAAGATAAAAATGAGGTTCTTAGAGTTGAAGTAGGGGGATATGTCTGTACCCTAATATGCTGCGAAGTTCAACAAACTGACAAAGTTTGCTCCATATCAACTGGACATTGAGGAGTGCAAGACATGTAGATTTGAGCAAGGATTGATGCCTTGGCTCTACAGTAAAGTATTTATGTTCCAAATTGATTCATTTAGGGCAATGCTGGAAAAGGTTATCATAGCCAAAGGTGGAAGCGAGGCTTTAAGTCAGTACTACCAAGAGAAGAAGAACAATAAAAATGAAAGAGGCAGCAGTGGAACCGAAGGAAACACTAAGAGGAAATGGAATAAGAAGAATTCTAGCAACCCAGGAAATAATCAATGAGACCTGAAGAAAAGATTGGGAGCGTGTGAAAACTGCGGAAAGAACCATTCGGGAATATGTTTAAAGGTTAAGAGTTTATGTTACAACTGTGGGAAAGAGGGACACATGTCTCCTAGTTTCCCTAAGTCAAAGAAGAATGGATTCTACACTTGTGGAACACAAGATCATTTGGAAAAGAATTGTCCTAAGAAGATAGTAGATGGAGGAAGCAAGAACAAGGGATACAATAACTTAACTATAACTAGGTCAGTTTAACCCAACCGACCAACAGCCTGAACGTTCAATATGACGGTTCAAGATGTAGTGGCATCAAGAAACGTGGTGTTAGGTATTATTCTTGTAAACTACACGAGTGTTTACGTTTTATTCGATTTGGGAGATATTTGTTCATTTATGTTGCATGAGTTTTCTCTGTATTTAACTTTACCATACTAACGATTAGGTTTTCCTTGAACATGGAGGTTGTTAATAAGGAGATAATCCCCGTTATAACTATTTATAAAAGTTTTGTGTTGAGATAAGGGGACATAAATTATCGATGGGTTTAATCCTAGTATGACTAAAAGAGTTTGAGTAATGATGAGAATGGATTGATTGTCTAACCATGAAGCAATTAGTAATTGCCAACGGAAGAATGTAAACATTAAGACTCTAAACTAGTCAAAGGTAGCATTTTATGATAATTGATAACCGGGATGGTTTTATTGATTAACGATGATGTAAGCTAAGAAAATGTTTAAGAAAGGATGTACTGGATATGATGTTAGTAAGGGAATTTATATTTCTCAGATAGACTAACCAAGTTGTGATTATTAAAGTACCAAGGACGGTGTTGTTGTATGAAGGTGAAGGTTGGGTCATCACGAAAGAACATTGATTATAATTAATGAAATAAATTTATCATTTAGAATAAGTAGCCATTAACCGAAATCGGCGTGAGTTTAATGAGTTAGAAGGTGCAAAATATATTATGAAATTGGTTGTGGTTAGAATACCACTTGTTAAAGGTATGAAATGAGGATGTACATAAGGAGGAGTTTATAACTTGTTATAGTTACTATAAGTTTCTAGTTACGTTTGTGGATTGAAGAACGCTTCAACAACGTTTATGAATTTTATGATTAGTGTTTTAAGAAACCTCTAGATTAGTTGTAACGGTTGTCAAGATAGCGTTTTGGTTATTCAAGGACAAGAGAACAATATGAGGAGTATTGGTGATGGTATTGGAGACGTTAAGGAAAGGAAATGTGATGTAAAAGGTTAGTGCGAATTTTAATAAAAGAAGATCAAAAGTTTATATATATATATATATATATATATATATATATATATATATATATATATATATGCTGATTGACTGGGGGACAACATCTTTGCTTTTGCTTTATGCTATCTGGTGACTTTGTCAGATGCATGCGCATCTGATGATGACTGTGGGGCCTGTGGGGCCAGCGTCGTCTGACTGGAAGTCCGACTCCTTCTGTCCTTCTGGTCCGGCTCCTTCGGTGCCGGAGGGTTCTGTTGATCTTCTTCTCAGATAGATCACCATCTCCCCCATACCAATATATATATATATATATATATATATATATATATATATATATATATATATATATATATATATATAGGTGATACATAAAGACGGGATTTTGAGGGATTAAAGAAAATAGAAGAAGAAATTAATATGGAACAATCAGAGACCCCAACCCAAGCTAGGAGTTTCCTAGAGCTGGAAGAGGAAGATTAATGGAGGATCATATAAGAGTTTCAAATAATTGGACATTGGAAAAAGTACCTAGTCAAAGAAGTGTAAGGAAAGTTGTCAAAATATTTGAAAGGAGCTATTCTAAGTACAATTGAGAGTTGGTAGCGTTAGTATTATTTTGAAAGTTATGGAAATATTATATGGAGATTGTTAATACTGACAGTTTAGAATGAATGGATAAGAGAAGTAAGAAGATTAGAGATAGAGGTGAAGTGTCTGAAAGATTTGGAGAAGAAACTAAGTATGACAAAAGTATGCATGACCTTGTTGGTCAAAGTAAAAGGATGGAAAAAGGAAATAATGAAAAATGTAAAGAAGAAGCTAATAAAGCTAAAAGAAATTGTTGAGAGTTAATTAAGGATCTGTCACTAGGGCTGTCAACAGATTGAATTTTGATCTGAATTCAATCGTAATCCAACCCGTTTAGGCGGGTTTGGATTGGCTTTTGAAGCCCGATAATTTGATTAATAAATGGACCGAATTTGGATACAGGTCGATCCGATCTGATTAAATAGGACACATATATTTTAATATATATTAAACTATGTTTCATTATAATATGTTTTAAGGTAATAATAATACATATATAATTTTTATGATTATTTCATTAATATTTATAATCTGTTTTTATTTTATTTTATTTATAATTTTATTTGTTTTGAATGTTTAATCGGATCGGATTCGAATTCGGATGTTGATATCACTGATCTGTCGGATTATTGGATCTGACCCAAATCCAACTAATCTTTATTGAATTGGATCCGTATCACCCTCGATATGATCTAAATTCGATCCGTTGACAGGCATAACTATCATAACGTGGTAAATTGATAAGTATAACTGTGAGATGTGATCCGTAGGAAAGGATATGAGTCACAGGTAGGAGGCTAATATGAAAATAAATGAAGTATTTATGGATAGATAGGCGTGAAGAATATTTTATGAAATAAAAGAAAAAGAGTGTTGTTAAGATTGGTAATAAATTTACCAGATAATTTGAATCGATAGGGTATGGTGCTACACTGCATATCAAGCAAATATGTTGTGATATAACATAAAGTTGTAAATTACTATGGAAACATTAATTCTTTGGTGACAAGTGTGGTAAGAAAGATGGTAAAAAGCATGATAAGAGGTATGGTAAGAAGTACGGAAGACATATAAATTTAATTACATGTGCATGATAGGACACAGAGAAAGTGGCTAGTAAGATTAAAGAACTATGAAGATAATATAGTTGGAAATGTGTAGTAACGTAAAGAAAAAGTATTGGTGCTAAGAACTCCAGAGAAGTTACGAATAAAGAATTGAAAATCAGTCTTTGAAGTATTTTAATGACTCGATAGATGACTAGTCTATAATAAAGTGTGGACTACTATTATTAAATGAAGTTAATTTTAGAAGTGAATGTTAGATATGTGAAAGAGTAAGAAATGAGAAAGGAAGAAATGTGATGAGAAGTTATGACTAGAAATGAGAGTGCTATAATGTAAAGCTTTAGAGAATTACGATTATTCGTATATATGTTAATATTTAGATCTTTTAACGGGTGAAAAGGAGGGAATGAAATAGTGATGAAGATAAAAGAGTAGTGAATATTTGATTGTGAAGTAATAAATATTTTAATAAAGAATTGGGCAAAAAGGAAGAGTATTAATTTAAAGGTTATGGGCTCAATAGTACTGAGTAAAGTATTATGGAATAAAATTTTCCTACGAGTATAAGCGATACAATGGTGTTAATACCTGCGTATAAACAAGTAGTCATGAGACTTGGGCTAAGAAAAGATTTCTTGTCCACAAATATGGTAGGAAAGAGTAAATGAAAAAAGGATATAATGTAATACATTTGTTAAGCTAATTCGATAAAACTATTCAACGAAAAGAGGTTATGTAAGAGTTTAGAAGTAAACTAAATTAGAAATATGCGGTAATAGTGATTCCGGAGACGAAATCCTTATAAGGGGGGGAGAATGTTATGATCGAGATTTGCAAAGCATATTATAACTATAAATTTATTAATTAAATACTAGGAAAGTTATTGTTGTGATGAAGTGAATATTTATATATATATATATATATATATATGTGTGTGTGTGTGTGTGTGTGTGTGTGTGTGTGTGTGTGTTACATAAGGAAGCTAATTAATTTAATTAGTGCGGACTAAATATGGAATAAAAAAGAAAGTCAAAAGGATTTAAAAAAATAAAATTTATTAATAGTCAATTGAATTGATACCCTAAGTTAATAATTAATTAGCTTGGTGGGATAAATTAACTAAGATACCAAGTGAAAAATTAATTAAGCACAAATATGTATGTAATTAACCCAATTTATAAAATGGGAAGAAAAGAATTAGAAGCCCAAACCTTATTTTATTTAATTAGGTACTTGCAAGCTTTATAATTTAAGTGAGACCAATGTTTTAAATGACCATAATACTTGCAAATTGGGATTATTGTTTGGCCTAACATTTTTAGCTAATTTAATTATGTACTAGCCAAAATAACTAGCCCAATGACTTACCCAAAGTTTGAATTTGGTGTGGGGCCCGCATGAATGCTTATATATATATATACAAAATAATAATAATAATAGGCTAATTTCGATAGCCCCTTTATGGGGAGGTTTAGAGCACTTTTTGGTTAAATAAAAAGTAACTATTGCTTTATAAGAATGTGTAAGAAGCATGGCGCTTTGGTTAGACAAAATTATTACTTATACATATTGTAAGTATAAGTTTTGTAAGACTTAGTTAATTTGAATTATAACACCAACACTTACTAGTTCTAAGTCATTTTAACATTCACTAAGTTCATTCTAGGGAGAAGTTAGAGAAAAGTAGAGAGAATACTTATTCTTGAGAGTAAGATAGCAAGTCATGATAGCTTGGAGTGTCACCATTCTTAGGTAGTAGAGAAGAAGGAGGATGTGATCTAGCTAAGTTCCATAGCAAGAAGAAGGAAGATCAAGATCTAGCACTAAAGAAGGTGTAAAAGTTTTTAAACTCTAGCTTAGTTACTTTACTTTTCTTTAAACTTTTAGTTTATGTTGAAAGCATGCTTGGTTGTGGGAGTTATTTTGTGTTAAGGATCATGGTGGATTTGAATGTATAAGGATAGTTGTGATGGAGTTTGTATGGTCAATGTGTATTTTTGTGAATAAGTATGTAAGCTAGAGGCATGCATGTAGAAATCATGGTTTTCGAAAAACCTTAACACCAAACTAATTTTTCTAACCTTATAACTCACTGTGATTTAAGTATTTTTATAGATCCATAGGTTGGAGATGATAGATCTATGAGTATGGCGCTTAAATACAAGTCGAACGAATGAAAAATATTAAGTTTTCAGTTTATGGAGATTTTTCTACCAAAACAGTACAACTGATTAAAAAGTTAAAAACCAATCTGTCCAAAACATTTGACCACTATTTTGGGCTAGTTAACTTGTTAAAAAACTTAATCCCTTTTGGATTATGATAGTATACTATATAGCAAAGTTCTAGTCCGAAAATGAGCTTGATCCGACTTCGGATGAGTGGGTTATGGTCGATCGAATATTTAAGTTTAAAAAATTAAAATGGCTAAATATAGAGTTTTATAACTCTGATGAAGCTGAAATGTTTATTGAAAGAACACACTACTATAAAATAGCTACAGTTTAAATTTCATGATTTTTGGTCAAAAACTCAATTTATGAAAAATGTTACAATTTTGAGCATATGTGGCCCTTTTAAAAATAGTAATTAATGTTGAAAAATTAAAGAAAAATATTTTATGCGTGAAATAAAATATACCAAGTGATGACATAAGTAAATAAAGTAATAAGGTGTTTATGTATTTTTAATATATCCAACCGAGCGTGTCTTCATGGGGAGCAGCACCAGTGTTATTCGTGAAAAAGAAGATCATTCAGACTTTGTGTCGACTACAGAGAGTTGAACAAAGTGACGATCAAGAACAGATACCTGTTGCCTAGGATTGACGACCTCTTTGACCAACTAAAAGGGGCGCTTATTTTTCGAAAATTGATTTATAGACCGGGTATCACCAGTTGAAGGTCAGAAATGAGGATGTGCCAAATGCAGCATTCAGGACGCATTACGGCCATTACGAGTTTCTGGTAATATCGTTTGGATTAACAAATGCGCCAACAGCTTTTATGGATATGATGAATCGGGTGTTCAAGAATTATTTGGATAAGTTTATGGTAATATTTATAGATGACATTCTAGTCTATTCAAAGATGAAGGAGGATCATACCGAACACTTAAGGGTAGTATTGGAAACTTTGAGGAGGGAGTAGTTGTATGCGAAATTCTCAAAGTGTGAATTTTGGTTAGAACGAGTGCAGTTTTTGGGGCACATCATTGACAAGGAGGGAATATCAATAGATACAGCAAAGGTGGAAGCGTTAATAAATTGGGAGCGACCAAGAACGCTGACGAAAATAAGGAGTTTCTTAGGATTAGAAGGATACTATTGAAGATTCATAAAGGATTTCTCAAAATTGTCGGGACCACTGATGAATTTGACACGGAAAGCGGTGAAATTTATGTGGTCAGAAAAGTGTGAAGAGAGTTTTCAGGAACTCAAGAAGAGATTGAGTGAGGCACCAGTATTGTCATTACCAGATGATAATGTAACGACCCCGAAATTCGACCCACTTTATTCCCTTAAATCTTGTACTTAATAAACATTATTTTCATTACGTCCAAATTTCGGTCCGTTAATAAATCTTTCATCACCTAAATTGATCCATTATTTAATTTCAATATCATCAATTACCAAATTTTCAATATAAATTTTTCTTTTTCTCAACTTAATCATTGTATTAAAACATTTGGATATTTAAAATCTTTACATCTGGATCCTAGTCCCTGGATCGCAAGCTTAACTTATTCTTTCTCTTACCAGTATCATATTTCTCAACATTTCAAATTTAATGTTGATTATAAATCCCTAATTATTCCTTTATTTCATAATTCATAATTAACCATTGAATAGTCTCTATCGTAATATCTATCTAGTACCATCACAGTTCAAAATTTAACTTTACAAATTCTGTCTGGAATGACATATACGTACATATATCACATCAATACCACCTTTTGTACATGCATACATCACGTCAATACAAGCTTTGCGAATGTATTCCTATTGAATCATTAAATAAACATATAATAATAATGTTCACAATCTTTTAGGAAAAACCGTCTCTACAAAATCTGATATTCTTGAAATTCATTTATTTCCTGCAAAAATATTATTTAAGCAAGTAATGAGCACAATGGCTCAGCAAGTTCAACAGTTTATGCTTCACATAGCACATACCTTAACATGCCCAGTGTGTGTCATACATCATGTGCTTGTGCTTCTACCATAACAATATATCTCATATATATTCATATCGTTGCACAAAGTACACATTGTGGTCATATAATCACGTATCACATAGCAAACAATTTTTATACATTTAAAACAAGAATTACATATCATACAGTCCAACATTTAACATAAAAGGGACTGAAGAACTTGCCTGACTTGTTCAATTATTTAATTGATAGCTCAGAACCCTTTCTCGAACAACCTATGACCATAAAATAGTTAAATAATAATTATTTATCCTTTTATGATATTAATTTAATTAATTACTACCATCTCTAGGCCAATTATTAATTTATATGACCAATTTTATTAACCTCGTCTCATGAAATATTAATTTAACTCAATACCAAATATATTCATTACGGACAACTCGGCTCATCGGATAAATTTTAACATAATCAGTTGCCCGGATTTTTATTTATTCATTTTCTAACCTTTAAACTCATTAGATTAATATTTAAAATATTTAAATATTAATCCCCAATATTTAATATTTTTACAAAAATATTAAATTTAATGCCCAAACATCATTTCTATACTTTTAGTATTTTTCTATAATTTTCTATGATTTTTAAACATTTATTTCAATTAAAATTAATTTCTGGGGGCAATATGGTAATTTCCGCGCCCTTAAGGACCCATTCGGCATTAACAGAAAAGGTCCGGGGCATTTCCGTCATTTTGGCAACGTTAGGGACAAATCCGGAATTTTCCGGAAAGTCCAGGGGCAATTCTGTAACTTCCGCAGCCTTGGGGACACGTTGGGTATTTCTGAAAAAGGGCAGGGGCAATGCAGTAATTTTATCGCGTTCCGGTCGGCCGCGCATTGCGTGGACCGACCCCCGGTCGTTCAAAACGACGTCGTTTTCCCCCTGATTCTGGAAACTTCCTATCGCGCATGGCGCGGTCGCCCCTTAGCCCCAGAAACGACGTCGTTTCTGGTCCCTGTTCACACACACACAGCGCCGCGCAATGCGCGACTTCTCAGAAAAATTTTCTCTCTCTTTCTCGCGAACAGTATATCAACTTCATCCAAAAAAATCCATTTTTGTTCCAAATTTTTCACACAAAACTACTCCAAAAATTATGTAATTCATACATATATATTCTAAAATTATTTGGAATAATTATTCTAATTATTTTCTATTTTCCACATAATTATTTTACCACCATAATTACACAAAATAAATTAATTAAATTCATTTTTATACCTCCCAAGCTTGATTTCTTTCCTTGAAGGCACCAAAAAATTTTCTCTTGGTGGTGGCCATGGAGTTTCCGGGTGGTGCACGGGTGGTGGTGGTGGTGGTGATGGTAGAAGAAAATATAGAGAGAAATATATGTGTATTGTTTTGGTTACTTTTGTTTTCTTTCTTTTCTTTTCCTTTTTATCCTTCAAGGCAATTAATTCTTTTGCAACTTAATACAATTCCACCGACCTTACCCACCGCCTTCAACTTTCGGATAAATTTCAAAAATCAAACATGCAATTTAATGAATTTAATACATTACGTAATTATATCGTGTAATAAATATTTTATATAACAAATATAAAATATTTATTTTAATTCACTAAAAATCATAATTTGATTTATAAATAATATTGATATCACTTTTGGGTACTTTTCTTGACAAATTTTGTACACGCATAACGCCATGCATGTAATTATATGAGGTAATTTATACCTCCAAAAATCATAAAATAATTCATATAACTTATAAAATTTATTTTTCATAATTTTTCACTCCTTTATTTGGACAACATGTTACATTAACATGTTCACGTTTCCGAAATATTATCTTTCATAAAAGTCATAATAATTACATTATACATAAATATAATTTTTAATAACTTAAAACATTCATTTTTCTTATTTATTATTCAATTTCTTTAATATTCACATTAATTTCTTTATATATAAATTATATAACTTAATATTATATAATTTATATATTTACATTCTCCTTTCTTAAATAATTTCTTAATTTCCTACAACCTTATTCCATTTAATCACCTTATATAAATTACATAATTATTCTTATATAATTTATATAATTATTATTTTCTTTATACTTTATTTTAATTTCCTTATATAAATTATATAATTTATTATTATATAATTTAAATAATTACCTTTCCTTCTCAATTAATTTCTAAACTTCTTCCAAAATTCTTGATAAACTCTAAAATCAATAATTACAATTTTACTAACTTCCTCATTAGCTTTTCATAAATTCTTGGATTAATTTAATTATTAATCCCTTAATTTTCATAATTAATAACATTTATAATTATAACAATTAAGCATAAACACATATATATACATATATAATTCATATTTCTTACATTTCCATATAATCTCATTTAAAACATAATTTCTGCACGTCCATAATAATTTTATTGCACAATTTATTGTACCTTTACATATAATTTCTTTTACTCTTAATAAATTATTTTTAAACAATTTATTTGCTTTTCAATTTCTTTAATTCCATACCATTCATCATAATCTCTGTACAGATTTAATTTACTAATTAAATCTCATCACATACATTAAATCACATAAAATAATAATTAATTTAACAACCTTTATAATTTTATCAATTAAATTCTCATTTAATATTATTAAAGAAATCCTGGAAATTCGGATCCTCACAGATAAGGGTAACTTCGTGGTATACAGTGATGCGTCGCACAAAGGGCTTAGTTACGTGTTGATGCAGCACGACAAAGTAATAGCATATGCATCACGACAATTGAAGGATTATAAAAAAGGTTATCTGACACATGATTTGGAATTAGCAAGCGGTAGTTTTCACCTTAAAGATATGTAGGCAGTATTTGTATGGAGAGAAGTATTAGATATACACAGACCACAAAAGTCTGAAGTATATCTTCACTTAAAAGGAACTAAATATGAGGCAGAGAAGGTGGTTAGAATTAATCAAGGACTATGATTGTGAGATTCTGTACTATCCTGGAAAGGCCAATATAGTCATCGACACCTTGAGTATGAAGGGTCGAAAAAAGTTGGAAATGTTGACAGCTTAAAAGGAGTTAATCAAAGAAATTGAGAAAATGGAAATAGAAGTGAAGTATTCGAAGGAGTTGGAAGAAAAACTATTTATGATGGAGACTCGTCCAAGTTTATTGGATCGAGTAAAGGAAGTCCAAGATCAAGATGAGGAATGCAAAGGTAGTGTGATGTCGCAAGCACCCAAAAATAAAATCTTACTTTGGAAAAATAAATATGTAGTAGTGTAAGTAAGAGTCAATCCCACAGAGAATGATTAATTTAATTTTGTGTTTTTGCAAACCAAAATTGGGGGTTTTTAATTTAAAGAAATAATTTAAATAAAATTAACTAAAATAAATAAGAAGAAAAAACCTTGGTTTAAGTCAAAATCCACCATCAAGAATTTACAACTGATCACTGATGCAAGAATAATTCAATTCATATTTTGAACATTCACCGTAGAAACAACTACTTGCAGGTGGAATAATTTTTCTCCTCTCTCCTTAATTTTAGATAAATAGAGCCACTTGGTCTAAATACCCTTACTAATAAACAACCTCCGACACTTGCTAAAGATTTAATTTAATAGCAGCATAAAGAATTAGAGAGATCGTTGAACTAAACAACACAAGCCACTTGTTTGCATTTAATTTAGATGAATATTCTTCCTAAGATAAAATAATCTTTTGATCTGCAAAACAATTATTAAACTTAGTTGCTTCACAAATAGTAGTAGATTAATATGAATAATAAACTAGTAGGCCTCCTAGCAATTAAACAAACCAATCATAAAATTAAGCACAGAAAAATATTCAATATTCAAAATATAAATTGAACAATTAAAATAAATTAGATCTTACAGTGTATAACTCTTGATGACTTCAATCACTTAAACCAAGAAAAAGAATTTAGCTACTCATAATTGTAGAGAACATTAAAGAATAGAAGAGAGAATTTTTATTCTAATGAGAGTTGTATGTTACATTGTGTGTCAAGCCCTCTATTTATAGGCTCCATAAACCTCATAACTTGTCCAAATCATAATAGAATTTACAATTAAAAAAAAATAATTATTATTATCCTAACCCTAATTGGAATTAATAAATAAATATAAAAATTCCTAGTTATTTTTTTCCTAATCCAAATTGCTTTTGGAGTATATTAAATTGCTTCTTTGCTGGAAACCACGTGTGCATGCTAACCTAGACCAAAAGGCTGCTCGCTGACACACGTGTAGAGAGAGAAAATCATAGCCAGCGCCTGTTACTATTGGCGCGTGTAATCCACGCGCCAATTCTTGCCTAACAAAGCCCGCACATTGCGCGGGCGTCTTTAATCTGCTGTCCGACTGCCAAACGTCGTCGTCTCATTTACGGGGCAGAATCCCGCGTGCATTGCGCGGTAGCTTTTCCGAATAATTACGGTAATGCCACCGGTCGCCAACTTCAGCTTAATTACCATTTTTCCACTCAGCCTTGCTAAATTACTTTTTTGCCATCCGATTTTTGCAGATATTACAGATATGCCCTCAGACTTTTATTTTCTTACAAAACAAAGTATAAATTAATAAAAATAATATAAAAATACTAAAAATCCTATAAATACATAATAATAAAAAAAACACCAAAAATAAATAAAAACACATAAATAAAAAGAAATATAAAAATACTATAAAATTACCTAAATTAACATAAATTAACTAAAATCCTATAAAACCTATTAAAACCAAAATAAGCTAAATAATTAAACATTTAAGCATACAATAAATATAAAAACTAAGTATTGAGGAATAAAAATATCATATAATTAGACCCTATCAAAAGGTATAAAGAAGCGGGTGTTCGAAGGAGAGGATACTAAGTTTAGGCTGGATAAGGATGGAGTACTAAGAGTAGAAGGAAGAGTGTGGGTACCTGCAGTGCCCGAACTGAAAGAGGAGATTTTAAAGGAAGCACACAGTTCAAAGTACTCAATTCATCTAGGTAGTACGAAGATGTACCAAGATCTTCGTCAACACTTTTGGTAGCCTAATATGAAGAGGCAAGTGGCAGAGTATGTTAGTAGGTGCCTAACTTACTAGAGAGTTAAAACAGAACATCAAAGACCAAGTGAATTGTTATAGCCATTGGAAATGCCAGAATGGAAGTGGGAGCACATAACAATGGATTTTATGGTAGGCCTCCCAACAACTCAAAAAGGATATGACGCGATATAGGTAATTGTGGATCAACTTATGAAGTCAGCATACTTCTTGCAGATCAAGATCAGATTTAACTTAGATCAGTTAGCGAAGCTATATGTCAAGGAGATAGTCTCAAGGCATGGAGTCCCAGTATCGATCGTGTCAAATCGAGATCCGTGATTCACATCAAATTTTTGGAAAAGTTTTTAAGAATGTGTGGGAACGCAACTGAGGTTGAGGATAGCATACCACCCTCAAACTGACGGACAGAGTGAGAGAGCGATTTAGACGCTGGAAGATATGTTGAGGGCATGTGTTATGGACTTCAAGGGTAATTGGGATTATCATTTGCCATTAGTCGAGCTCACCTATAATAATAGCTATCATACTAGTATCGAAATGTCGCCTTACGAGGCTCTATATGGAAGAAAGTGCAGAACTCCACTGTGTTGGGATGAAGTAGGAGAACGCAAATTATTGGGGGGGGGGGGGGCAGAATTGGTTCAACAGACAACAAAAATTATCAATGTGATAAAATTAAGGCTAGTTGCAGCCCAAGACAGATAGAAGAAGTACGTTGATCTACATCGACAGAAACAAGATTTCGACGTAGGGTCGTATATATTTTTGAAGGTATCTCTCTGGAATGGGAAGATAAGATTTGGTAAGAAAGGGAAGCTGAGTCTGAGGTTTATAAGACATTTTGAAGTGTTAAGAAAGATAGGAGAGGTAGCTTACAAAATAACTTTGCCTTCGGAATTGGAGCACGTTCATAATGTTTTCCACGTGTCAGTTTGGCGGCCCTATAAACCAGACTACAATCTTGTAATAAAATATGAACAAATCTAATTTGAAAAGGATTTGACTTATGAAGAAGTTCCAGTTCAGATAATTGATAGGAAAAATCAAGTTTTAAGAAATAAAATAATACATTATGTAAAGGTAATTTGGAGGAACAACAATGCTAAGGAAGCTACGTGGGAATTCGAGGAAAAGATGCAAAAAGATTATCCCCATTTCTTCGTGTAACCTTGTATTTGTGATTCCGGGGACAGAATCCTTATAAGGGGGGAGAATGTAATAACCGAGAAATTCGCTATAATTTTTTTTTTTTTGTGGAATAAAATTTTGCAAGTTTATTTTGTGCAATTATGAGGTGTGTGTGTGTGTGTGTGTGTGTATATATATATATATATATATATATATATATATATATATATATATATATATATATATATATATATACGTGGGTTTAAATTAAGAACGCTACGTGATGATTGCAATTAAGGTGTTATATTAACTTGTACCTAATGACTTAAATTAATTAATTTAATTAGGAAACAAATGTAGTGACCACGTGAATTAATCTTTTTACATGTGTTATGATTTAATTAACCAATTCGAAGATTGGTTGTGTTTTGGGTATCGTATGATGCTAATTAATTTATTTAAATTGATTAATTGGGATTATGGGAGTAAGGTCCAATAATTATCTTATTTGACCTAATCTATTAAATTGATGTGTTGGAGGAGGGGGGGGGGGGGGGGGCTGTCATTATATTTAATAAACACAAATGGGCTGATTATTGAAACAAGGATTCAATTTAATTAAAACCCATGTTATATTTAATTAAACCCAAACCTTGACCCAACTTGATGTTAGAGCAGCCCAATACATTATGAGGTAGCATTACTTATAACTAAACCCAATCTTTGACCCAAATGCTAAGTGAATCCAGCAGCCCAAACACCTATTTAAATTAAAGTGTGAAAACCATCAGCTGTGATATTCATTCTGGGACAATTTAGCAAACAAGAGAGCTCGTGAGATGCAATCATTACAAGTCAGTTGTGTATGGCATCTTAGTCTGCCCAAGGAGTGTATAACAGAGGTGTTGGCTGTCCTAGGTTGCAGAAATAGAGTCCTACTTAGGGTTGATCATGGAGGTGAGTATACTTCTATTAAATCAGCAACTTAGCCATTCCAACCCTTCACCTTATTAGCTAAGTGTATTAGCTAAGAAGAGTGCAATAGAGAGGGAGAGAAAGAGAATCTAACTGGGAAAAGAGAGAAGGAGAGCCTATAAAATTTCAAAAGAGAAGAAAGAAGCCAACAACTTGTTCTCTAATTCAACACTCATTTAAGGTTAAAAGTGATTCCAACTTATTCCTCCTAGTCCCTTATGTTAAATTATGTTCATAGTTGTTATGCTACTTGGGTTGTGGGAGTTGTTGTGATTTGGGGATCATGTAGGATCCATGGAAGGTATAAGGATGAATATGGCTAAAGTTATGTCCTTTATGTGTCAATATATGTGTAATGTGTTGTAGATCATTTGCATGCATGCTAGGTGCTTGACAAAAGCTCTCAATGAAATGTTCTTCTGAGATTTATTATTCAAGAATGTTTTCAAAAGACTGGTTTTACCAAAAGATTTGCTATGTGTGTAAATAACATGTTTGAATCTATGAAGTGTATGCATGTGATCATATGAAGGTCTTATTGAGGTACTAAAGATGATTCATGTATAGGAATCATACACCTTCATAGTGTTTTAGTAGTTGAGGTATGTATGCTAGCTGTTGTCATCATAAAGTGAAGCATATACTAAGTGATTGAGTCACCATTTGCATGAATCAAGAAAATATGATATGTGCTATTTCATAATGTGAGATAAGTGTGTAGACAAGCATGGTGATAATTGTAAACCTTGTGAAAATGTTTTTCAAACTAAACAATGGTCATAATACCAAAATGGTTTTCAAAGCTTCATAATGGTCAAGCATGCCTATTATGTGTCTAACATTAAAGCATGTTATGTTGGCAAGATTCAAGTTATATGCTATATGTATGAAAATAGTTTTCAAAACTTAATATGTAAAGCATGTTTTGTAATGAAAATGAGTCAAGAAATGCATGCTAGAAATCAAGAAAATAAAGATTTGTGTGAAGTGCATGATGTTTAAGGTTTGCTTGTATGCGTTAGAACATCAAATTTCTAAAATTCTGGATTTTTGGCCAAGCGCACCTGCGCTCAGGGTGAGCACAGTTGCGCCTGAGTGTTCTGTCATAGATTTTGTACTAGAGCGCACCTGCGGTCATGATAAGCGCAACTGCGTCCGAACCTTCTGTCAGTTTCTCAACGTGCAGCGCACCTGCGGAGCAGGGGAGCACACCTGCGGTGCACCCAGTGCACCTACGCTTGGGTCCAATGCAGTTGCGCTCGACCCTTTTGTTTTCAAATTGTGATATTTTTCCTATTTCGCTAAGTGGTCGTCATGCATGCCTATATGTGATCTAGTTGAACTACATGATTGTTATAACATATAGATTGAGTCTAAGATAAGAGAAAATGTTATAATGAACCTAAATTAGGTAGCATTTAAAGTAAAATGCTATAACTTGAGCTTAAATGAATAGATCTATGTCATGATTGCCTAACCTAAGTGATACGTGTTATGTGTAAGCATGTATGTGTAATGATTCTAGCTTTGTAAATGGGTACGCTTAAGTTAAAAGGTAAAGGAGATATACTATGTGATTGGTAACCGAGATAGGAAGGTTTAATATTTAGGTTATGTGCTAAGTGTGAATCAGACTAGTACGTTAGAACTAGCTCGTATCTAAGATAAATGATCAGATTGACATTTGTAACTTAAAACTAATGAGTGGGACGACATTATTATCTATGTAGGCGTTAGACGCAGCGAAGCGTTAAGCGTAATCGACAACCGAGGCAAGTTTTCTAACCTTACTCAAATTATATTGAGCAAGTTCTTTTACCTATGCGCACTACATTATTTCGGTGCAAACTTTGTGAATTCAAATATCATGATTCGAACCCATTTTTTGACGTTAAAGTATCTGTATGTCATGAATGCACTTACGTGCATTTCAAAAGCCTTTCAATTGTTGAACCGACTTTACATTTTAAAGTTCTTACGTATAAGTGTTGTGAAATGTAGGTCTAAGCCATTGTTTGGCTAGATCAATAATGCCGTGATAAATGGAATTCTATGACTTTTAATGCTAAACCAATCCATATTGTACTGGTGCGGTATCTGTTAAAGCTGAAATGAACAACCCTCTTAGTAGGGGCTTAAAACTATAAATTTTGGGATAAAATTCCTATATGACAGTTGCATCGCTAGATGTTTTATATTGTGCACAATGTATCCGTATGATGGGTTGATCCCCCAAAGTACACATCTTTGGTTATTATCAATTACTATATAGATTTTTAATAGTCTTAACGATATTTGTCTTATGACTATTGGTTATTGTCATCCTTTACATAATGTCAATAATCTTAACGAAGTTCAAGGTCACTTGACCATCAACATTCAAATTCTTCGATTTTGAAATATAAAGTAAAAGGTTATGCATATTTTTCGATTGTCCAATTTATAAGAAATGTTATCATGTTTTAAAACCCTTTTATATACTTGTTGAGCCATTTGTTGCTTACACTTGCTTAAACTAAACATTTCCACAAAACTCGAGTTTTCGAAAGGTTCCAAGAAGGACAAGGGTAAAGGGAAAGCTAATGAGTAGTTGTTTTATTATTATTCCGTGTAAACTTTTAAATTCATGTTCTTAAGACTTTTGTTATGATGTAACGTTTTGTAATGAAGGTTAGTTAAACTTGAGATATTATGTTTTTAAGATGAACGATGTATTTAATTATTGAATTTAATGATTGAATGGGTAGATAGTTGTGTATGATGTTGTACCATGAGCACCGAATTTGGAGTTTAGAGAACTCGGATTTGGGGACATCACATTTATAATCCGTCTATTAAGTTCATATAAATTATCCCAATTAATTATTCACAATTAATTATTTAACACATTAGCACACGCAAATATTTAGCCCAAAAATATTTAAATCTAAATTTACAATCCATTCGTAATCAGACTAATTGCTATAGCTAAATAATACTCAAACACACAAAATATAATAAACAATTCATATGTAATCAACTATAATTAAAAAGAAAGAGAATTAATTTAAGCTAAACATTGGGTTTCATTGCAATCTTAAAATAAAATTAGTTCATAACTAAATAATAAATCATCCACAAATAATTCAACATATCTAAATTACAAAAATAAAAGGAAAAGATAAGAGATTCAAATCCGTGTTTTGATATCCGCTTGTCACCTGGATCATAATCTTCAATCCCCAAGCTTTTGCCGTCAATTCTTGAATCATTCGCGTCGGAGATTTGCTTCAAATCTAATAAAATTCTATTCCTAACTATGTTAGATCTATGTAATTCTATGTTAATCCCCCTAAAAATATGTCTTTTAACATGTATTTATAAGTTACATATCAAATCTCTAATATATGTGGAGAACCCAATCCAATTCGAAGTTAAAAATATATAATAAAAAAAACATCCAAATCAAGTCTGGCCCGACCCCCAGTGCCTCGGTGCTCATTTTCTTCATGTTTTCAGCGCCTAGGAGTTGAATACTCTACCAACCAGTGCCCCGACGCTGCCCATAAGCCATATTCCAGTACACTGGCGCTGTAACATTTTTTGCTCTGATGTCTTTTGGGAAAACGGTCATCACTTTCTCATACGAACTTCGATTGAGATGATTCAAGATGTTACGAAAATTTGAGAAATAAATCTGCAACTTTCATGTTTTAGGATTTGAAAGATTTGAATGGATCATGGTCAAAATCAGGCTTAAAGTGACTACTGCGTAATTGACAAGCTGAAAATCCAAGCATATCAAATCCAAATTTTGATCCATCAAGCCTTTGCTCTAATTCCCACAAAATAAAGTCAAGACATATAAAACTAACATAAAACACGTAAAAATTACTTAAAATACTTAAGAACTCACAAATTATTAAGTTAAAAGTTAATCAATACATATGTATAAAACTCACGTATCATATAACTACTTTTTAGCATTATCTTTTAAAGCAGATGTGATAAATCTTTGCCTAATAGAATCTTCAGAAAATTGTTGAATTTTTATTAAAGCAAAAACTTTCTCAAATTCCTAAATTCCTAAATATGAATTTTCTATCTTAGTAAACCTAGGTAACATATTTATAAAATGCGGTTTAAGTTCAAAATTATTACTAGTTGCCGGTAGTAGATTGATTCACGAAGGCTGGGTATAACGGGAAAGATAACATCGATCCCTTAAAGAGACGGTTTATGTGACCTCCATTTTTCTTAAAGTGAGATCTTTTAAAGTGAATTTTGAAAAATTAAGTCTTCTCACTAATCGGGATGTTTTGTCCTTAATCCTCACTTTTTGCATACACTACTTAGCAAATAAGCAAATAAGCAAATAAACAAATAAGCACACAAAAATAAATAAAAGAAAATAATAATAAATAGAAAAGAAAAACACTACTTCTAAGGTCAACCTAAATAAAATCGAGACAGCTCTTAACTGTTCCAAGTTACACCTTAAGGTCTACTAAATTTGAATTTAATTACATCACTAGTTAGGTCAGTGTAAGAACAATGGGTGTAAGAACAATGGCTGTTTCTCTGTGGGTACAATGTCTAATTGAATAACTAGGCATTCTTTAGGCGTATGCCTTTTAACCCACTTACTTAGACACCAGTAGTTAGATTAATTAAGAATGTAACCTCTTCTTGGAGTCCCTTGTCCCAATTGAGCTCGATAGTCCTAAGGGCTAATGTCTACTTGATTATATTAAGTCAATGTTATGCAAAATTGGGTTATTTGCGGACCAAAGAAGGGTGACGAAATCCCCACATTATCTTGTTACAGGTTTTTGCCCTTAATTTATATTAAAAATGAAAATGCACAATTAAAAATAACCGTCAGCAAATAAAATGTCCTAAAACTATGTGAATTACGAAATTATGAGAAATTTGACGTATCTCAATCCTCCATCAATTACCACAGTTCATATTTAATAAAAAAAAACCTAAGTAGGATGTGCTCTACGTGAGTGAATGTGGCAATAGTTTTTAAACTAAAAATAATAAACTAAACTATTATTTTTTTTATTTTTTATTTCTAATTTTTAAATAAACTACGGAGATACAAAGTACTAGAAAAAGCGCAGCACAAAATTTGTATCTTTTCGCTCATTCGATCCGCTTCGATAATCCTGAAAAAAATTAAAAAAAAATATTAATGTTAAAAACTAATTCGAAGAAATAAAAATTAAATCTAGTCCTCGGCAACAGCGCCAAAAACTTGATGTGATAAAATTATGTACTGCAAGTGCACAACTGTCTATTATTGAACTGACAAGTACATGTCGAATCACAAAAACTAGATTAATTATCAAAACCTTAATTTATATTCCAGGAAAATTAAAAATAAAAATGATAGAGATCATTAATTAACTAAATAATGTAAATTTAAAATTAATAATGAAAACTAATAATGAAAAAAATTACCTAGAAATCCAAATTCACTAAATACGAACATAATATTTAAGTTCTTCTTTTCCTAAATTAATTTTCAATTTAGTTTTTCATTCCCTTTAAAAATAATAATTCATATAATTAATACGGGTAAGCATATATAAGTAATGAAAAAAATCACAAATTATCTATAATTTATCAAAATCTCGTAATTAATATAAGAACAACAACAAATTTTACGCGAATGTAAAATAAATGAATAAACAATTATGCATTAATATCGGAACATAAATAAAATATTAATGTGTAATACACATTTTCATCATCATCCTCGTTATTAAAATTTTAGTTAGACATGCAATTTAAAATAAAAACAAATAAAATTATTACTACTATTAATTGTATAAAATATAATTTAACTACTTTTAAGTATTACATGAACATTTAAACACTAAAGCAGGATCATTAAAATAAACAATTAAATAAACATATGAGAACTAAATTTTAACATACATGAATAGAATAACCGAAAAGGAACAGGGATGAAGTTAACAGAATTTGAAATCAAATCATTAACATTATATTAAATAACAATCATCTTCCTGCGTTTAAGGAGAAAGAGAGAGAATATAACACACCACTTGTCTAGGAAGCCTCCCGTGAAAGAAACAAAGAAAAAGAAACTAAAATTCTCTAACCAGGCTACTAGACGAAAAGCACAAGGAAAAGGAAAAATTCACACACCCTCTCCTCAAAACAAAGACTCTTATTTATAGGACAAATAATTTGTACCTTAATCTAAATTCAAGTAACTTGGTCTCTTCTTTTGTTTTTTTTGGCTTTAACTTCTACATGATAATCTTGTAGTCTTTTTCTTCCTTTAAACCTGGAATATTATCTTTTACTTGATCAAAAGATAAATGAATTATTATCTCCCACAAAACAAAATAAAATATATTAGTTAAATAAAATAAACATATAAAATAATAAATATGAAAATATTAAAATGCATAATAATGTGTATATCAATTGGCATTAGTTTAAATTCTGCTGTCGTTATGCGGTTATAAAACTAAATTAGGCTGTTTTTTAAAATATCTAAACAAATCAGAATTTGAAATATTGGTCAATCCCACTTTAGAATGTCCAGTGTTTCCTTAAGGATTCTAGCAAAGTTGGAGTTAATTTCAATCTAGATACAAGCTGAAGTGTCTTCGAGCTCGCAGTTGTATGGTCTGTGATAAGGTTCCTACAGCTTAGCTTTTATTAATTCATCCTGCTGCATATATTTCACATATTATTCAGTAGTCATTCCCATCATTAGTTACCTTCTTTCTCCCCTTCTATGATAACAGGCGAATTGTTGACGGATTCCATCCATTTGTAGGTTATGTAGAGAATCTTGAGAAAATGAACCTACACGATATATTCTTAAAATACGGAGTGGTAAGTTAACATTGTCCTTACTTATTTTTTTCTCTCATCCAAAATAAGTTTTTAATTACTGAATTCCAGAACTTCAAAAATTCAGATTTCATATCAGTAATGTTCGTTTTAGTAAGAATATTTTTCATTTGGTTGATTAAAGATTGAATAAAATAAAGTGGGATGAAAAGATAGTTGAACACTCGTGGAGATCACTCCCATAGACACAATTAAAATTCTAGTGCACTAGCTGCCAGCATAAAGGAAGATTCCTATCCTACCCAAACTAAGAGCTGCACATCTTTCGGCTCATAATTTTGATGAGTGTGAGAGCAAGCAGGTAAATGCCACTTCATGTTCGCCAGGAGGAAAAAAATTACTGTTGAAATTAACTAAAACTAATGAAGCTTTCCAAGCAGCTTAATTATGCACAGGAACTTAGGATTGAGAAATCTTTGACTGCACTCCAACTTGTAGCAATGGCTATGAACAGGGCCATAGATGGAGATCGTTTCAGCGGGAACCCAACCATATTTGTGCTATGCATCATAAAGATAACTTCAAACTTCAGTTCCCCGGAAGAAAAATTGATTCTAATAAGTGGAAATTAATTATCAAAGAAAGATTGAAACATTTGCTTCGATAATAGATGGAAAAATCAAGTTTGATCCTCATCCAATAATCATAGAATCTTGGGTTGCATTGAGGCATACTGTGGGTTACATTTGTGTTCAAGCAGTTGGATTCTTGCCGCTAATTGAAGCTATGATTGCCGGAGAAGGATACACAAGTAATGAACTTGGTGCGAAGATCAATACTTTAGAGGTGACAGTGAATTACCCGGACCCATGGTGCATGCTTTGTCTTTTCACTGTTTACATAATTTCATTCTATAAGATATATTGTGCAAACAAAGAGGTTCAAATACTTGAAAGTTCAGTAGATGTTGGAGTTTCCAGTATTGCTAAGGGAGCAGTCAATTAAACCTTGGAGATGGCAATGTTCTAGTGGCCGAATGGTCGTTTTTCATCTTGAACCTGAAAATGATGTTATAATAGTCACAGCTGATGCCGATCCAAATATTCTTATTAACATAACGATTGCTCAAACAACGCGTCTCTACCAAATTATCAATAGAACAGTTCAACTTTTGATTCAACTAGTTTTTTTTCTATAAAAATTAATTTTACTGCATTTAAATTTTAAGAAAATTGCAAACTATAAGTAATCGTATAATAAAACTACCATACTATACCGCATTTTAGTCTGTGTAGCATATCACTACTCGCATTAGTTCCACAAGCCAAAACAAAACGCGTTCCAGATAATACAGATAGACAGCTCATTCTTTCTCTGTATATATAGCTTCCAAGGATCTAGAAGTATAAGACGGCTCTAGTAGTTACTAAACAGGGATCATCTCGCCCACATTCTCGCAAAAAACATACAGGTAAAGATGGAAAATCAAGGAACACAAAATGCCCTCATGTGGTGCCTGGCAATCAACAGGTTTAGACATACTTTTTTTGGCTTTTTGGCTAAGAATTAGTGGTCTCTGTATTTATTAATTTAATATTTGATATTTCGGATATTGTTTCACATAATATTAAATTTAATTTATTTTTTGAGGGGGAGAGTCCACCATAATTGCTTGTTATTAGAGCTCTTAAGTGTGTCTTGGATTTGCACTGCATCCTTGGCCTGGCGTTAGGGGTGAGCAAAAAATTGAAATTGGCCCCGAAACTGTACCAAAAACCATCCAAATTGCACTAATGGTTCTGGCGTATATGATGATTTTAGGATTGTTGAAAAATTACATTTGCGGTTTGACTTCGGTTTCTGTAGTCCATCGCACCACACTAATAATGGCTAAAACGACGTTGTTTTGGTTTGTTTTTAAAGTCTCATTTAATATATTTTATGTTCTTTTAAAAGTAATATATTTTTATATATCTTTTTAATCATTTATCAATCATATTCATCCTCATATTCATTATGACTTAATCACTAATATAAAACTACTTTTTCAACATAAACTTATTACATTCTAATGAATATTTATAAAATTAAAATACAAACAATAGAATCTGATATTTTGAAATCTTATTAATAGGGGGTTGTGGGGAGTTGTTGGCTCCCTGACTACTGACCACTCAACAAACACTCCCATCATTAACACATGCAGGAAAGAGAAGTCTAATTAACTAGCTAATAATATACTAACTAGAAACTATGGACTCCACTTGTTTCTTAACACTTATATTTTGATTGAGCTTTCTAGCCCCACTTATATATATATTCACTACAAAAAAATGAACATTCAACAACGATTTTTCGGACAATTACTTATAAAGTCGTTGCCAAAAATACATGTTTAGTAACGAAATTTATCGTTCGTTATGCTTTGTGAAAAACCTTCATTTTTCATAACAAAATTTATAGGTCGTTGCAAAATTTCGTTACAAATTCGTTGGCGGAAAAAAATAAAATTCCCGCGTATTTACTTTTTGTTGCCAATGTGTTGGCGATAAAAAATTATCTTCCGCCACTTTATTTTTCCTCATCGTGGGCAACAAAAAGTTTGTTGTTGCTATATTTCATAGCCTAATATGGACCACATTCATTGTCAACAATTCTTCTTACGTTGTGTATTCTGTACAATTTTTTGGAGCAACTATTAAAATGTTTCCTTAAATTAAGTTAACCCCAATAAGCATATTTCGCTCTCTTTTTTTTTTCTTTCCAAAACGCATCGTTTTTTATTTTTAAATTATTACTATTTTATTTCTTTTTGGATAACTATTCTTTTGCATTAGACTATAAGTAATGATACTCACATTTTTATTGTCCGTCATATTTGTCTATTAATTTTATCATCATATCATCTGAAAACCATAAACCAAATAAAATAAAATAAAATAATAAAAATAAAAATATCATAATTATGTGTGTGGATATGTATATTACATATATAATTTTGTAATATATATTATCTAATACATTAAACATTTCAATAAGTATGGAAAAAAAAAATAACATTAGTTCAAACTTGTATAAGTATCTAAAACATTGGCTTTTTGCTGATAGAAAAGATCAATATACTCAAACTGGTACCTCTAGAACTGATCATTCGGTTACAACCGAACCGAATAGACTATTCGATTATAACTGAAAATCGAAATTGATAAAATTTTAATATCCAAATAACTAACCAAATTATTAAATAATCGAATTTCCTATTCAGTTATTTCGGTTAATAACCGAAATTAAATTCTATTTTTTTAAATAAAAAAAAAATCATTTCAATTTTAAATACTAAAGCTTCCAATTAGTAATTAAATAATTAATAACAATCAACAACTGTAAGACCCCGAATTTATGAAATACAAAATTTAATTTTTCTTCATATATATTTTTCCTGAAACAGTAAATGGTTAAATTGACAAAATTGAAAGTTAAGGATGTTATGTGTAAATTTTATTTTGTCGGACAATATTCTTTTTGTCGGGGAATATTCGTTTTGTCGGGGAATATTCGGGCCGTACGACGGCGCCGAAATAACTAATTATTGGTGGAGCCCACAACGGAATAATTGTCGGATATAGAAAACGACAGAAGTAACCTTTTTAAATAAAAATAGTCAACGGTGTTAACTGTTAAAATACCGGTGATAAAAGAATAGTAGCATACGGTAATTTATGGTATTTTATTGTGGCACACGGTATTCTACAGTAGCACACGGTATTGCACAGTGTCTCATATTATTGACACCATAACTGTTACGCATCATTTCATCAATAATTGTCACTGCATAATATTTTATATTATCGATTCAATTATTGTTGCTACACAGTATTTTGCATTATTGATTCAATAATTGTCATTACACTGTATTTCATATCATTGACTCAATAATTGTTGCTGCACTGTTTTTAAAATTATTAAGCCTGATAATTGTCACTGTAGCAAATACACTATAATTTATATTATTAAATTAATAAAAATATGTAACGTGTTTCTTATATTATTGTTGAATTATTGTTGTAACATTATTTTATTTTATATGTTGGACTCACAGGAAGAATAATTAAATTTAAAAAAAAAATAAAATAATAAATTTTACTATTTGGAATAATAACGTGAATAGTAACATGTGGGACCCATGTGGGGCCCACATGAAAATTAAAATGTGAGAATTGAGCTGGAAGGTTGGCAGCCGACTGCTGCCAATTTAGAAAGAATGAGGCAGGCGTGTATCACGCCTGCTGCCACCTACCACGCATAGTGAAAATTTTCTCCTATAAATAGCTTGCTCAGCTGAATAGAAAAATCACACCTAAAATATAAAATTTTTCTATAAGAATTTTATGAGTTTTCTCTGAGAATAGTAAGGTTATTTTGAGAGTTTGAAAGCCAAAAGGAGTGCAGGAATTTTTCAAGTTGATCAACCTCATTTAAATCAATATCCAGTCACGTGTTAAGGTAAGGGGTATCACTCTTTTCATCATCATAAATGGATATTATTTTCTTTCTTACTTGAAAGGATTATCATTCTTTGATTCTCGAAAATAATATCGTTTCTTTCTTGTGCCATTTACTTCCATGTATTAAATTGTGGGAATAACCTTACGGCGCGGTTTACCGCCTGTTGGTGAATAACCTTTTGTATTCATTCCTTATTAATCTTTGAGAATAACCTTACGGTGCGGATTATCGCCTGTTTGGTGAATAACTCTTCGTATTCAAATTGATGGGAATAACCTTACGGCGCGGATTATCGCCTGTTTGGTGAATAACTATTCGTATTCAAATTGATGGGAATAACCTTACGGTGCGGATTATCGCCTGTTGGTGAATAACCCTTTTTATTTGTCTCGTGTGGAAATAATTTGTCTACACGAATTATCACATGACACTTTTATTCCATATTCGTAAGTGATATCATTTTCCTTTATACTCATAAGGGATACCATCTTTTTCATCTTCCATTATTCAAACTTACTATGGTAAGGGATATTAATTTCCCTCACCTTTTGTTAATCAAACCTGCTACGGTAAGGGATATTATTTTCTTTCATACTCCTAAATCGAAACTTATTATGGAACTATTGCTTCTATAATTCCTGAAAATATTATATGTTCCATAATAGTTGAACTTCATTATTTCAACTGAACCTTCCTATTTACGGGAACCTTTCTATTGAACTGTAACCGTTATTCTGAACTGTGGATCTTGAATATCATTTTTAAATTTCACTCCACATCATGTTGACAATTTGGACATTATTTGAATCTGCACAAAGTAAACTTCTGATACTTATTGTTTATCCTGTTATTCTGTTCATCATTTGTATCACTGTTATTTGTATTAATCATCAAGAATCAAGCTGTTGTGAATATCTGTGGCCGGGGGCACAGATGTGATATAATTGTTGAACAGATGATAGGTTAAAGGCGATATACTAGGTTAAAGGCGATACATCTGTTCGGTGTCTTTTATGGCACGTGGTGAATGTTCTCTTTGGCCCGTAGTGCAAAGATGAACTGTTGGTTGGTATGATTATGACCAAAGGCTGAATCTGGTATAATCATGACCATTGGTGCTTTATTGAATATCTTTGGCCCGTAGTGCAAAGATGAACTGTTGATTGGTATGATTATTACCAAAGGCTGAATCTGGTATAATCATGACCGTTGGTGTTATATTAAATGTCTTTGGCCCGTAGTGCAAATATGAACTGTTGATCTGCATGATTATGATCAGGAACTGTGAATTTTTATTATCATGACTAATGGTATTTCAAATGATAAAAGTTGATGATATTTTTACAAAAAAGAGAAGCGAGTGGACATTATAGTCTGCATTATTCTTCTAATAGATTGCTCATTCCGCTACTATTATTGATCTGAACGTTGTTTAAGAATTTAACTACAGTTTTTGATATAAACCTTGTAGTCTATTGTATTCTATCAAGAACTCAACTGTTGAAGGCTAATGATAATTTATTCGTCATTATCTTAGTCATGATATTTCTTACTGGGCTATTTGAGCTCACCCTTTCTTTTCGTTCCATTGTTTTTCAACAGGAGATGAGAACGTAACGGGGTCTAGCCGGGGAATGGAGTGAGAGTGCGGGGATAGCTATCATAGTCTTCACGTGTTATAAAATAGTGTGACAATAATAATGAAGACTTAGTTGTGTTGTATTATCCACTGTATTGTTGTACGTTGTATTTCATTGTAATAATTTTGTTGTAGTCTTTTGACGACTCAAGTTTGGGCTGTGTGGGCTCAGATTTGGGGGCGTCACAGTTGGCATCAGAGCTTAGGGATATGGTCTTTAATGGAGATCTGGGGTTAGAACTAGGAGGGGAGAGACGAATAGAATCAGTCACTAGTGTGTCCTACCTAAATTAGATTTTATTATCTAATGAGTTGATTTGAATATAGGGACATGAAGTGATGAGTCAGTTTGTTTAAACTAACATTTATTTTGTGACCACAGTTTAGTATGGCATCTGGAAATCAAGAGGTTAACTACGAAATACCCGAAGCGAATGTAGCCGAAAATCAAGAAGCCACAAACAATCCTCCTGCCAACTCAGGAAATAATATTCCTGATAACATGATGAATGATGGATTCTTTAGGAATTTCATGCAGTTCATGCAAAATCAGGCAAGAGGAAATCCAGTTAACAATAACGGTAGAAACGCTGGTAATTTGAGGATGATCACTGTCAAGCAATTTAAAGAATTGGGACCACCTGAATTCCACGGGAAGCCTGACCCACTCAAAGCGGAGGCATGGCTGAAGCAGACGACAAAAATACTTGATGTCCTACAATGCGCTGATGATCAGAAGGTGCCTTTTGCTACCTTTATGTTTCGAGGTGAGGCGGATCACTGGTGGGAAGCGGTAAAACGTATCCACCCTTCAGCACTTGAGATGTCTTGGACAGAATTCCAAGAGCTATTTAATGAAAAGTACTTCCCAGAAAGCATCCGCCATATGAAAGAGGTGGAATTCATTAAGCTGGAGCAGGGAAACATGACAGTTTCCCAATATGAAGCTAAGTTCGCCGAGTTATCTCGTTTTGCCACCCATCTAGTGGATGACGAAGCACGAATGAGTCGGATGTTCCTAAGAGGTTTGAGACTCAAAATTCGTCAACAACTTAGCTCTCATAAATTCAGTTTGTATTCAGATGTTGTGGATAGGGCTCAAAGGGTGGAGCAAACAGATGAAACATTGCAGCCAAGACTTAATGATCAGCATAGAGAAAGGAATGACAACAACCACAGGAACGAGAACCATCGAGGAGGTAACCAACACTTCGGTGGTAATTCCACATCAAATAACAGAAGAGGAGAATCCAGTGGGAACAATTTCAAAAGAAAGAGATTCCATAATAATTATGGAAGGGCACCAGCACCAGTACCAGCACCAGCACCGACCCCAGTTTCAAGGGGAGAAGATCGACCACCAGTAAGATGCTATAGGTGTGGTCAGGAAGGTCACATCAGCCCAAACTGTACACTGCAGTCCAAAAAGTGCTACAGTTGTGGGAAAGAGGGTCATCTTGCGCGGTTTTGTCCTGCCACAAAATCGAGTCCAGCTGCAATGATGATACCAAAAGCTAGCGCGGATAAGGGAAAATCTGTAGTTCAAGGGAGAGCTTTTGTTGTGACATCCCAAATGGCACGAAACTCGAACGAGGTGATAACCGGTAAGCTATTCATAAATTCTCGTGAAGTCTACGCTTTGTTAGATACTGGTTCTACCCATTCTTTTATCTCACCTGCATGTGCTCAGCGTTTAAACTTAACTCCTGAAAATTTGGACTTTGACTTATCAGTTGAAACCCCATTAGGAGAAATGACCATTACATCTACTGTCTATAAATCTTGCCTAGTTCAAATCAACAACCTCACATTACCTGTTGACCTTATTTCTTTGGAGATGCATGAATTTGATGTGATTTTAGGAATTGATTGGTTGACTACCCATCATGCTAAAATTGATTGTTTTCATAAGATTATTAGTTTTCATATTCCTAATCAACCTGTCATGCAAATTCATGCAACTAAACCATTGAAATCTATAACTGTTATTTCTAGCCATAAAGCCATTCGTTTATTGAAAAATGGATGTCAAGCCTTTTTAGCTCATGTCACTGATTTGAACAAAAATACGTCAAACTTGAATGATATTCCCATTGTTAATGAGTTTTCTGACGTTTTTCCGGAGGAACTTCCTGGTTTACCCCCAAACCGTGAAATTGAATTTTGTATTGATCTTGAACCTGGTACCAAGCCCATTTCCAAAACTCCATACCGAATGGCTCCCATTGAACTTCAAGAGTTAAAAGTCCAACTACAGGAATTGTTGGATACTGGTTTCATTCGTCCGAGTGCATCACCTTGGGGTGCTCCTGTTCTATTTGTGAAGAAGAAAGACGGGAGTATGAGATTGTGCATTGACTACCGAGAATTGAACCATGTCACCATCAAAAACAGGTATCCGTTACCTCGAATTGATGACATGTTTGATCAATTACAAGGTGCTCAACATTTCTCAAAGATTGATCTCCGTTCTGGATATCATCAGTTAAAGGTTAAAGCTGAGGACATTCCAAAGACTGCTTTCAGAACTCGTTATGGGCATTATGAGTTTTTAGTCATGCCTTTTGGACTAACCAATGCTCCTGCAGCTTTCATGGACATGATGAACCGAATATTCAAGGAATATTTGGATCATTTTGTGGTTGTCTTTATTGATGACATCCTCATATACTCCAAAAATCGTGAGGATCATGAACAACACCTGAGATTGATACTCCAGAAGCTCCGTGAGAACAAATTATATGCCAAGTTGAAGAAATGTGAGTTCTGGCTTGAGGAGGTCACGTTTCTTGGGCATGTGATTTCTAGTCAAGGAATATCAGTCGATCCTGCGAAGATTGAAACGGTACTAAATTGGGAACAACCCAAGACAGTAACCGAAGTCCGAAGTTTTCTGGGCCTAGCTGGTTATTATCGGAGATTCGTAGAAGGATTTTCTCGAATCGCCACTCCATTAACTCAGCTTACTCGGAAAAGCACAAAATTCATATGGAGCGAGCAATGCGAGAAAAGTTTTCAAGAGCTTAAGAGGAGACTTGTTTCAGCTCCTGTTCTGACCATTCCATCAGGATTGGGAGAATTTGTCATATACAGCGATGCTTCAGGCAAAGGTCTAGGCTGTGTCCTTATGCAACATGGAAAGGTTATAGCCTATGCCTCTCGACAACTCAAAGATTATGAGAAAAATTACCCTACTCATGATCTAGAGTTGGCAGCAGTCGTTTTCGCGTTGAAGATATAGAGACACTACTTGTACGGAGAGAAAGTGGATATCTATACGGATCATAAATGTCTCAAGTATTTCTTCACCCAGAAGGAACTCAACATGCGACAACGACGTTGGCTTGAGCTGTTGAAGGATTATGATCACACAATCCAGTATCACCCGGGAAAGGCGAACGTTGTAGCTGACGCTTTGAGCAGAAAATCTTATGCGAGTACAAGTGCACTGCTGACAACACAAAAGCGTATTTTGTACGACTTGCAAAAGATGGAGATACAGCTAAAGACACCAGGGACCCACTCGAAGATTGCTCACGTGCGAGTAGAACCAGCTTTAATCGATAAAATTAAAGCTGCTCAAGCTACCGATCCGGAACTGATAAACATGATAAAGAAAGTACAAGAAGGTACCATTCCCGAAGCAAGAATCGACGAGAAAGGAATACTTCGAGTCAACTCTCGACTCTGTGTTCCTAACGATCCTGAATTAAAGCATAAAATCATGATGGAGGCACACAACACGCTATTTGCAATCCACCCAGGAGGTACCAAGATGTATCGAGATCTTCGACATACATTTTGGTGGAACAATATGAAAAGGGAGATTGCAGAGTTTATCTCAAGGTGCTTAACTTGTCAACGTGTCAAGGCAGAGCATCAAGTACCTAAGGGTCCTTTACAACCACTTGAGGTTCCCGAATGGAAGTGGGAACACATCAATATGGATTTCGTGACGGGTCTTCCCAAAGTTTCTCAAGGCTTAGATGCAATTTGGGTCATCGTAGATAGATTGACCAAATCCGCTCATTTCTTGCCTATACGAGAAAACTTTTCACTTGAACGTCTTGCCGGTATGTACATAAATGAGATCGTGAGATTGCATGGCATGCCAGTTTCCATAGTTTCTGATCGAGATCCTAGATTCACTTCACGCTTTTGGATCAGTCTACAAAAAGCTATGGGCACTGAACTACGTTTTAGTTCTGCATACCATCCTCAAACGGACGGACAATCGGAAAGGACGATCCAGACCCTCGAAGATCTTTTGAGACTTTGCGTACTAGATTTCAAAGGAAGTTGGGATAAGTACTTGCCATTGGTGGAATTTTCCTACAACAACAGTTACCAAGCAAGTATAGGTATGGCTCCATTCGAGGCTTTATATGGACGCAAGTGTCGCTCTCCAGTATGTTGGAATGAGGTAGGAGAAGCAAAACTGTTGGGACCCGAGTTGGTACGCTTAACGACCGAAAAGATCCAAATGATCCGACAACGAATACAGACAGCACAAGAACGACAAAAGAGTTATGCCGATCTTCATCGGAGAGATGAGAGATTCAACGTCGGAGATCATGTATTCTTACGTGTTTCTCCATGGAAAGGGGTTACGAGATTCGGAAAGAGAGGAAAGCTCAACCCTCGATTTATTGGCCCATTTGAAATCCTCGATCGAGTAGGATCCGTAGCCTACAGACTAGCCCTACCACCAAGTATGTCTCGCATCCATAACGTTTTTCACATATCTATGTTACGTAAATATGTGAAGGACCCAAACCACGTCATTGAGTTAGAACCAGACGTTATAGCAGAAGATTTAACGTATGAGGAGGTACCTGTTAAGATCCTAGATAAGAAGGAGCAGATCTTACGCTCAAAGGTTATACCTCAAGTTAAGGTTTTATGGAGGAACCAAGATATTGAGGAAATGACCTGGGAGCTAGAATCTGAGATGAAGTCTAGGTATCCATACCTCTTCGAAATGCCAGGTACGTCAATTTCGGGGACGAAATTTCATAAGGAGGGGAGGTTGTAAGACCCCGAATTTATGAAATACAAAATTTAATTTTTCTTCATATATATTTTTCCTGAAACAGTAAATGGTTAAATTGACAAAATTGAAAGTTAAGGATGTTATGTGTAAATTTTATTTTGTCGGACAATATTCTTTTTGTCGGGGAATATTCGTTTTGTCGGGGAATATTCGGGCCGTACGACGGCGCCGAAATAACTAATTATTGGTGGAGCCCACAACGGAATAATTGTCGGATATAGAAAACGACAGAAGTAACCTTTTTAAATAAAAATAGTCAACGGTGTTAACTGTTAAAATACCGGTGATAAAAGAATAGTAGCATACGGTAATTTATGGTATTTTATTGTGGCACACAGTATTCTACAGTAGCATACGGTATTGCACAGTGTCTCATATTATTGACACCATAACTGTTACGCATCATTTCATCAATAATTGTCACTGCATAATATTTTATATTATCAATTCAATTATTGTTGCTACACAGTATTTTGCATTATTGATTCAATAATTGTCATTACACTGTATTTCATATCATTGACTCAATAATTGTTGCTGCACTGTTTTTAAAATTATTAAGCCTGATAATTGTCACTGTAGCAAATACACTATAATTTATATTATTAAATTAATAAAAATATGTAACGTGTTTCTTATATTATTGTTGAATTATTGTTGTAACATTATTTTATTTTATATGTTGGACTCACAGGAAGAATAATTAAATTTAAAAAAAAAAAAAAATAATAAATTTTACTATTTGGAATAGTAACGTGAATAGTAACATGTGGGACCCATGTGGGGCCCACATGAAAATTAAAATGTGAGAATTGAGCTGGAAGGTTGGCAGCCGACTGCTGCCAATTTAGAAAGAATGAGGCAGGCGTGTATCACGCCTGCTGCCACCTACCACGCATAGTGAAAATTTTCTCCTATAAATAGCTTGCTCAGCTGAATAGAAAAATCATACCTAAAACATAAAATTTTTCTATAAGAATTTTATGAGTTTTCTCTGAGAATAGTAAGGTTATTTTGAGAGTTTGAAAGCCAAAAGGAGTGCAAAAATTTTTCAAGTTGATCAACCTCATTTAAATCAATATCCAGTCACGTGTTAAGGTAAGGGGTATCACTCTTTTCATCATCATAAATGGATATTATTTTCTTTCTTACTTGAAAGGATTATCATTCTTTGATTCTCGAAAATAATATCGTTTCTTTCTTGTGCCATTTACTTCCATGTATTAAATTGTGGGAATAACCTTACGGCGCGGTTTACCGCCTGTTGGTGAATAACCTTTTGTATTCATTCCTTATTAATCTTTGAGAATAACCTTACGGTGCGGATTATCGCCTGTTTGGTGAATAACTCTTCGTATTCAAATTGATGGGAATAACCTTACGGCGCGGATTATCGCCTGTTTGGTGAATAACTATTCGTATTCAAATTGATGGGAATAACCTTACGGTGCGGATTATCGCCTGTTGGTGAATAACCCTTTTTATTTGTCTCGTGTGGAAATAATTTGTCTACACGAATTATCACATGACACTTTTATTCCATATTCGTAAGTGATATCATTTTCCTTTATACTCATAAGGGATACCATCTTTTTCATCTTCCATTATTCAAACTTACTATGGTAAGGGATATTAATTTCCCTCACCTTTTGTTAATCAAACCTGCTACGGTAAGGGATATTATTTTCTTTCATACTCCTAAATCGAAACTTATTATGGAACTATTGCATCTATAATTCCTGAAAATATTATATGTTCCATAATAGTTGAACTTCATTATTTCAACTGAACCTTCCTATTTACGGGAACCTTTCTATTGAACTGTAACCGTTATTCTGAACTGTGGATCTTGAATATCATTTTTAAATTTCACTCCACATCATGTTGACAAATTGGACATTATTTGTATCTGCACAAAGTAAACTTCTGATACTTATTGTTTATCCTGTTATTCTGTTCATCATTTGTATCACTGTTATTTGTATTAATCATCAAGAATCAAGCTGTTGTGAATATCTGTGGCCGGGGGCACAGATGTGATATAATTGTTGAACAGATGATAGGTTAAAGGCGATATACTAGGTTAAAGGCGATACATCTGTTCGGTGTCTTTTATGGCACGTGGTGAATGTTCTCTTTGGCCCGTAGTGCAAAGATGAACTGTTGGTTGGTATGATTATGACCAAAGGCTGAATCTGGTATAATCATGACCGTTGGTGCTTTATTGAATATCTTTGGCCCGTAGTGCAAAGATGAACTGTTGATTGGTATGATTATTACCAAAGGCTGAATCTGGTATAATCATGACCGTTGGTGTTATATTAAATGTCTTTGGCCCGTAGTGCAAATATGAACTGTTGATCTGCATGATTATGATCAGGAACTGTGAATTTTTATTATCATGACTAATGGTATTTCAAATGATAAAAGTTGATGATATTTTTACAAAAAAGAGAAGCGAGTGGACATTATAGTCTGCATTATTCTTCTAATAGATTGCTCATTCCGCTGCTATTATTGATCTGAACGTTGTTTAAGAATTTAACTACAGTTTTTGATATAAACCTTATAGTCTATTGTATTCTATCAAGAACTCAACTGTTGAAGGCTAATGATAATTTATTCGTCATTATCTTAGTCATGATATTTCTTACTGGGCTATTTGAGCTCACCCTTTCTTTTCGTTCCATTGTTTTTCAACAGGAGATGAGAACGTAACGGGGTCTAGCCGGGGAATGGAGTGAGAGTGCGGGGATAGCTATCATAGTCTTCACGTGTTATAAAATAGTGTGGCAATAATAATGAAGACTTAGTTGTGTTGTATTATCCACTGTATTGTTGTACGTTGTATTTCATTGTAATAATTTTGTTGTAGTCTTTTGACGACTCAAGTTTGGGCTGTGTGGGCTCAGATTTGGGGGCGTCACAACAACCATAACAATTCTTAATTTTAACAAAGTTTAATAATTTAAAATTAACGATACATAATCCATTATTTAACGAAGTCTATCTAAATGCATTATGTATCTAGGACCAACAGAGAGCAGAACAGTTTCAGCTTGGCAACTTGCAGTGCACCAGCACTCCAGCAGACTAGCAATCAACGGATCACCTGCAAGCTAGCACCAGCTACCTAGTTAAATCAACAAGTTGATAGCTCAAGAAATAATTTAGTATATATGTGATGTTTGAGCATCCAACATTAAGTTAGAATATTGATATTGTGTCATTAGAGGAGGCAGTAGACAAAAAAACATTGGGTCAATAAATTAAGACTCGTAATGTAGGAGTACCATGCTTGGGAGCAACGCAATTCACTAGGTCAATTAGAGTAACGGAAAACTCTGACACCACATATTTCAACTATGAATTCAAAATGAAAAATAAATAAATAATCCACGTAAAACTTGATAAAAATAAATGAATTCAGGCATGTTCAAGGAACGCCAAACAAAAAGAGTATCAACCAGCTTGGAGCAGCATACCATGCCCAATAAGCCACTGTTTAGATTTTTTGTAGAAGCCTTGCAGCCAAGATTTTTGTTGTACTTTAATTTTGCCTTAACGTGATGCCACATAAAAGTTTATAACATAGACAAAGCATTAGACTCTATTGCTGGAGCCTAGAGAGACCTTCACAACTAGTTTGAGAACACCTATCACTAAGGGTCCTTGAAAGTCTACAGGGTATCAACAAGCTCCGTATTATCTGCTGCTTTGACGTGCGCCAGGTAAAATGCTTTTAGAAAGTAAACAACAATGGAGGATTTCCACTATTCAATCACAATAGAGTTAGCGTAAGTATAATTTTTTAATGGAAAAACATAACCCCTAAATCCCAAAAGCAAAGTGTCTTCGAGACTATTTATATATTCAATAGACCTGAATGTCAAATGAAAGGAGAGCAGTGATAAACTCTCATGTATCATAAGCATGTAGATAAAAATGCAAGTCTTGTAGAAAAAAACTTACCTGATTTTAATCTCTTGGACATTTTTATCTGAGATAGAGTATAACATTATATAGTTTTTCAGGTCAAATACCCTGTAGATGCTGATAGTAAGGAAAGCAAAAATCACAAGTCATGATCAAGTAGCAGATTCTGCAAACTATGGTGGTCCTAAATTACTAAAAATCATGTACAGAAGGTTGAACTCTCACCTATCTTGTGCAGAATAAGTGAGCACCTTCCCGTTTACATAATCAAACTCCACAAAATCAGGCCATTTCAAGGATTCGGACTCAAAAAGAGCAAAGCCAGCATCTGGTTTACCAAGCCGAAGGTATCTGGTATCATATAAAGGCATAACTTACCATAAGAGAAACACATGTACAACATACATACACATAAATATAGCAAATGAATAGAAGTAATTCACGTACTCAATCCTCGTGGTTCTGCATTTCAAGGAATTAAAGTTGTCCGAGGCGTAAACTGAAACAGTGATAGGCTTTTTAACGCTTCCAGTAAAAACTCCCCATTCTTCTCCAATTCGAACGGTATCTCTCTCTCTATCTACAGCTAAACCCTAGCCTCCATCTTCCAAACCTCTAGTCCTCCCACAAACCAATCTTCAAACAGATTATGGGGTTCCAAATTTCCAAATTTAACAAAGGTTTCTTCAATCGTTAGGTTCAGACCAATTTCTCTCTCTAGCTAAGGTAAGGCAAATTTTGATGGAATTTTTAATGAACGGGATATGTGAGTTAAATAATTGATGTGTTTTGATGGTTTTACCCTATTAATCTTATTTGAGACATTTTGTGGTTTATGATGGGTTAGGTTACTTAAATAATAACTATGTCAATGTTATGTTATAAGCAATGCCCACCAAGTGTTTGATAAAAAATCTGTGAGAATGAACATATTTTATTTGCTATAATATTTTGCATTGCGACATTACACATGTGTTTTTGGTTCCAACATGGATTAATTGACATTGTTACTAGCTGTGAAGCAAGTTTGGGGGACAACAGCAAGCAACATGCTAGAAAATGATAAATGAAAATATACTACATCATATCACAAGATATGAGTTTCACTAAGCTAATCTGATCATGTAAAAGTTACATTCAGGTTATTCTAAAAACATCATTGTGTAAGTCTTTGCACACCATTTTGGTCACTCAAGGTTTCCATTAAAAGGGGAGTAGCATATTGCGTTGTTCCTTGGTACTCTTCAGAATCCTGGCAGAACGAAATAATGATGGTATCGATTGACCTCTCTATAACCGCAAAGAAAAGGGTCGCAACAACATAGCCAAGACCCCAGCATGCTTGCGTAAACATGAAGCATGAATAATCACAAGCACCGAGCTTTATCAACCATAGGATACAGTTTTACCAAAACATGTGTATTCTATCTCCTTTTCTTTTTCAATAGTTTTACCAAAACATGTGTAATCTTATTTGGAACATTTTGTGGTTCAAGATCGGTTAGATTACTTGAATAATAACTATGCCAATGTTTATGTTATAAGCAATGCCCACCAAGTTTTTGATGAAAAATCTATGAGAATGAACATATGCTATTTGCTTTAATATTTTGCCTTGAGGCATTACACATGTGTTTTTGGTTCCAACATGAATTAATTGACATTGTTACTAGCTGTGAAGCAAGTTTGGGGGAGTGAATTATTGTGTTGATATTAGTTGTTCAAGCTTTCATCTTGCAAATTATTTACCATAAGTTGCTTGATTGAAGTTATCATGTGTTGACGGTGTACTTGGTTACAGGAACGTATATGTCGTCTAAACGTGAATGAGGTGAAGGGTCATCGTCTAGACGTCAACGAGGTTAAGGGTCATCGTCTAAACACACCAAGCGCTATGACAAGAAGAAGTTTACAAGTGTAGATGCTTATGACCATTTTATCAAGTTAGCCAACAAAACGATCATTCAAGAACGTGGACTGCGACCGGATGAAACCCAAGATGGTGATGTTGCTGTGAAGATTGCCGAGAGGGATTGGTTTACTTTTACAGAACAACTGGACCCGGTGGCGATCCCGATAGTTAAAGAGTTCTATGCTAATGCAAAGGAGCACCGATATTGTAATGTGCATGTACGAGACAAGACAGTGTCTTTCAACAACGAGGCTATCAATCAATACTACAATCTGCCGGCATTAGAAAAGGACGAGTATGCTGAATATGTGGAGGGTGGCCCAGATTATAATCAAATCATTCAAGAGTTGTGCCAACCGGGTACACGATGGAAGGTGAAGGAGAAGGAAGTCATGCAGTTCCCGCTGTCTACATTGAGTCGTTATGGAAAGGCATGGTATGCTTTCATCTGTGCTAAATTGATGCCATCCACACATGTAAGCGATGTTATAAAACAAAGAGCGGTTTTACTATATTGTCTCGTGAAAGGCAAGGATATTAATGTGGGTGAGGTGATTAAACAGTTGATCCTCAGAGCTATTGAAAAGGGAACTCGAGGAGGACTACCACACCCATCCTTAATTTGTGGGTTATGTCAGCAGGCAGGTGTTAAGTGGGAAAGGGATGAACTAATATTACATCTGATGCCACCGCTAGACCATTCATTGATTTTTCGATATAAGGTATGGGAGGGAGGTGAGTCTGATCCAAGAGGTTTGGGATTTATCATTCATCGAATTGAATCACAAGTTGCGGAGGAGCCGATGGCTGACCCTACTGAGGGTTCATTATTGAATAAAGTGAATAAACGGGTTCTGAAGTTGCAACGCAAGATAGATCGACAAAGGGATGATATGGATCGTCAAAACCATCGCCTTGCTAAACGCCAATCTGAGAAGCATAAGTACAACATCAGTTTCAACATGGCGATGGTAGAAATGTTTGCTAAGTTGTACCCATCTGCAGATCCACTTGAAATCCCTACGCTGCAAGTTTTGTCAACATATCTGCCATCCAACTCCGACACTGAAGAGGAAGACACTGAAGATGAAGTCAACAGTGATGAGAAGGTCGATGATGTCGATTGACCTAATCAGGTTAGTCCTCAGTCTTGATTTTTCAATCTTTTACTCCATGAGGTATACCTTTCATTGAACATTGAAATTCATGAATAAAGTAAACCATGTGAAATGTACGTTATAGAGGGGCATTTTAATTCTCATATCTTGAGTAATATCTTTCATTGAACATTGAAATTCATGAATATGGTTAAGTTTTGATTGAGTTAATATATTGAATACACACACACACACACACAATAAGGGTTGAAAATTAAATGAGATTGGTGATATGTTAAGTCTTGAAGGATGCATGCATTTGACGTTTATTTGGGGTTATTGTTAAGAATCTTTGAGGCTAGTTTTTGTTGATTATATTGATTCGTGCTCGAGTTGTGTAGGTTATCATGTGTCTAGTTTGCATGCATTTTTATTTATTTCTTTTGTTTTGCTTGGGACAAGCAAATGCTTAAGTTTGGGGTATTTGATGAGTGGAAATTATACCTACGAATCGGGCACTTTTAGACTTGGTATTTTGTTATTTCTAAGTATTTTCAGTGCATATTATTTGTTTTTTATGTTATTTTGTAGGAAAGTGCAAAGGGGGGATATATCTGGAATTTCTGAGAAAACAATGGCATTTTGGTAAATAAGATGAAGTTGATAATCGGAGCGCCCAAGTGAGCGTCGAGCCATTCAAAGCAGAATGGGCATTGGCCCAGTTTTGTAGTTGGACGAACTTTAATGACTTTTAGTAGGGTTTGGCCGCAAATAAACCTAATTTTGGATCGGCAACTATAAGTAGAAAACTAGGAGGCTTTAGAGGTGGACTTTTGACGTAGATTGAAGATCACAATTGAAGACTTGGAGAATCACGGAGCCACTCAAGGAGACCAAGACGGAGGATTGGAAATACAAGAAATTCTGTTTAGAGTTTTTCTTCTCTATTTCTTTTCTCAGTTTTGTAATCTAAGATGATGATTTATTTGATGTTCCTAATTTTTGATTCCATGTTGAACTAATTTATCAATTAAGGCTATAATTGAACCTTTTAGTAGCATGAATTAAATATCTATTAATTTCCAATTATTGATTCATTTAAAGTTGTCTATCATGTTTTGTGCGTAATTGTTAATTGTTTGGCCTACAATTAGTGGAAATATAGGGTTAGATCTGAATATGATAGCATGTATTCTTAGTTATTAAGTGAATTGAATAACTAGGGTTGTATATAGAATATAAATATATCTATATGATGCATGTGACCTGTTTGGGAATTGGATTTTAATGAGTTTGTTTTTCTTAATTATTTTGCAAAGTAATTGAGGTGAAATTTTTTTATATGATCATTGGAAAAGATCTTTTAAATAATCATGAATTCCTGGCCAACAACTTTATTTGGTTTAAAAATTAGAAATATATAGACTAGGTTCATGTGATGTAATTGGGGATATTGTAGTCTTAAGTTTTTAATATCTGATATTCATTATTTGTGATAAATTTTAATTTTAGTTCTAATTTAATGTTTAAATAGACTCGAATTGATATAAAATTAGTAGTTGAAATTTATTAGGTATAAATCATTGTGGGTTCGACACTCTATAATTACTCTATATTACTCTATATTACTTGCTGGTCGCGTATACTTGCGCTTAATTGTCAATATATATATATAAATCAAAAAATAGTAATACAACCAACAAGTAGTAATACAACACGTGTTGCCTATTTAGATTATAATTTAATTTACTGAACAAATGTTCAACTTTAGAACTATTCACTAAACGACTACACTATAACTGAGTAGGATTATAACGTATTATTATATAGTTGGTTACTTTGTTCTATTAAAAATTAAATAACTCTATTCTCGCTTCAAATATGAATACTACGACTGTAGTTTTATGGAAAAAACCAAAGCCCCTTATTGGATTTGAACCGATGACTTACGCCTTACCATGACATTACTCTAGTGCTGAGTTAAAAGGGTAGAGAGATTAGGTTTGGGTTGGATATGCATGCGGGAGTGTGAAAGAACGAGGAGTGGAAAAAAAGGAAAAAACCCTTGGCTTATTTTACTTTTTCTTTTTTTTTTTAAAGGGAATAAGTGCTATTATATTATTATTTTTAAGTTTCTATATGTTTAATTTGGGTTGTTTATTTTTAAGTCGACGCTATTATTGTTTATTTTTAAGTTTCTATTTCATCCTTTTTAGACCCTATAGCGGCAGTACTACGGTCACCTTTTTTTTAAAAGAGCAGTTAAGGCAGTTACTTTCCCGCCTACTCTATACCAACGTAGTATAAAAACCCATCGGCTTATCGGACCTATAGCGACGGGCCTATGGTCGCCATATGTTTCTTATTTGGTAGTTTTTCCGACTAATCTATACCAACGGGTATACATGACTGTCGGCTTCTCATCACTATAGCGACGGGAATATCGTCGCCTTATGTTTTCCAAGTAGCAGATATTTGGGGAGGTTTTCCGATTAATCTATAGCGATGGGTATGCACACCCGTCAGCTTATCTCTCTTATAGCGACAGGTCTCCGGTTGCCTTATGGTAGATATTTGGTGGTAGACTTCTCGCCTAATCTATACTGACAGGGTATCAATACCCGTCGAAGTAGGGATCCTATGGTGACGTATTTTAACTTTGGTTGCCATATCTCGTCGCCGTATCACCTTTTTCTTGTAGTGGAGAATCGTTGTTTTTATTGTAAAACAAGCTTCGTATGACTTCATCAGGACTAACTTTCAAAAAGCATATCCTTTGATTGGTCTCTGCATCCAATAGTCAAATATGTTATAAAAGCAAAACTTTCAAGTGAGAAAATTACATGATATATTAAAACAACATTAAAGTTGCAACTAATTTTTCCATTGCAGATGGCCATGTACATTCATCAATATCTTACATGTATATAGGTATGAAGGTGTGTAATGCTTACACTAATAACATGGCTAGAATATCAACAAAAATTATAATTCTACCATCTCCATTTCATCTTTCTCAAGTTCAATTACTGCTACAAAAGTACAGATTCTAATGTTCAATAATAAACCTAAATGGTTTTATAAATTAGTACACACAAAACTATCATAAACACAATAAATTGGCAAAGTGTAATAGAAAAATTTCTTTCAAGGGAAAAAAGATATTAGTTTCACAGAATCTTACAGCTATTACAACCTTTATAGGTGACTGACAAAGACAAGGCTCCCCAATGTCTTGAACAATAGAACTGACTTTTTGTAGATTCACTGTGCATCCCTTTCCACATATCCATTGTTTATCGTCTCCGTCAAAAGACATCCCCCAATTCTTTCCCTCTCTTTCTCTATTTCTTTCTAACTCAATTCTCTTTCAACTTCTCTGATAATATGATATTTCCTATCAAAAGCCCTTGCATCTACATTCATAGTATAAACATTACAATCTCTTCACGAGATATCATCTTAATAGTATTCATTCTTGCAAACATACTATAATATGCTCAACCAAAATAGAAGTGCCCATGTATTCAGAAAAATATCACATATATGTAATATTGTCCATGAACTAATATAACACTTCACATCTTGCATGTATCAAATAATTTTAGCAATTCAAAAAATGACACACTACCCAGAAACTAACCTAATTAATAAAAAATGATTTCAAATAGTATTTAACTCAAATAGACACTCATTGAGGTGAAGTTAATAAATTTATCTTATTAAGAGCAAGGTTCATCTCATTATGTTGATATTTAAAAGAGAACACTTTTAGTTATGTTCATGTCAAGCAATACTCCTTTTATTAGGCTTATCAAACATTTTCTTGATATTTATCATAGACTTCTCGGCTTAAGATGAATTCAGGAGGTTCAATATCCACATGAACTTTTAAATGTAATTTTACTTGAATTCCAGGCTCATGTTGAGAGACATTAGCTTTATAATTATACTAAAACAAACTTGTGCTGAATATTTAGTGTACATGCATATGGGTTGAAAGCAAATTAACAGTTATTACTTTACCTTAAACAAATAAGAAATAGATTAAATCGTTAATTAAATAAAGGGTATCATACATGCACAAAGATTTTTATCAAATATATATGTATACTGTAAGGAATGATCAGTATTAGTGTTAGTAGAGAATTAGTTACTCAAGGGTAAACTAGTCTTTGGTCATAATTGGGGCAAATAAGTCATCAGTAAGATTATTAAGTGATTGTTAACATTAGTCGGGTTGTTAGCAGGTGAATGGAATGAGTAGTATAAAGTTAGGAAGTCTGTAATGAAAATGACATGAATGAATTGTGTTTCCTTTCTAAATTCTTCTTCCCTCTCTTGAACTCTCTCTCAATCTGATAATTCTTTTCTATCAACTCTCTGGTTCATGATTTGATTACTTAGGAAAGTTCAGTTCCTATAAGAATTAGATTACAGAATCCTAATTCCTTACAACTAGTATCAGAGCTAGGCGATCAGTGGACATTGCTACTAATAATCAACGGTTAACTAACCTTGAAAGCAACTTTCATAATTTGTAGATTCAGCTGCAATAGTCAGTAGAAACACTGACAAAAGGATTTGACGATAAACTAGAACAAATGATGAGAGGCTTTAAAGCGATGTTGATGACTCAAAATTAGAAGCAAGGTGTTGATCCATCTGGATCTGACAAACAACCTTTAGGTAATCCTCTCATACCTCCAACTCAGCAACATATAGGTTTTGTCCTTGGATCATTTGAAGGTAGTGGTTCTTCATCTAATAGTTGTGAAGTAATATTTCGCACTATCAGATTTGGATTTCTTAAATTCTATGGAATTAACCCTAGGTCATGGATTAGGAAGTGTAATAAACTATTTTCTTATCATAATGTTGTTGAGAATCAGAAATTATATCTAGCGACTATGCATCTTGAAGGAGAAGCTGAAATTTGGTACTCCAGTTTTGTTGAGAATGGGGTGGAATTGACATGGAATGGATTAATTGATGAATTACTGGCTAGATTTAGTCTTGAGATTAAATTAAATCCTATAGTTGAGCTTAAGAAACTACAACAAACAGGAAATATAGATGAGAATCGAGTGAAGTTCGAAGAACTTAGGGGATATGTCTTGATTAAGAATCCTAAACTGAATGAGGAGTTTTTCATTGACTGTTTTGTTAAAGGTTTGAAGGAGGAAGTTCAGTTAGGCATTCAGGAGATAGGGTTTACTACTCTAAAAGCAGCCATTCATTTGGCCAAAGTTGAAAAAGCTATATTAATTAGAAACTTGGATAAAGAGGAGCATAAATGCTTTGAGGCCTTTTGTTAACAGTAACATAAATAGCAGGACTATGGTTGCCTCTCCTAGTGTGCAAAAGGTTTCTAATAACACAGGTATGGATTATTTTGGGAACATTAATGTAAATTCCATGATATTAGAGAATGCTACTAAACAAAAGAATGTCTTACCCATCAAGAATTTGACCAGGGAGCATATTTTTTTTTAAAAAAAAAAAGAAGAAGAAAGGGTTGTGTTTCTCTTGTGATGAGCCTTATGTGTGGGAATATACATGCAAACAACCTCATCTATTAATGATCATTCCCTTTGGGGAGGAAGAACTTAAGTGGAATCCTAAGGATCAAGGGTTATGTGAACCAGACCTGGTGTCTAAGGAAGAGCAGAATCAACTGTTATCAGACGATCATAAAAATGATGTTCAGATAACTTTGCATGCTTTGTCTGGTTAGAATGCAAGCAAAAAATAATTTACAAGGAATGGTTAATAGCAAACCAGTGAGTATTCTTATTAATAGTAGTAGTACTGAGAATTTTTTGGATCCACAAGCTGCCAAAAGACTCAAAGTCAGCCTTAAGAATACTACACCAGTAACAGTGTCTGTAGCCGATGGGTTCCAAGTGCATAGTTCTCCAGTGTGTTATGATTTTCAGTGGCAAGTGCTGGGTTGGGAATATATTATTGAAATGAGGGTACTTCCTTTAGGAGGAGTAGATGCAGTTCTTGGAGTTTAGTGGTTGAGAATAGTCAGCCCAATCACCTTTGATTTCCACAAACTGCAACTTTAGTTTTCCCAGAATGGGAAGTCAGTTGCCATGTAAGGGGAATATACTAATGTTCCACCTATTATACATCTTATGGAATCTGGGGAGTTCAAGAAGGTGTTACAAACAGTATCCCATGGGTTTTTTGGTTATCTTTATGGAATTTTGGAATGTAAGGAATGCAATCTCACCAGTCCTTCATGTCCTAAACTGCAAGAGTTATTGGGTTCTTTTTCTGATGTGTTTGTAGAACCACAAGGATTACCACCTGAAAGATCTCATGACCATCACAATCATCTTAAGGAAGGAAGTAAACCTATTAACCTAAGACCATATAAGTATCCTTATGTTCAGAAATCAGAGATTGAGAAGATTGTTGCTGAATTGTTGAAACAAGGGTTATTCAGAATAGTTGTAGCCCTTTTGCTTTCCAAGTATTGTTGGTCAAGAAACATGATAATACTTGGAGAATGTGCATTGATTATAGGGCCTTGAATGATGCTACTATTAAGGATAGGTTTCCTATACCTGTAATCGATGAGTTGTTAAATGAACTTCATGGTGTTAATTAGTATTCTAAACTGGATTTAAGATTTGGTTATCACCAGATCAGAGTTTCTCCACCTAACATTCCTAAGACAGCTTTTAGAACTTATATAGGGCATTATGAGTTTAGGGTTATGCCTTTTGGGTTGACTAATGCCCCAGTTACTTTTCAAAGTCTTATGACTATTATCTTTGCTCCATATTTGAGGAAGTTTATCCTGGGTTTTTTTAATGATATTTTAGTATACAGTCTTACTTATGAGTCTCATTTAAAGCATGTTGAGATGACTTTGTAGCTATTGAGACAACACCAATTGTATTTTAAGATGTCAAAGTGCACTTTTGCCACACAATAAGTACAATACCTTGGCCATATTATCACTTCTGAAGGGGGTGTCAACTGATTTAACTAAGAGAGAGTGCATAATTCATTGGCCAAAACCTCTAAGTCTCAAAAGTTTGAGAGGTTTTTTGGGGCTCACATGTTATTATAGGAAATTTATAAGACATTATGCCTTTTAAGTAAGCCTTTAACTGATATGTTGAAGAAAGAACAATTCTATTGGAATCATGAAGTTGAAGCAGCTTTTGACAATCTCAAACAAGCTATGGTTTCTGCTTCAATACTAGCTTTGCCTGATTTCACTATCCCTTTTGTGTTGGAAACTGATGCCTGTGCAATAAGAATAAGAGCAGTATTAATGTAACATGGCAGACCAATTGCTTTCTTCAGTAAGGCTATTACTTCCAAGCATTTGAGATTATCTACTTATGAAAAAGAATTGATGGTTGTTATATATTCAGTAGAGAAATGGAGACATTACCTGCTGTGCACAAAGTTCATCATTAAAACAGACCACCAAAGTCTTAAATACCTGTTAGATCAAAGGATTACTACTATCAACCAACAAATGGATAACAAAGCTTATGGGGATAGACTATGAAATTTGGTATATGAAGGGTTAAGAGAATCTAGTAGCTAATGGACTGTCTAGGCAATCTTTTGGTGCTATGTGGAATGAGTCTAGATTCTTGTCATTGTTGGGCACTTACTACTGTCACTCCCAAGTGGATTCAGGATCTGGCTGAGACATGGGAAAATGATCTAGAGTTGCAGCAGTTAATTTCTCAATTGGTGGTGGATCTTCCTTCAGTTCTTGATTATGTTTTTAAACATGGCAGGCTAAGGTATAAAGGAAAGCCAGTTGTGGGAAATTCTCCAGGGGTTAGATTGAGGCTCTTAAAAGAATTTCACAGCTGTCCCATTGATGGTCATTCAGGAAGGAGAGGAACTTTTGAACGGATTTCTCAGTATTTTTATTGGCCTACTTTGAGGAGTGATGTTGTTAATTTTGTTAAGGAATGTGAGGTTTGTCAACTAAGTAAGCATGAAACTAGTGTTGTTCTAGGTTTATTAAAACCATTACCCATTCCTGATGTTCCTTAGAAGGATGTTGCTATGGGCTTTATTGAATGACTACCTAATTCTCACGGCTAGACATCTATTATGGCAGTTATAGATAGACTTACTAAGTATGCTTATTTTTTGGGTCTGAAACATCCTTATACTGCTACTGATGTAGCTATTATGTTCCGTTGAACATTGCTTATTTGATTTGATGATAAGAATTAAGTTAATAAATGCATTCATTAGTAGAGTTGTAAAGTCCTTGAATTGTTTATGATGTACAAGGACATAGTTAGATAAGATCAAAACTGTTAGGCTGATCTTTTGGTTATGAATGTATTAAGTTGTAAAGTCCTTTGTGGTGTACAAGGACTTAGATTTTAAAAGGATCAAATTTGTTAGGTTGATCTTGTGTTGTATCTCTTCAGTCAGTCTGATCATAGAATGGACTCTACGACTCTGCGCTAAGAAGATTTAACGTTTCAGTTTGATCGTAAAATAGACTCTACGATTCCGCGCAAGGAAGACTCGACGACCAAGTCTGTTCATAGACCAGACTCTACGATTTGGTCAAATCGAAGGAACAGACTCTATGAACAAGGAAGAAGCCCAATCGTAGAACGTATTCTACGACCAAAGCAAGCAACCATAGAACGGACTCTACGACCAACAGAGTGGTTGTAGAGTAAATTCTACGATATGCTTTATCACAGAACAGGCACTACATCATGATTGATCGTAGAGTTGATTGTAGAGATTCGTTGAACAAAAGGAAGAGCAACATTACAACTCTCCTCACCTACACGCCATACAGATCAGAACCTAAACGTCTGATGGTTCTTCTCTTGTACTGAAAGACAGAAGCAACTTTGTTGAGAAGAATAGTCTGCATCAATGTGACAGGTGAACGACCAAGGGCTTAAAGTCAGAAATATTAGAGGACTGGCCAATACGTCCTAAGCAACAGAGTGAAGATTTTAAAGTAGCACTAAAGTCAAAAGACTGTGTCCTATCAGCCATATTGTATGGGAGACCAGTTACCTCTATGGGAGTTGGCAGAAACCTAGGACTGTCACGTCTTGTCCTAAGGAAGAAAAAGGAGACACCTTTTATGGACAGTATCAGCAGGTCAATTAATACCTGGTCAGAGTATTAATGAGCTAAATGAATATAATATTCAGCAGCTCTTCATCATGAGGTAACGGGGCAGAAACTGAAGAAAAGATCAGATTTCAAAACGGGAATAAATCTGAAGCTCCTATATGAGGCGCCCAAGATCAAACAAAAAGACATACAGAAGAAATAAAAGAATACGCAATAATTCAAAAAGATCAAACGAAAAAATTATCTTTCCTCACTACTAAGTTCTTGAGAAACTTATGCTAATTGCAACTTAGTAGCACACCAAAACCAACACTACTCACAAGAAGAGTTCTTAGTGAACTAGAGTATCCAAGTCTGCTGGACTTATATAGTTTTTAGTGAACTAAAGTTCCAAGACTGCTAGTCTTGAAGGAATCTTAGAGATTCAAAAATTGTAAAAGTATCCTTAGTGGATTTGCTGCTCAAGGAGCAAAACAGTAGAGTAGGAGTCTTGTGAACTCTGAATCACTTAAAACCTGGTGTCTTTCATCTTGTGTCTATTAACTGGTATAACTGCTATATAACTGCGTGTTGAATTATTACATTAACATATCAAGAAGGGATAACTAAATCATATTCCGCTGTGCTAAACTAATTGATTAATAATTCATTCTATCTTAAAATAAAGAAAAGAAAAAGTTTTAAAGAATCTATTCGACCCCCTTCTAGATATCTTTCGTGTCATTGGGAACTAACAATTGGTATCAGAGCAGGTTCTCACATTTAAAGCCTTACAAGCTTGAGTAGATATAATGGCACACAACAAGAATGGATCAGAACTTGGTGGAGGTAACAGACCACCTATGTCCAATAAAGAAAAATTTGCTAACTGGAAAGTTTGTATGCAGGCTTACATGGATTCAATAGATGACGAGATGTTCGAGACAGTACTTAATGGGTCAGCCATAGTAATGAAGCTTGCATTAACGATTGAAGATCCAAACAAGCTAGTAGAAAAGAAAAGAGAAGAATGGACAGACAACGAAAAGAAAGATGTTCAAAGAGACAAAAGGCCAAAAACATCCTACTCCAATCTCTAGATAATGAGTTATTTGAAAACATTATCAACTACAAAACAGCTCAAGAAGTCTGGTAGTCTCTGTTGATCATGCACGAAGGAACAGAAGAAGTCAGAGAAAATAAACCATCACTGCTTATTCAGCAATATAAAATATTCACCCACATATCAGGAAAGAATATTACAAACACCTATGAAAGATTTAACTTGTTGTTAAACTCTCTCAGATCATTTGGGAAAGTCTACCCAAATAGAGATCTCATTATCAAATTCATGAGATCATTACCAAGCAAATGGGATGCCAAAACCACAGCCATCCGGGAGTCAAAGAACTTGCACGAGATGACTGTACAACAGCTCTATGAAAATCTTCTTACCTCTAGCTAGAGCTAAATCAAAGGGCAGAGACTCTATCTAATGGAAGAAAGAATAAGAAAAATATTGCCCTTAAAGCCTCAACTTTAGCTCACATAAGCAATCTTAAGGATGATTCTGACTCTAATAAAGATTAATCAAATAATCATGAAGGAGCTGTCATGCTGGTCAGACAATTTAAAAGATTAATCAACAGAAATAGACCACAGAAGTTCAAAAGCAACAGCAACAAAGAACAAACAAATGACATTTGCTACAATTGCAAAAAGTCGGGGCATTTCATTGCTAAGTGTCCAAAACCCTTAAGAGAAGAACTGAGGAAGGATAGAACAAAAGTAAATCCAAAATGAGAATTCAAGAGCCTCCACAAGCAAAAGAAGAAAGACAAAAGCTTCATAGCTAAAGGCCCCTGGAGTGACTTAGGAGAAGAACTAACCTTTGAGTCAAGTGACGATGAAGAGCCACAGAAGGCCAACCTGTGCTTGATGGTAAAAGAAGAAGAAAGAAGCAAAAAAGAATTCAACATAGATGAGGTATTTGACTTCTACTATCCTGAATTAAACATTGATGATCTTAGAGAAGGCATGCATGATTTAATGATAGAATTACACAAATACATGAAAATGTTTAGAAGGCTATCTAAAGATCACTCTCATCTAAAACAAGAAAAAGAGAAAATAAGCATAAAATTAGAAGTCACACTTCACACTGAGAAAATTTGTTCTAGTCTTGAGACTAAGAATGAAATACTGAAAAAGATAATTGAATTGAGCACTCAGAAAGAGTCTTCACTAATCTCCAAAATTTAGGAACTAGAAAAGACAATTTTCATGTGGAACAAATTAAATTTGTCTATGGACACCTTGATCTTAAGCTAAAGAGATGTGGCCGATAGATCATGATTAGGTTTTGAGAATTCTTTCTCAGAGCCTAATATGGAGAAATTAATGGAAATAAATGAAAGCAACTCCTTTAATCTTAATAAAAAAAATTGTGTTCATCTAATCCTCATAATCAATCTCTCCCAGCTACCCACACTATACAAATCTTGCTATCGCATTAGACAATAAAGCTCATACTGGTTTAGGATTCAAAAAATTAAAAAGTGAACACCTATAGCTGAACCTCGAAGGATTACAAAGTCAAGCAAAACTTACTCTACGAACCAACCTTGCAGAAATCATAGAGTTAACTTTCATTCTACGAAACATGAGAATCGTAGAGTAGTATGGAAGCAGAATGTATATCAGCCCAACAGAAGGACTATGAGCAATTATAATTCATATAAGTCCTGGACAAATAGGAATTCAAAAATATACACACATCATCGTCAACATCAGATCAATCATAGGCACCATCAAAAAAATGATAAATATTTATTAGCTAATCATTATCATATACTGCAAAGATCCTCTATGGAAATCTTCTTACCTACTAGCTGGAGCTAAATCAAAGGACAGAGACTCTATTTGAGGGAAGAAAGAAGGAGAAAAATATTTCCCTTAAAGCCTCAACTTCATCTCACAGAAGCAATCTTAAGGATGATTCTGACTCTGATAAAGATTGATCAGATAATGATGTAGGAGCTACCATGCTGGTCAGACAATTTAAAAGATTAATCAACAGAAATAGACCACAGAAGTTCAGAAGCAGCAGCAGCAAAGAACAAACAAATAACATTTGCTACAATTGCAAAAAGCCGGGGCATTTCATTGCTAAGTGTCCAAAACCCTTAAGAGCAGAGCTGAGGAAGGATAGAACAAAAGCAAATCCAAAAAGAGAATTCAAGAGCCTCCACAAGCAAAAGAAGAAAGACAAAAGCTTCATAGTTGAAGGTTCCTGGATTGACTTAGGAGCGGAACTAACCTCTGAGTCAAGTGACGATGAAGAGCCACAGAAGGCCAACCTGTGCTTAATGGTAAAAGAAGAAGAAAGAAGCAAAAAGGAATTCAACGTAGATGAGGTATTTAACTTCTACTCTCCTGAATTAAACATTAATGATCTTAAAGAAGGCATACATGATTTAATGATAGAATTACATAAATACATGAAAATGATTAGAAGGCTATCTAAAGATCACTCTCATCTAAAGAAGGAAAAAGAGAAAATAAGCATAAAATTAGAAGCCACACTTCACACTGAGAAAATTTGTTCTAGTCTTGAGACTAAGAATGAAAAACTGAAAAATATAATTGAATTGAGCACTTAGAAAGAGTCTTCACTAATTTCCAAAATTCAGGAACTAGAAAAGACAATTTCCATGTGGAATAAATCAAGTTTGTCTATGGACACCCTGATCTCAAGCTAAAGAGATGTGGCCGATAGATCAAGATTAGGTTTTGAAAATTCTTTCTTAGAGCCTAATATGGAGAAATCAATGGAAGTAAATGAAAGTAACTCCTTTAATCTTAATAAAGAAATTGTGTTCATCTAATCCTCAGAATCAATCTCTCCCAGCTACACACACTATACAAATCCTGCTATCGCATTAGACAATAAAACTCATACTGGTTTAGGATTCAAAAAATTAAAAAATCAACACCTATAGCTGAACCTAGATGGATCACAGAGTCAAACAAAACTTACTCTACGAACCAACCTTGCAGAAATCATAGAGTTAACTTTCACTCTACGAAACATGAGAATCGTAAGGTAGTATGGAAGCAGAATGTATATCAGCCCAACAGAAGGACTATGAACAATTATAATTCATACAAGTCCTAGACAAATAGGAATTCAAAAATATACACACATCATCGTCAACATCAGATCAATCATAGGCACCATCATATAAATGATAAATAATTATCAGGTTATCATTATCATATAATGCAAAGATCTAAAATTAAATAGATTTGGGTCCTAAAAGGTACTAACAAAACAGGGCCCAAGCAAATGTGGGTACCAAAATGAAGATTGATTTGTCATGCAGGAAAAGAGATACATTTGTTACCTTGACAGTGGATGCGGAAGACACATGATAGGAAACAAGGCTCTTCTGTCAAATTACAAGGAAGAGGATGGACCTACAGTCATCTTTGGAGACAACAAATCTGGGAAAACCATAGGATATGGCTCGATTTGAAATGGTGTAATATCTTTCAGTAAGGTGGCTTAAGTTGAAGGACTAAAGCATAACCTGTTAAGCATCAGTCAACTGTGTGACAAAGGATATCAAGTCACCTTTCTCAACAGCCAATGCCAAGTCAGAGATTTGAAGACTAACTCTCTAGGGCTAGTAGGAGTTCGAGAAGAAAATGTATACGTGGTCAACCTTGTCCAATTAAGTTCAGATGAGACAGTCTGTTTCCTTGCCAAAGCCTCTAAAGATATGTGTTGGCTCTGGTACAGGAGATTATCTCATCTTAACTTCAAGTGTATGTCAAAGCTTGCCTTCAAAGACCTAGTAAAAGGATTGCCAAAGCTTAACTTCATCAAATAAAAACCCTACAAAGCATGTCAGCTTAGAAAGCAAACAAAGATCTCCTTCCAGAGCAAGACTGTCAACTCAAATGATTGAGCCCTTCAATTACTACACATGGATTTATTCAGGCTTATCCCAACTGCAAGCCTTGGAGGAAAGAGATACTCTCTAGTGGTAGTAGATGACTACACTAGATACACATGGGTATCTTTTCTAAGCTCTAAAGATGAAACTATTTCACATCTTATCAAGCTCTTTAAACTAATCATGAATGAAAATGGTGAGAAGATCAAGGCCATCAGAAGTGATCATGGAAGAGAGTTTGACTTTTCAGATATGGACCAGTTCTGTAAAGAAAATGGAATCAATCACAACTTTTCAGCTCGAAGGACTCCTCAACAGAATGGAGTAGCAGAAAGGAAGAATATAACTCTAATTGAAGCAAGAAGAACCCTTTTTGCAACAACCTATCTTCTTGAATATTTTTGGGTTGAAGCCATTAACACTGCATTTTACACCCAGAACAGGTCACTCATACACTCAACATTGAAGAAGACTCCATACGAATTATGAAAAGGAAGAAAGCTAAACATAAGCTACTTTCATGCGTTTGGTCGTCTATGTTACGTACTCAACAATGGCAAGAAATATTTAAACAAATTCCTGCTAAAGTCAGATGAAGGAATCTTGCTTGGCTATGCTACGGATAGCAGAGCATACAGAGTATTCAACAAGGAATCCTTAACTGTTGAAATCTCCATCCATGTCACATTCAATGAATCAGATCCAGAAAAGAAAAGCTCAACACTCATCAGAAATAAACTCAACGATCGAAGAACTCAAAATTGTAGAGTCAGACTCTACGATCATGGAACTAGCAATAGAAAACGTTGTGCAAGCAGAGGAAATCATAGAGTTGACCATGCCAGACATTGAAACTCAACGATCAGAACAAGAAGTTGATTTAGAAGAACTCAAACAAGAAGGCATCAGAACAGACGTTCCTAGCAGAAGAAAGTGGACCAAGGATCATACTCAAGATCTAATAATTGGAAATCAAAATGCCGAAATCAAGACAAGAGTTGTAACTTCAAATTAATGCTTCTACATAAGCTTTCTCTCTTAAGTGGAACCCAAGAAGATCGAAGAAGCCCTAGGAGATTCAAGTTGGATAGAGGCCATACAAGAGGAGCTCAATCAATTTGAAAGGTGCAAAGTTTGGAGATTGGTTGCCAGACCTCAGCATAAATCAGTCATTGGCACCAAATGGGTCTTCAGGAACAAATGGATGAAAAATGTGTGATTACAAGGAACAAAGTAAGACTAGTAGCCAAAGGCTATTCTCAAGAAGAAGGAATTGACTACGATGAGACCTTTGCCCCTGTTGCCAGATTGGAAGCCATAAGGATTTTTCTCGCCCATGTGCATATTTGAATTTCAAAGTCTTCCAAATGGATGTCAAGAGTGCATTTCTGAATGGAGAACTTCAAGAAGAAGTCTACGTGGAACAACCTGCAGGTTTTATCAATTCAACCTTTTCAGATTATGTTTATAAATTAGATAAAGCCTTATATGGTCTGAAACAAGCACCCAGAGCATGGTATGAAACCTTAACTAACTTTCTTATTGAAAAAGGATTCACTAGAGGAAGAGTAGATACTACCTTAGTTTTAAGAAAACATAAGGATAAAACACTGCTAGTTCAAATTTATGTTGATGGTATCATATTTGGTTCTTTGAATGAAAAATTTTGTGAAAGGTTTGCTAAGCTTATGCAGAGCAAGTTTGAGATGAGCATGATAGGAGAACTTAACTTCTTCCTCACACTTCAAGTAAAGTAGACTGATGAAGGAATCTTCATCAACCAAGTCAAGTACATCAAAGACTTACTAAAGAAGTATGGCATGGAATCTGCAATCATCATGAAAACTTTGATGCGACCTGCCACTAAGCTTGACAAAGATGAGAATGGTTAAAACACTAATATTACTCATTACAGAGGTATGATAGGCTCACTCATATACCTAACTGCTAGCCAGCCAGATATAATGTTTGCTACATGTATATGTGCTAGATTTCAGACTAACCCTAAAAAGTCTCATCTAATGGCTATGAAAAGAATTTTCAAATATCTTAAAGGAACTCCTAATTTAGGATTATGGTATCCCAATGAGTCTTCCTTTAATCTAATAGGATACTCAGATACTATCTATGTAGGATGCAAAATAGACAAAAAGAGTACAAGTGAAACATGTCAGATGTATGGTAGCAAACTCGTCTCTTGGTTTAAGGTTTAGTAAGAAGCAAAACTCAATGTCCACATCAATTGCAGAAGCTGAATATATAGCCGCAGGCAGTTGCTATGCACAAATCCTATGGATGAAGACTCAGCTTGCAGACTATGGTTTTGAGCTTAACTCTATCTCTATATATTATGATAATACTAGTGCAATTGCTATAACTCATAACCCTATTATGCATTCAAGAACTAAGCACATAGACATAAGATATCATTTTATTAGGGATCATATACAAAATGGTAATATATCACTACACTATATCCCAACTGAAGATCAACTAGCAGATGTATTTACAAAACATTTAGATGAATCAAGATTTAATAAACTTATAAGTGAGCTAGGAATGTTAAATCAAGACTCTTAATATATATCATGCTTTGGAAGCTACTAACACTGCAGGGAGAAAACTGTTCAAAGGATAAAGTAAAGAACAATTCGTAGAGCCTACTCAACGATCGTCGAGCTAAGGATCGTAGAGTACACTTCAAATCATAGAGCTCACTCAACGATTGTCAAGCTAAGGACCGTAGAATGCATCCCAGTTGTAAAGCTCACTCAACGACCGTTAAAACAAAGGATCGTTGTGTCAAGAGGGATCATAGAGCTTAGGGGGAGACACAGGGCAAAATAGTCATCAACTAACTGAAACTTCTCCTATCAAAATTTGACACGCATCTCACTCTCAGCAAACATAGAGGGAAGTTTTAAACATTTTGAAAACTGGGCGTCTTTCATTATTCTTCAAAATCAAAATCAAAATCAAAAACTGAAAACTATCTCTCTCTCGTAATCCAGAACCCTAAATTTACAATACTCAATTAAATCATTCCTCTTGTTTCAGAAAAGCAATCAAATGACGCCTGCTCAAGTTATATCGGGAAATAAACTAAACTTCGAAGCCTTCACTACCGTCGATAAACAGTACCAGGGGATAATCCATCTGTTAGAAAGGGATGGCCTTTGAGAAGCATTAGGAACCAACACAAGGATCCTATCAAAGCTAGTCCGAGAATTCTATACAAATGGATCGTATGTAAATGGAACCCTAACCACCACAGTTAAAGGGGTCAAGTTCAACCACACATCTAAAGAAATAAACCTAGCCCTAGGTTTTAAGCATGGGGGCCTCACGACTCTTAATATGATGAGTACAGAAGAGGGCATAAGAAGGATGCTCCACAAAAAGAATCTAGAGTTGAGAGGATTGAAGAAGAAAGAGTTTCCCCAGAAATATGAATTTATGGCTGACATCATAGGAACATGCCTCCTCTGCAAAGACTTAACTCACGACTCCGTCAGCGAGCTCCTTACTGTTAGAATGGATCGAAAACTGGATCCTAAATGCAGAAAAGGCAAAAGGGGTCAGGAAAATGCTCTATGGGAGATTTATAAGCATTCTCCTTCAATCCATAGTGGGGGAGAAGATCGAGCATACCGAAGGGGAAGTCCTCAACGCAAATAAGAGGATGACTCAGAGACTATTCAAAAATTGAAAGAGAAACTCAGTTGAAAATAGGAAACTATCCCGATCTAGGGATAGTGAAGGAACACAGAGTAGTACTGGGCCCTCACTAATGAAGAACATATCTACAGAAGCAGAATCTCAGGAGATCAACAGGCAATCTCCTGGTCTAATCAGGAAGAGGAAAGGAAAGAAAGCCCTTGAGATTGAAGAACCTCAAGAATCATCAAGCAAAGCCTCTGACGTTGCTCCTTAAGAGAAGGCTGTCTCAGAAGATGAAGAATCAGAACGGGGAAGGGAAACTCGCAGCAAGCATAAGGCTGAGGAGATCACTTCATCAGAGCCAAAATCAAAGAGAAGAAAGCTAGTGAAATTAGCTGATCAAATGACTGAAAAAGGCTAAGTAGCTGAGGGGGAGCTACATGAAAAATCAAACAATGCTCCAGTTGAGGGGGAGCCATTTGAAACAACCGATCCTATTGATGCTCAGGTTGAGGGGGAGATTCGAGAAGAAACCATCCCAGTATCAATCCCTCCAGCCACAAAAATCATAATTACTGAGGAAGAGGATGACATCGAGATAGTGGCAGTGGGAAGAAATGAACAGAGGCACCTCGACTACAACTACCTGATGAAGTTCTTGCTTCTAATGCCATTCCACCGAGCCCTGGTGCACAATGCATGGGATGAACTCTTTTGGACCTACAAAACATATCCCAATGTGGTGATTTTGGCTCAAGGGTACCCTCAAAACTTTCCTTTTGCTCAAAAGCTGATCTCAAACAGCTCATTTTCACCTACAATTGGGCTAAAGGTACACTTCATCCCTCTAGCCTTCATACAATGTCATACACCTGCATGGAACTTCAATCAATTTGAGGAGTTGTCAAAAGCAAACTCTGAAACAAGCTCTACGTCCAACCCTACCCAAGTCGTAGAGTTCCCACACTCTATGACTGATGGTCCAGGAAGCCTAAATGATCAAAACGTAGAGTTCCCTCAAGACTCTCCTTAAATCCTTCCTTCTACACAAATAATGCCCCCTGCTCAACCTTCCCAACCACTAAGACTACTCTTAACACACGAAGACATCCCCTCAGCCTCATGAATATTTCTACATTTCAAGCTCCATTGTTGACCAGGGGTAAACAACACAACTCCTAAAAGAAATCATGGAAAAGATATCTCTGTTGCATAAAACTGAGGGCTTAACTGACATTACAAGCTATATGCAAGCAGAGATACAAAACGATCTGGCATCCAAGTCCCACAACATTCAACAGAGATTAAATAATTTCGTTACAACTGAAAACAACATTTCTCAAAATTTGATAAGCGAATTCTCCTCAAGGCTGAAGGAGTTAATTGCAGCAGTTTCCGACAATCTTAAGGCAAGGGACGAAATGTTTATGAAAGAAATGGCCAACCATCAAAAGTCAATCGACATTCTTCAAGAAATCAATGCTAAATCTATAGCCCTCCTCACTGATCAGATCTTCGATATGAAGAAATCTCTTAGAGAACAAATTCATCGATCAGATAAAACTCTGACAGTGGTGGAGCAGAAACAGATGCTAGTTAAAGAATGACTTCAAGAACACCACAATGATGTAACTGCCACCCAAACTCTACTTCAAGAACTTGTTCAGGGTATGCCGTAGCTATCGAATGAGGTGGCCAAATCTAATGATGCCAATAGTGGGGAGAAGAGTATAACTCTCAGTCAAAGCAGAAGAGGAAGAACACCTCAAATGATGAGAATGGTTCAAACGTCAATTCAACCTCCTAGGTTTGAAGCTGTACCAATTCATCTCAATACGACTCAACTGCAAGACCATCTGTACCAAGTCATCAAGGACATTCCTCAACTGCGAGACCATCTAGCTTTCAAACATGGCTCCAAGTTAAAGAGGAAGAAGCTATGCAAAGGGAAGAAATGGAACTTAAAAGGGCAGAAGAGGAAAGAAGAGCACTCTTCAGGCAAAGGCAGGAAGATGAGAGAAGAAGATCTCCTAGGCAAAGGCATGAAGATGAGAGAAGAAGACCTCCTAGTAGAAGGAGATAAGTATTTACCTTTATGTATTTTGTTTTAACCGCTCATTGTACAAATGACTATACTTCAATAAAATTCATTTGTCATTAGAAATACAGTCGCTCACTGTATATTAGGCATTCTATCATTTAAATGTATTTGCTTAATTTAAGTGTTCAAACTACCTTTTGTTATTAGTGTTCTCATCATTAAATAGAGGGAGATTGTTGAACATTGCATATTTGATTTGATGATAAGAATTAAGTTCATAAATGCATTCATTAGTAGAGTTGTAAAGTCCTTAAATTATTTATGATGTACAAGGACTTGGTTAGATAAGATCAAAACTGTTAGGTTGATATTTTGGTTATGAATGTATTGAGTTGTAAAGTCCTTTATGGTGTAAAAGGACTTAGATTTTAAAAAGGATCAAATTTGTTAGGTTGATCTTGTGTTGTATCTCTTCAGTCAGTCTGATCATAGAATAGACTCTACGACTCTGCGCCAAGAAGATTTAACGTTTCAGTTTGATCGTAAAATAGACTCTACGATTCTGCGCAAGGAAGACTCGATGACCAAGTTTGTTCATAGACTAGACACTACGATTTGGTCAAATCGAAGGAACAGACTCTATGACCAAGGAAGAAGCCCAATCGTAGAACATACTCTACGACCAAAGTAAGCAACCATAGAACAGACTCTACGACCAAGAGAGTGGTTGTAGAGTAAACTCTACGATATGCTTTATCACAGAACAGGCACTACAGCATGATTGATCGTAGAGTTGATTGTAGAGATTCGTTGAATAAAAGGAAGAGCAACATTACGACTCTCCTCAGCTACACGTCATACAAATCAGAACCTAAACGTCTGATGGTTCTTCTCTTGTACTGAAAGACAGAAGCAACTTCATTGAGAAGAATAGTCTGCATCAATGTGACAGGTGAACCTCTACCAAGGGCTTAAAGTCATAAATATCAAAGGAGTGACCAATGCGTGCTAAGCAACAGAGTGAAGATTTCAAGGTAGCACTAAAGTCAGAAGACTATGTCCTATCAGCCATATTGTATTGGAGACCAGTTATCTATATAGGAGTTGGTAGAAACCTAGGACTGTCACGTCTTATCCTAAGGAAGAAAAAGGAAACATCTTTTATGGACAGTATCAGCAGGTCAATTAATACATGGTCAGAGTATTAATGAGCTAAATGAATATAATATTCAGCATCTCTTCGTCATGAGGTAACAGCCAAAAACTGAAGAAAATAATAGATTTCAAAACGGGAATAAATCTGAAGCTCCTATATGAGGCGCCCAATATCAAACAAAAAGACATACAGAAGAAAGAAAAGAATACGCAATAATTCAAAAAGATCAAACGAAAAAATTATCTTGCCTCGCTATTAAGTTCTTGAGAAACTTATGCTAATTGCAACTTAGTAGCACACCCAAACCAACACTACTCACGAGAAGAGTTCTTAGTGAACTAGAGTATCCAAGTCTACTAGACTTGTAAAGTTCTTAGTGAACTAAAGTTCCAAAACTGCTAGTCTTGAAGGAATCTTAGAGATTCAAAATTTGTAAGAGTATCCTTAGTGGATTTGCTGCTCAAGGAGTAGAACAGTGGAGTAGGAGCTTTGTGAACTCTGAATCACTTAAAACCTGGTATCTTTCATCTTGTGTCTATTAACTGCTATAACTGCTATATAACCGCTTGTTAAATTATTACATTAACATATCAAGAAGGGATAACTAAATCATATTCCGCTGTGCTAAACTAATTGATTAATAATTCATTCTATCTTAAAATAAAGAAAAGGAAAAGTTTTAAAAAATCTATTCAATCCCCCCTTCTAGATATCTTTCGTGTCATTGGGAATTAACATGTTCCTTAATCATGCTCACAAGTTGCATGGATTACCTTCTTCCATCGTCTCTGATAGGGACAAAATCTTTATTGGCCATTTTTGGCAGTCCTTGTTCAGATTTCTGGGTACTAAGTTGCAGCTCAGTATAGCTTACCATCCCTAAAGTGATGGTCAATTTGAAAAACTAAATCAGTATGTGGAGGTTTATCTGCGATGTTTATGTAGTCAGAGGCCTAAGGCTTAGAGTGAATGGCTATCTTTAACCGAATGGTGGTATAACACCCATTTTCATAATGGGGCTCAGCTTACTCCTTTCCAGGCTTTGTATGGCTATGTCACTCCTCATCTATCTTTTCATCAGTATGGACAAAAAAGTGTGAAGAGAGTTTCATGGAACTCAAGAAAAGGTTAAATGAAGCGCATGTGTTATCATTGTCTGATGATACGGGAGGATTTATAGTGTACAGTGACGCATCGCATAAAGGACTTAGTTGTGTATTGATCCAGCACGACAAAGTCATAGCGTATGCGTCAAGACAACTGAAGGATTATGAGAAAGGGTATCCTACCCATGACCTAGAGTTGGCAACAGTGGGTTTTGCTCTGAATATATGGAGACATTACCTGTATGGAGAGAAATGTGAAATATACATAGATCACAAAAGTCTGAAGTATATTTTCTCTCAGAAGGAATTGAATATGAGACAGGGGAGGTGGTTAGAATTAATTAACGATTATGATTGTGAAATTCTATACCATCCAGGGAAAGCTAATGTTGTGGCCGACACCTTAAGTAGAAAGGGTCGGGAAAGGTTGGAAATGATGATTGCTCAAGAAGAGTTAATCAAGGAAATGGAAAAAATGGAAATAGAAGTAACGTATCTGATGGAGTCGAAAGAGAAATTATATATTGTAGAAGCTCATCCAACACTATTGGAGAAAGTGAAGGAAGCTCAAATTTAGGATCAAGAATGTGGTCAAATCATAAGACGTATAATTAATGGGCAAGAAACAAAATTTAAAATAGATAATAGTGGATTACTCAGATTTGAAGGAAGAGCATGGGTGGCGATGGTATCCGAATTGAAGGAAGAGATAATATAGGAAGCGCACAGTTCAAGATATTTAATTCATCAAAGAAGTGCGAAGATGTATCAAGATCTTCATTAGCACTTTTGGTGGCCTAACATGAAGAAAGATGTAGCAGAATGCGTTAGTAAATGTCTAACTTATCAAAGAGTTAAGGCAGAACATCAGAGACCTAGTGGGATGTTACAACCCTTAGAGATTCCAAAATGAAAGTGGGAGCACATTACAATGGACTTTGTTGTGGGACTTCCAACTATGCAAAAAGGTGATGCGATATGGGTGATAGTGGATCGACTGACGAAGTATGCACACTTCTTATCGATCAAGGTAAAATTCAACCTGGATCAACTAGTAAAGCTTTATGTGAAGGAGATTGTGTCTAGACATGGAGTTCCGGTATCGATTATTTTAGATCGAGATCCGCGATTCACATCAAATTTTTGGAAGAGTTTTCAGGAGTGTATGGGTACGTAGTTGAGATTAAGTATAGCATGTCATCCTCAAACAGATGGGCAGGGTGAACGAATGATTCAAACGCTAGAAGATATGCTGAGGGCATGCGTAATAAATTTCAAGGGTAATTGGGACGACCATTTACCGTTAGTTGAATTCGTATATAACAACAGTTTTCATGTGAGTATTGGTATGCCGCCTTATGAGGCATTGTATGGAAGGAAGTGTAGAACACCTCTCTGTTAGGATGAGATAGGAGAACATAAGCTTTTGGAACCAGAAATAGTGCAACAAACTGCAGAAATTGTCAAGGTGATAAGATCAAGACTTATAGCAGCACAAGGCAGACAGAAGAAAGATGCAGACTTGGATCAGAAGAAGAGAGAATTTGAAGTAAGGTTTTATGTGTTTTTGAAGGTATTTCCCTGGAAAGGGAAAATAAGATTTGGAAATAAGAAAAGTTGAGTCCAAGATTCATTGGACGTTTTGAAGTACTAAAGAGGATAGGGGAAGTAGCCTATGCGGTGGCATTACCTCCAAAGTTAGAGCATATCCATAATGTTTTCATGTATCCATATTGAGGCTATATAAGCCGGACTACAAGCATGTGATAGAATATGAACCTATCCAAATCGAGAATGACTTAACTTATGAGGAAACCCTTGTTCAAATTATTGACAGGAATGAGCAAATTTTGAGGAACAAAGTAATACATTATGTGCAGGTAGTCTGGAGGAACCACAATGCTAAGGAAGCAGCGTGGGAGCTAGAGAAGAAAATAAAAAAGAATTATCAAAATTTATTTATGTAACCTTATAATAGTGATTCCGGAGACAGAATCCTTATAAGGAGGGAAGAATGTAATAATATGTAATTTTAGGAATATAGTAAATATTATAATTCAATAATGAAATTAAAATTTTGAAGTGTGACAAGTGTTTTGGGACAAGTCATTCATGTATTATTTGATGGTGGAATAAAATCCAAGCTTAAGGAAACAAATTTGGATTGAAAAGGGGCTTAAAATGGATTTAAAATAAGTAAAATAGGAATTTATTAGAATTAAATTGTCTAGAGTTTATGGCTAAAGTCCAAAGTACCCTTGACAATTTAGGAAATGACCTTAGTGTCCTCATTTGGTTTAATGTCCATTTTCCCCTTATTTAACAATGTGAATTGTCTTAAATGACATTGACCATGCATGGGTTAAAGTTAACTAGGAGGTTAAGTGTTGAAACAATACATATAATTTATGTATGTATATATTTTGCAAGTATACTTGGTTATTCTTTTCTCTTCTTCATTATTTCATCTTCCAAGTTACTAAATGTGAAGAGAGAAAGAAATGAGAGCTAGGGTTTGTGTGAAAGCTTAAGAGATTTCAAGAGAAGTGAATTAAGCCATCAAGGTGGATTATCCAACACTTAGAAGTTTCATAACTAGGAGAAGAAGAGCTCAAAGACGGTAGTAAAAGTGTTCTTGCTTCAAAACTTAGTATTTATGTGCTTAAATGCAAGATTATATGTATCCATGCATGCCTTTATGATCAAAAGTGTGATTTATGTGCTACATGAGTAGTTCATGATGAAACCCTAAGCTTAAGACTGGTTTTATAAAGGTGGTGAGTTATGCATGTATGTATTCATGGCTATAAATCATGATTTGAAGAAGATCATGTGTTACATGTTGTTAGATATGGTGAAAACCTAATTTGAGGTGTTGATCATGTTAGATACATGTGAAATTTATTACTAGATAGCATGAAAGATACAATACTAGGTTATATTTTACATGTAAACCAAATCATAATCTGTAAAATGCTTTCGAAGGTGCATAAAGATGTTATGTGAACACACAAAGTATGTAAATAAGCTTGTGTTAATGTACATGGTGTATAGAGTTCAAGGATTCAAGTATGAGTTTAAGTGTGAATTTTGCTAAATTGTCAAAATTTTACAAAAGTGTGATTTTTGGTCATTTTGTGTAATTGAGAGTGGAATTAAGCTAAATAACTAAGTTTTATGTAAATACACATGTTTGTGTCGATTTGGAAGTCATTTGGTGTTTATGACGATAAAAGTGAATTTTAAACATTTAAAAACATTTACTGTCACCTAAAATGAAATTTATGAAAAAATAGGGTCGTTTGAAAACTTTTAATATTTTTGAAAGCCTAGGAAATTCATATATATGTTATATATACTAAATCATGTGTTGGGATCAAGTTTTATAAAAAAAATGGCCATAAATAGCATGAAAATTGGAAAGAAAATTTTTTCAAAATCTGCAGCACAGAGCCGGGGCAAGGTGTTTTGAACTGAATACTGCGCCAGGGCGCAGTGCAACTAAGAAGACTTCGCTGACGGCGAGACCAGTCAATGCCGGGGCGAGGTCCAACTGAGAAGATTTCGCGGCCAGTGAGTTATTCAGTGTAAAATATCTGTTCACTAAAGGCAAGTGTTTTATTCGAACTCTCTTTTGTAGTTTTTTGAACAGTGAAGTATACCACGCATTCTTATGAATTGTTTTGAAGTTCATTTATTATTGAACTATTTTTTAGAAAGGTCAATGCCAATCTTGATCCGGCCAGACATATGTGCCAATTCGTGTCGAATTCAAAAATTCATTGTTATGTTCTCCAATCCATATTGTTGTGGTGAAGAATCTATGAAATGCTGTAATAGAACAATCCTGATAAAAAGGGGAATAAAGAAAGAAAAAGGAAAAGGGAAATATAAATCCCATGGCGTGGTTGTATCGTTAGATGTTTATGTTGTGCACAATGTAAAAGTACGATAGCTTGATCACCTAGAGTACGCATCTGAAAGAAAATGCAGTCTTATGACTGAACCAAACAGTATCAGTCTTTGTGATTGGTATTGTTCTTAACGAGTTCTTGGTCTTATGATCGTACAACTAGCAAGTTTCATGTTTCAAATTATTCCTGCAAAAATTTATGTTATGTTCTTAAGTTTCTCACAAAACCCATTAATGGTTCAACCCCATTGCATCAGATTTTCATTCATTATTCTAAAATATCATATCATTACTTGTTTATATACTTGCTGAGCTATTTTATGCTCATTCTTGCTTTAACATGATATTTTAGCTAAGTCCGAACAAGCCGAGGGGTTAGGTATAGATAAAAGGGAAAGGAAAGGCCAGTAAGCAATAGTTATATAATTATAGGACTACTGTACATGTAATATTTTTTTAAATGTTTTGTAATGTATAAAGGTCTGTAAACCTAGGATAGTTATGTAATATTGTAAATTAAGTTATGTTATTCATAAATGAATAGTTGGGAATGAATATAGAATAGTATCATAAGCACTAAACCCGTGGTTCGAGGGATTCGGATTTGGGGGCGTCACAGCTAGGGCTTGTAAATTTGAAGGAATCATTTCATCATTAAGAGCTTACAACAATTATATAACTTGTGAATTATTACTTCATAAATTCTATTCAATTAAATGAATTCATAAATTAATAAGTGAAAAGTCGCGCTTAATTAACTTAACTAACTTACTTTGTCTTTTAGCCAAATTTTAAAAAATTTATCACGACTAAGTTTAATATCTTTATCAGTGATACCGTTTTGATTTTCTTTTAACTTGTCATCGTATAATCTAAACATTTATTATAAACATTAACATATAAATATATGATATTACAGGTTAAGATATAAAGTTAAATATTAATGTTACATGTATACCTCACAAATTCGTTAATCTCCTTGTAATTTAAAAGAATGTAAGTAAATGCAGCATGTAATTCTCGTTCAAAGAGGAATATGCACTTCCCTTTTCCATAATGAGGTATCTGTCATAATATAATTTAAACGGGTTTCTAAGCTGAATATGATCCTATACATGCAACAATCTTAGCTAATATGAGAAACCGATACATGTTATATTATTTGATTTTTTTTTATTTTTTCTTTCATTGTAATTTTATTATTTTATAGTATTGTATCAAATATCATATGTTATTTAAAATTAAATTAGATTATATTATTTTACTCTATTTTAAATTATTTTATTTTATTTTAAATTATATCATATTATATTATTTGATTTTTTTTTATTTTTTCATATTATTTTATTTTAAATTATATCATACTATTTTATTTATATTTTAAATTATTTCATTTTATTTTCAATTATTTTATTTTATTTTAAATTATATTTTTATTTATTTTTATTTATATAATATTATATTATTTGTACTTATTTTATTTTTTCTTCCATTTTAATTTTATTATATTATACTATTGTATAAAATATCATATGATATTTAAAAATAAATTAAATTATACCATTTTATTTTAGTTTAAGTAATATTAGTTTATTTTATTTTAAATTATATCATATTATATTTTTTATATTTTTTTTAATTTTTTCTTTCATTTTAATTTTATTATATTATATTATATTATATTATTGTATATAATATAATATGATATTTAAAATTAAATTACATTATTTTTGTTTTATTTTATTTTAAATTATATTATTTCATTTTAAATTATATCATATTATATAGTGATTATTTTATTTTCGTTTGAAACTTGATTTGAATCATCTCAAGTGAAATAATTTTATCCTTCATTTCCTCAAACCGAATGTTTAGCCTAAAATTAACTTAGAATTTAGAAGGGATTGAGCCACTAGTATAGTTTAACAAGATTTTCCTTTTTCCCTAGACAAGAATAAATTGAAACATAAACAAAAATAAATTCAGAAATGAAAACATACATGGATTATTGCACCTACTAAAATAAACAATAATATTCATATTCAGTAATGAAAAGAAAATCAGAAAGTATTATCATGTTTCTGCACGTATGCAATGAAAATTCAGTTCATCACCTCTTGCTTAATAAACCAAACCAGTGTAAAAAGAACAACACTAAAAAACTCGATTGTAATAATCCTTACCTAACATATAAACCTTATATTGTAATAAGTTACCTAACGTATAAACCATAATTTGCCATAACATAAAACGAAGTTTATAATGTGGCAAAACTAGATTCATTCATTCTATGCAAAATATATAAACATTAACAACGAGTAATGTTCATCAGAGAAAATTATCATAAATCAAAAGGCATGATTAGTATGCATTATGCACAACATAAAATGATTCCACTTTGACACACCACAATCCAGCTACGACTTATGTCTTATAGCATAATTAATTATCTTATTTGACCATTTAGAAGCTAATTTTTTTTTATAGATAATACCAAAGTAGTTAAGAGAATAACATAATGCAGTAGCTATAGATTATTAGATCAAAGAAATAAAACAATGTTTAACTCAGCAGCTATAGCCAAGTAAAATAACAATAAGGAATGCAAATCAACAGGCAACCAATTTTCCAAAAAACAAACCCTAACAATACATGACAACACATTTAATTGAACATATATTCAACCAATTGTAAGTATACATATATACATTTATATAATCAAAGTGTATATTAAATTATGAGGTTACAGTGGCAATAAAATTAAAACATACACGGTGGCAGTGGCGAAGGGAAGCAGTGGTGCTACGATAGGCGAACGGTGGCGGGACGGCGGCTGGCGCTCACTCTCTCTCTTCTAGTTCTTTTTCTTCTCTTCTTTCTTCTCCTTTCTTTCTTCTGTTCCTGCCCGACTGTCCGGTGTTTTAATTAAGTTCATCAGCGATGACTTTCTGTGATCGCATGCGATCGCTGTTTTTTATTGACATGGACGTATTAGCGACCGCCAACTCTGGCACCAAATTTATTAATTGGTCGCAAAAGCATTCTCGTCAACTCTGTCACAAAATTTTTGGGCGGCAAAATCCTATCAGCGACCGCTAGCAGTCGCTAAAACCAATTGCGACTAGATTGACCTATGATCGCGAATAGCGGTCGCTATTGTTACCATTAGCGACCGATTTGTGCGGTCGCTAAAACTATTGGTTGCAGATAGACCTTTTTTGTAATGAACTCTATAGAGTTACAAGTCAAATTGAATTCCATAACAAATTATCTAAACAAACCCTAAGAGTATAAATAAGGATTTCTAAAATGTTAAGTTATAAGTCCCACATCGATTGTAATGAAGAATTCAAAGTATTATATTAGTACAAATAAGGCAATGGGCTATCAATAATACCCATGGCCTTGCTTTGCGACCTCCATTGCACTCTAGAGGGGGCACTTGCCTAAGTCTACCTAAGTGGTGAGCCCCTCCATTGCACTCTGGTTTGGTTTACAGGCATAAACATGTCAGATTTTTATGGTAATGGACACGTGCAGTCCCGTTTAGGTTAACCTAGAGAGAGAAAATAGATTACTTGTTTATTCTCACAAATAATACACCAATTGACACGGTCCGCGTAGGAAAAGGAAGATACACTCCAAGTAGGGAAAGGAAGGAAATCCAAGTCCAAGAAGGGTTGACACTATTTTAACCATAACTTTTGATCCGTTTGGAGTTACGATGTGACGCCCCCAAATACAGGTCTACATAGCCCAAACTTGAGTCGTCAAAATATACGACAACTATTACAACACAATACAACGTACATCAATAAAGTACTCAATATTACACAACTAAGTCTTCACTATTATTGTCACACTATTTTACAAACTGGTAAATACTAGCAACAACAAACTCAGATAATCGCTCAATTTCCCGGCTAGTCCCAGCTACACTCTTATTTCTTGAAGAACAATGGAACAAAATTAAAAGGTGAATTCAAATAGTCTAGTGAAGAAATATCATGACTAAGATAACGATGAATAAATTATCATTAGCCTTCAACAATTGAGTTCTTGATAGAATATAATAAACAACAAGTTTTAGATCAGTAATAGTAGTGAAATAAGAAATCCATTAGAATAATCATGTAGGTGATGATGTCTACTAGCTTCTTTTTTTAAGAAAAATCAACATGACCATTTGTACCAGGCCAAAGATCATGTCAAACAACAGTTCTTCTTTGCACCAGGCCAAAGAGAACATTTATCACTTGTCCTAAAAGACACTTAACAATTATATCGAATTTATTCTATCATTTGTGCCCCAAAATACACTCAACAATTATATCGTTTTTATCCTATCAGTTGTACCCCAAAATTCACTCAATAATTATATTGCATTTATCCTATCATCTGTACCCTAAGACACAAATAATCATCAATTGTATTATCTTTGCACTCAGGACAAAGATATTCATAACAACTTCATTATTGAAGATTAGTACAAAGAACAGTGATATAAATTATGAAAACAATAAATAGAATAACAGACAAAAAATATCGACAGTTTATAATTTTACTTTCTCTAAAGTCAAATAATTTCCAAATTATCAGTATTATATAGAGTTAATTCAAAAATGATATTTAATATCCATAGTTTAAAGTTTAATAGAGAGGTTCAAGTAAATAGGAAAGTTCACGTGAAATAATATTAAATGAAGCGCAAAATATTAACATATAATCATTTCAGGAAGTTTTATCGAACAATACTTACCAAAGTAATTTTAAGAGTATGAAAGAAAATGATATCCCTTATCTTAACGCGTGATTGGCTATTGATAGAAATTATGTTGATCGACCTATATATATATATATATATATATATATATATATATATATATATATATAATTAAATTAGTAACTACCATAAATTTCAAGGTGTATACCAGCTCGTATGAAATCATCAAAAGTGATTTAATAGTAAAAATTTATGTAGCGTACAGAATAAAGTATAATAAACTTCAAAATAGTTTTAGAAAATAATATTTTAGAAGAATCTTCAAGAGAAAAAATTTCAAATTGAATTTTCTAAAAAAAGAGTCTTCTAAATGAAGATTTATAAATACCGTGTGAAGTGTGTGGTTACTTAACTAACTATTATGAAAAGACTTACTTAAAAAATACTTGTACTCTTATAGATTTTCACAAATACACATGATAGCTTAAGCACACTTAGAGAGAATTTACACAAAGTAATATTTAGAAAGTGAAAAAAATAATAAGCAATGAAGTTTATGAAAAAAATTTAAGTTAATGCCTCTATTTATTGCCAATTTTTTTTTATCATAATTCAAGATTTCGTAATTTAATCCAACATGTATATTTCAAGACAATGTTTAATCTATACCACACATTTTATCTTTTAAGATTTCTTTAATCTAAACTATTCATTTAAAGATCATTTTTAATCTACACCGTTCCTTCTAAAATCTATAATTATTACATTATCTTTAATCTATACCATTAATTTCATATTTTCTTTAATCTATATCATTCATTTAATAAAACAATTACCTTTATATATAAAACAACGAACTTTATATATAAATTAATTAACTTTATATATAAAATAAATAACTTTATATAATATATCTTAATAAAATAATTAACTTTACATAATTTATATAAAGTAAATAACTTTATATAATTTATTATAATAAAATAAATAAATTTATCAATTCAAATATTTAATAATAATTCACAATTATTTATTATTATGACCAATTGTTATAAATGCAGTGTAGTTGACTTTCTGAGTTAAAAACTCACAATACAAGCAAAGATATATACTAAAATATCAACTAACAATGATATACAACAATTAATTTAACGTCACAGTAGTGATAACAATAATAAATGAAGATAAGGAAAGAACAAGTTACTGTGACAATTATTAGTTATAATAATATGAATTTTGTGCATATGCTACTGAAATAATTATCGATTCAATAATATAAATTACTGTGCATATGCTACTATAACCATTATTGGTTCAATAAAGTTAAATATCGTGTAATGATAATTATTGATTCACTAATGTGAAATACTACGCAATGACAATTATTGATGAAATATTGTACAATATCTTGTACTATTGTATAATACCGTGTGATATTATTTATTACCGTGTGCTACTATTTTTTTATCACTGGTTTATTTTAAGAGTTAAAAGTTATAGTATCGTTGACAATTTTTATTTAAAAATGTTATTGCTATCATTTTATATATCCGACAATATTTCATAATGGGGTCCACCAATAATTGGTTGTTTCAGCGCCGTCGTACAGATCGAATATTTTTCGATAGAACAAATATTCTCCGACAAAACAAATATTCTCCAACAAGATACACAGAATATTTTTAACTTTAACCTTTGTCTATTTAGCAACATGCCGTTTTAGAGAAATATAAATATATATATATATATATATATATATATATATATATATATGGAGAAAAATTAAATTGTATTTCATAAAAATCGGGGTCTTACGACCTCCTTATGAAATTTCATTCCCGAAATTTACATTTCTGACATTTCAAAGTGGTTAAGATACTTAGCTTTCATTTTACATTCTAACTCCCAGGTCATTTCCTTAATGTCTTGGTTTCTCCATAAAACATTAACTTGAGATATAACATTTAAGCATAGGATTTGCTCCTACCTATCTAAGTTCTTGACGGGTACATCCTCATGCGTTAAATCGTCAATTATCTCATCTGGCTCTAACTTAATGATCTGGTTTTGGTCATTCACATATTTACGTAACATAGATATGTGAAAAATATTATAAATGTGGGAAATGTTTGGCGTTAAAGCTAGTTTGTATGCCACTTATTCGATTAAGGATTTCAAATGGACAATAAATCGAGGATTGAGCTTTTCTCTCTTTTCGAATCTCGTAACTCATTTCCATAGTGAAACACGTAAAAATACATGGTCACCAATGTTAAATCTCTCGTCCCATCGATGCAAATTAGCATAACTCTTTTATCGTTCTTGTGCGGCTTTTATTTGTCGTCAGATCATTTGGATCTTGCGTTCGCCTTTCCTAGGTGGTACTGAATACTGTGACCGTAATCCTTTAATAGACCATGTCAACACCGTTGTCGAATGTTGAGTTCCTTTTGGGTGAAGAAATACTTTGGCTTTTATGATCCATAAAGATCTCCACCTTTTCCCAATACAAGTAGTGTCTCCAGATCTTTAACGCGAAAACAACCGCTGCCAACTCTAGATCATGAGCAGGGCAATTTTTCTCATAATCCTAGAGTTGTAAAGATAGATAAGCTATAAGTTTCCATGTTGCATAAGAACACAGCCTAAACCACTGCCTGAAGCATCACTGTAGATGACAAATCCTCCCGATCCCGATGGTACGGTCAGAACAGGAGCCGAAACGAGTCTCATCTTAAGTTCTTGAAAGCTCTTCTCGTAATCCTCTTTCCATTCAAATTTTGTAATTTTTTGAGTCAACCGAGTTAATGGAGTGACAATTCGAGAAAATTTTTTTACGAATCTCTGATAATACCCAACTAGGCCCAGAAAACTTCGTACTTCAGTTACTGCCTTAGGTTGCTCCCAGTTTAAAATTGTTTTAATCTTAGTAGGGTCAACAAATATTCCTCGTTTAGAATTCACATGCCCAAAAAATGTTACTTCCTCAAGCCAGAACTCATATTTCTTTAATTTGGCATACAACTTATTTTCATGTAACTTATGGAGTATTAATCGTAATTGTCGTCCATGATCCTTATGACTTTTAGAGTATATGAAGATGTTATCAATGAAGACAAGCACAAAATGATCCAAATATTACTTAAATATTCGGTTCATTTTGTCCATGAAAGTTGCAGGAGCATTGGTTAGTCTAAAAGGCATGACGAAAAACTCGTAATGCCCATAGCGAGTTCTAAAAGTAGTCTTTGGAATGTCATCATCTTTAACCTTCAATTGATGATAACCAGAACGGAGATCGATCTTTGAAAAATATAGAGCACCTTGCAATTGATCAAACATGTCATCAATTTGAGGCAACGGATACCTATTTTTTTATGGTGACATGATACAACTCGTGATAATCGAAGCACAATCTCATACTTCTGTCCTTCTTCTTGACAAAAAGAACAGGAGCATCCGAAGGCGATGTACTCGGATGAATGAAATCAGTATCTAGTAATTCCTGAAGTTGGACTTTTAACTCTTGAAGTTCAATGGGAGTCATTCGGTATAGGGCCTTAGAAATGGGTTTAGTACAAGGTTCAAGGTCAATACAAAATTTAATTTCACGGTATGGGGGTAAGCCAGAAAGTTCTTCAAGAAAAACATCATAAAATTCATTAATAATAGGAATATTATTCAAGTCTGGCGTATTTTTTGTTCAAATCAATGATATAAGCTAGGAAGGCTTGACATCTGCTTTTTAATAAACAAATTACTTTATGGTTAGAAATAAAAGTTATAAATTTCAATGATTTGGTTGCATGAATTTGCATGACATGTTGGTTAGGAATATAAAAGCTAATGATCTTATGAAAGTAATTAATTTTAGCATGATGGATAGTCAACCAATCAATAAAATACCATCAAATTCATGCATTTTTAATGAAATAAGGTCGATGGGTACTATGAGTCTGTTAATTTGGACCAAACAAGATTCATAAACAATAGATGTAACGGCTATTCCTCATAATGGAGTTTCAACGGACAAGTCAAAATCAAAATTTGTAGGAGCCAAAGTCGAACATTGAACACATGCAGGTGAGATAAAAGAGTGGATAGAGCCAGCATTTATTATGGCATAGGCTTCACAAAATTTTATGAGTAACTTACCGGTAATTATCTTGTTTGGAATCCACGCCATCTAGGATGTTACAATGAAAGCTCTCCCCTGAACCATAGGTTTCGACTTGTTCGCACTAGCCTTCGGGGTCATCATTACAGCTGGACTTGATTTTGTTAAAGGACACAATCACGTTATGTGGCCCTCATTTCCACAATTATAACACACATTCGACTACTGTGTACAGTTTGGACTGATGTGTTCCTCCTGTCAGGACTTGTAGCATCTGACGGGTGGCCGTTCCCTTCCCCTTAAAACTGTTGTTGGTGCTGGTGCCAATACTGGTTCCATTCCATGGTCATTGTGGAATCTCCTATTCTTAAAATTAGTTCAACTAAACTCATTTCTTTTACCATCTGTGCCAAAATTTCTGCCAAAGTGATCCCCATTTCTGGCACGATGTTCATCGCCTCGCTGGTTCTCGTTGTTTCGGTGATTGTCGTTGTTGCTATAATTTCTTTCTCTCTGTTGGTCATTGCTTTCTGGTTGCAATGTTTCATTTTCCAGCTCCATCGACTGAGCCTTATTCACAATATCTGAATATAAATTAAAGTTGTGAGAAATGAGATGTTGAAGAATTTTTGGTTTCAAACCTCTCAAAAATATTTGACGTATGCATACTTCGTCGTCCACCAAGTAGGGGCGCAAATTGGGATAACTCGACAAATCTGGCCTCGTACTGCGGACAGTCATATTTCTCTGCTTCAGCTTGATAAACACCACTTCCTTCATATGGCGGATATTTTCTGAAAAGTACTTCTCATTGAACAGTTTCTGAAACTCCATCCAGGATATTTCGAGTGCCAAATGATGGGTACGTTTTGCCGCTTCCTACCAGTAGTCCACCTTTCCTTGTAACATCAAGGTGGCAAATGGAACCTTTTGATCGTCATTGCAACGTAGAACATTAAATATCTTTGTTATTTACTTGATCAATGCCTCTACTTTGAGTGAATCAGGTTTTCCTTAAAACTCGGGTGGTCCCAAATCCTTAAATTGTTTGGCAGTTACCATCCGTGCATTGCAAGCATTTCCTTTGGTATTGTTGAAAAGATTTCCTCTTGCCTAGTTTTACATAAACTGCATGAAGTTCCTAAAGAAAACATCATTCATCACGTTTTTCAAGAGCTTTATTTTCTGAGTTTACAGGAGGATTATTTGTCGCTTCCTAATTCTCAACCACATTTGCCTCGTCCATTAGATAGTGCATTCCCTGATTTTCATACACCATTCTTAATTTCGGTCACAAATTAAAGTTAGTTTAAACAAACTAACATGACACTTCTTATTCCCACATTCAAAAATTTAATTTAGGTAGTGTTGTCTAATTTACAACTTAGAAAATACACGCAAATATACGCGATCAACTAGTAATATAATGGCAAGAAATAGTATCATTTTCACAGAGAATTATTAATAATTATTATCAATTACTAATTTTATATCAACTTAATTTTATTTAAACAATCGAATAAAACTATGAAGTAAAATCTAATTAAACTAATAACTAAATTTATCTAATAACATGAATTAATATCAAATTTTAAAGACTTAAAGATTATAATTTCCTCCAATCCTCTATTTAAATCTTTTCAATCCCTTTTTAACTAATTAATTATATATAATTATTAACAGAGAATTCTTTATAGTATTTATACGCTTCTTTCGATAGTCATATAAACAAATTCTTCTAAATCTGACCCTAAGGCAACAGAACCATAGAAGAACACCCTAATTAATTAAATCACTTTATTCCTATGAGAAATATGTTAATTAGGATTTTAAGCTCATATTCTCTTATTGGCTACAAAAGATACATGGGAATATTCATATCATATATTCTAAGCTTATAAACCCTTTCAAATTTTATGAACAGATGCTATCATAACTAGATCAAAATCTATACTCCATCTCCCAATTTAATATAGATTATCCTAGTAATTATATACAATTAATTAATTAATACATGAACTCTCATAAATATTTAGTACAAAAATATTTAAATCCAATATCTAATTCATTCGTCAACTTCATATAGACTAACATATTAATTGTTGCAATTAATTAATACTTTTATGCTCAAAATATGATAAATAAATCATAGATAATCAAACATAATCAAAAAGAAAGAGTATTAATATAAATTAGATATTGGATTCCATTGCAAACTTAATTAATTGTTTAGTTCATAACTAAAGAAGAAGAAATATTCATAATATTAGATATCTTCATCCCAAGAATTACACTAATTAAAATAAAAGAGTTAATGAGAAAATATATTATTCTTGAAATGCGATCTCCAATTCTTCCTTCAATCTTGAATCCTTATGTGAATTCTCCTTTAGATCTTGATAGGAACCTTGATTCTCTATTCTAATTTACTTCTAACTATGTTAATCTCTAGTCTAATATATTGAAAATAAGACTCTCATAGTGTATTTGTAATTTACAAATCTAAATCCTAGCATAGAAGGACACCCAAATCCAATTTGGAGTAAAAAAACATGCAAAAACGCATCAAAGAATGGTATGCTCGCGACCTGGGCGCAACTGCGGAGCCCTAGAGCACAGCTACGCTCCATATATTTTCTTAACAGATTTCTCGGGTGCTGCTGCCATCATCTAAGCGCAGCTGCATTTCCCTATACCGACAGTTTTGTCTGTCGCCATAAATTCTAGAATTTTGGTTGTTTTAGGATTAGTTGGGAAAATGGTCATAACATTCTCATCCAAACTCCGATTGACGTGATTCAAGATGTTTCAAAAATTTGAGAAGTAGATATACAACTTTCATGTTTTAGGATTTGACAAATTCTTCATGGTCGTGGTCAAAATCAGGCCTGAAGTAACTATTGCGTAATTTGCGAGATGAAAATGTAAGCATTAGCAACTCCAAACTTTGATCTACCAAGCCTTTGCTCCAATTCCTACCAAATAACATCAAAACACATAAAAGCGACATAAAACACTTAAAACTAAAATGAAATACTTAAGAACTCATAAAATATTAAGTTAAAAGATTTTCAATACATAGGTATAAAACTCAATTATCAAATATCTCCAAACTTAACCATTTACTTGCCCTCAAGCAAAACACTAAAAATAAATAAATTAAAACTACAAAATAAATACTCAAGCAATATAACATCTTGAATTAGATTAACGGCCTCAATAATTACGTAACATGACTCAAGAAAAATCTCAGAACACCAAAGAATTTAAAATCTCAACATAATCACTAATTTCACAAATACTCAAGATTCTTGTGTGTGTGTGTGTGTGTGTGTGTGTGTGTGTGTGTGTGTGTGTGTGTGTGTGTGTGTGTGTGTGTCCCTCTATTTTAACTAGTCATAATATAGATAAACTCATACAGTCAAGCATTTAAGGAAATACTTCTTTTCCAATTTAAAACTTTAATTTTCACATAGACGGATTTAACATGTAAGCACTTTTATTTTTCTTAAGTAAGTGCATATATTACTTCTTCTTTTTTCCTGTCTCGCTCTGTATCCGTGTAGATGGATGAACGCGTTTTACGCTCCATTTTTGTAACGCACCTGAGATCCCACACTCCCTTAATTAAGTCCAATTAAGTCTGGATAAGATAATCATTAACTTTAACCACATTAACTGGAATATCGTGCATTAAAAGTTAATCTTTATCCTTTAAAAATATTATTTGACCATAATGCGGTCCATATTTTTTTTTTATTTATCTTACATTCCTTACCTGTCACGGGATCGCAACGCTCAGTTAACATTCATTAATCCCTTAGGTCAAACATTTATTATTTGTGACCTAGTCTATTACCATTCACAATCATATAATATATATTTCACATAACTTGCAAATAAAAAATTTGCCATGATTTATCCATACATGGCCCTGTTTACTTATGCCCTTACTGTACCTAGTCCTGATCACAAATACCTGTATACAAACATTTATAACATATATGCAAGTTTCATTATATATACACTCGCCTTATAACAATACAGTCACCTTAACCTTTTACCACATTTCTCTGATTAATACAAACAGGCATTTTCAATCCCTACGGATTTACAAAACATTAATTTTCCCTTGTTAGCGACTAAGTTTATAATTAAAACCTAGACATTATGTACATATACCATTATAGGTTTACAATTATCTGACTTGCTTGCACATTACACAATTTGTATATAACAAATTTCTTCATACGTATCAATGCATTCACCCGGCTTTACCTTTAGCTTCACCGGAACTTTCGGTATTCTCGTACTTTACCTGAAAATGTTAGTTCATAGCAAGAGTGAGCACAAAGGCTCAGCAAGTCAATCAGTTAACACCTTTCATGCTTGCAATTTATATTCATGCGCCGTGCATCTTTTACTTTACTATGCTATGCATAAATGCCACGTATTTCATCTAACAGTTAAAACACATAGTTGCACGTAGTGCACATTTGAACATTTAATGTCATATAGTTCACGTAGAATAATTATCACGTTTAAGTCTGAAAAACTTGCATGTACGCTTATATACTTAACATTTACTTCCTTGCTTGACTATTTTATCCTTCCTTGCATTGGGTTGCTAGTACGAACTTTATCTGTAAACATTGAATCTATATACATCATTATAGGATCATAAATATTTACATAATTCCTTTTACTTAAACCATAATTAATAGACCATTAGTCTCTAATCATTTCACATTTAATGTATTATACCTTACATAAGTTAATAATACATCCTAACTCGTTCCCGACCTTTTTCATAACCCTTAACATGGTTTGACTTAACTTTAGGCATGTTATCTTATGTCATTCATTATCTCATTATACCTTAACACCCTTTACATTGACCATTATTATCAATTTTAGGGTTTATATAACTTATTTCTATCATCCCACATCAAAATATAGCGTTTTGGAAGCTTAAATTTTTTTCAAATGCAGAGCAATTTCACCCTAGCGCCATCAAAGCTCACAGGCCATGAAATCTCCTCATCCATGAATAGTATATTACGCCCCAGCGCAATGTTTAGTACAAAACATTGTGCCTAGGCGCAATGTTCAGAATAAGCATTTTTGATTTTTGCACTACCTTTGCCGATTTTTAACTCCGTCGTCTTACATCCAATTAAGCTCAAATTTGGATCACATCTAGACCTTACTATCTAGTATTTTACAAAAATACTACTTGGCTCATTTTTCTTCTTGAAATCATAGAAGAAATAGCCCTTAAGAGGGCGTTTCAAAATATTTCAACACTACGAAAAAATTTGAACTTTAAAACTCAATTTTTCCAACTTTGTGATTTTTGGCCAATTGCTTCCAAACTTAATTCCAACATTTGACATAGTTTACTTGGGTCATATATGACATGTTCAAACTTTTAAAATCATAAAACTTCGCACGAGGTGAGATTTATCCGTTAAAATCCATTTCAAGTCGAAACGGTCGATTTTGATCGTTTGAAACTCATTTTCATTCTAATTCTCATCCGTTGATTACCAAATCAATGTAGACACATGTAATAATATAAAACTAAGTCATTTGACTCTATTTTACCTTTAATTCCTCAAAATTGCCAAAAATCACCTTTAGGTTGGATTTTCGTTAGCTTTCATTAACTTTTCATTTTCAAAACTTTTATTATTCTTGGCCCCTTTTAGCAAGACTTGATTCCAACATGTCATTTAACACTTATAACACATATTTAACTTGTACGAACCTTCAAAATATTTCAAACTTTTCAAATGACTTCAGTTTTTAAAATGATTTGATTTAGGCATCGGCGAACGTTTTAAAACGTTTAAAATCCTCAATTGTCGCCATAAATGCCAAACGACTTCCAAATCATTTCAAACACATGTATTAACATCAAACTTAACTATTTGGCATCATTTGATCACCAATTACACAAAATGGCCAAAATTCACACTAACTTTCACTAACTTTTTTTTTCTTCAAAACTTTCATTTCCAAAACTTAATCTCAATTTCAACTCTTGACTCCATGCACCACATAGGCAACCATATATACATTCAACAACTTTGTAAGTCCACATAGCTTATACATGCAACTTTCAATGCACTTTACAGATTATAAATTGGTTTATATAAGAAATATAGCCTAATATTGTATATTTTCATAACAAGTCATGCTTCTCTTCCATTTATAAATCTTTAAAACCATTAATCATGAAATTTCTCATGCTTCAAACATGATCATTGTAAGACCCCGAATTTTATGAAATACAAAATTTAATTTTTCTTCATATATATTTTTCCTGAAACAGTAGGTGGTTAAATTGATAAGGTTAAAAGTTAAGGATGTTATGTGCAAATTTTATTATGTCAGACAATATTCGTTTGGTCGGAGAATATTCATTTTGTCAGGGAATATTCGATTCGTACGACGGCGTCGAAATACCAAAATAATGGTGGACCCCCATAACGAATTATTGTCGGATATAAAAAGTGACATACGTCACATTTCTAAATAAATATAGTCAACGGTACTATCACCTTGAACTGTTAAAATACCAGGTGGTAAAGGAATAGTAACATACGGTATTAGTAGCACACGATATTGCACAGTAACACTTGGTATTGCATAGTGTTTCATATTATTAAACTGATAAAGTGGTTATTGTACTATATTGACTTTATTGAACCAATAATTGTAACATGCATAATAATTCATATTATTGAGTTGATAATTGTCACAATAGCATATGCATAATAATTCACATTACTGAATCAATAATTGTCATTACACAGTAAACGTGTTATTTTCTTATTTATTTTCAGCATTATTGTTATCTCTTTTATGATATTGATTAAACTGTTGTATTCTATTATTAGTTGATTTTTCTATTTATCTCACTCGAAAAGCCAATTACACTGCATTTACAACAATTAGCCATAATAATGAATAATTGTTAATTATTGTTGAATAATTGAATTGATAAAGTTATTTATTTTTATTATGATAAATTATATAAAGTTATTTGTTTTTATATATAAAGTTAATTGATTTATTTAAAGTTAGTTGTTTTATATATAAAGTAAATTGAATGGTATAGATTAAAAGATGATCTTTAAATGAATGGTTTAGATTAAGAAAATCTTAAAAGATGAAATGAGTGGTATTGATTAAACATTATCTTGAAATATACGGTTTGGATTAAATTAGGACATCTTGGTGATGATAAGATTTTTTTTGCTATAAATAGAGGCATTAACTTAAGGATTTTTCATAAAAAACTTTCTTGCTTATTATTTCTTTCACTCTCCAAATATTTCTTTGTATAAGTTCTCTTTGAGTGTGCTAAAGTCATCTTGAGTATTTGTAAAGATCTATAAGTGTACGAGTACTGACCAAGTAAGTCTTTTTATAAAAGTTATATAAGTAACCACACACATCACACGATATTTATAAATCCTCCTTTAAAAGACTCTTCCTTTGGAAGATTCATTTTGAAAAGTTTCCTTTGGAAGATTTATTTTGAAATATTATTTTCTTCAAAAACTATATTGAAGTTATTTTACTTTATTTTATTAAATCACTTTTGATGATTTCATATGAATTGGTATACACCATACAATTATATATGGTAGTTACTAATTAAATTATAAAAAAATAGGTTGACCAATTTCATATCCAGTCACGTGTTAAGGTAAGGGATACCGTCTTTTTTATCTTCCATTATTCAAACTTACTATGGCAAGGGATTATCATTATTTGATTCTCGAAAATAATATCGTTTCTTTCTTACTCGTAAGATGTGTCATTTATCTCCATATATTAATTTGTGGAATAACCTGACTACGCGGACTACCGCATGTTTGGTGAATAACCTTTCGTATTCATTCCTTATTAATTTGTGAGAATAACCTGACTACGCGGATTACCGCATGTTTGGTGAATAACCTTTCATATTCATTCCTTATTAATTTGTGGGAATAACCTGACTACGCGGACTACCACATGTTTGGTGAATAACCTTTCGTATTTATTCCTTATTAATCTCTAAGAATAACCCGACTACGCGGACTACCGCATGTTTGGTGAATTACTCTTCGTATTCATTTATTATTTGTCTCTTGTTGGTAAAGTTTCGTGAAATGATTATATATTCTTTAATAGTTTGCGCTTTATCTAATATCATTTCAAATGAACCTTCCTATTTTTCTAAATCTTTCTATTGAACCTTAACTGTTATTCTGAACTATGGATCTTAAATATCATTCTTGAATTTTAGTCCACATAATGTTGACAATTTGGACATTATTTGAATCTGCACAAAGAAAAATCATAAACTTTTTATATTTATTAATCATACTATTTCTTCTGATTCATCATCTATATCACGATTGTTATTCTAATCATCAAGAACCATGTTGTTATGAATATCTGTGGCCTAGGGCACAGATGATAGGATAAAGGCGATATAATTGTTGTGTCTTTTAGGGCACGTGGTGAATATTCTCTTTGGCCTTGGGCAAAGATGAACTGTTGTTGGTATGATTATGATCAAAGGCTGAAAACTGGTATAATCATTACCGTTGGTGTTATATTTGAATATCTTTGGCCCGTAATGCAAAGATGGTCTATTGACTGGTATGATTATAATCAGGAACTGAAAATTTATATTATCATGACCAGTGGTGTTTAAGATGATAAGAGTTGATGATATTTTTCTTAAAAAGAGACGCGAGTAGACATCATAGTCTACATTATTCTTCTAATGGATTGCTTTCCGCTGCTATTATTGATATATAGCTTATTGTCTATTATATTCAATTCAGAACTCAACTGTTGAAGGCTAATAATAATTTATTTGTCATTATCTTAGTCATGATATTTCTTACTGGGCTATTTAAGCTCACCCTTTCTTTTGTTCCATTATTTTTCAAAATATGAGAGAATAGCCGGGTCTAGCAGGGGAATGGAGTGACGGTCCGAGAGATAGTTATTGTAGTCTTCACATATTGTATATAGTGCGACAATAATAGTGAAGACTTAGTTGTGTATTATTGAGTTCCGTATTTATGTTCTATGTACTATTTGTATTAGAAATTGTGTATTTTATGGCGTCTCAAATTGGGCTATGTAGGCCTAGATTTGGGGGCGTCACAATCATCATTTCTAACTAGGTTTTCATCAAAAGCCACCAACATATTACACATGATTCTCCATAAATTATGATCCTTAGCTTTGAATTTGTGCATAAATAGTGCACCACCTTTGTAACACAATATATAAGCTTAGGGTTTCATAAATTTCAACACATATGGCACATAACTTACATAACTCTTATTTCTATCCATGAATACATACATGGCTACATCTAAACTTTCATTTACTCACATAAACCTCAAATTTTAGAGCAAGAACAAGATTATACCTTCTTGTAGCTCTTACTTTCCTTACTATGAAGCTTGTTAGCCTTGTAATCTCCACTTTGATGGCCTTATGATCCTTCTCTTGATCATCTTCTTGAGATTTCTTGATCACTATTATGAACCCTAGCTTCTTTCTCTTCTTTTCTCTCTTTCTCTCTTACGCTAGCAACTTTCGAAAATGTTAAAAATAGATGAACTTACCCAACTTGATACATACTTAACATATATATGTATTACATCTCTTTTCCAACAACTAACCATGCATTGGTTAGTTTAACCTGCATGGTTAGGGCATTGATGGCATTTCCTTTTTACTAATCAAGGATAATTTGGTCAATTCACCACTCTAGGACGTATTTGCCATATCATAAAATGTCAAGGGCATTATGGTCTTTACACCACATAGAACAAAATTTTCATTCCATAATTTGCTATGGGCAACATGGTCATTTGCCAAATTTCCTAGAGAATTAAATTCTAAAATAAATCATACACGCTTATTATTTTTTTTTAATCCAAATTAATTCCTTTTTACACCCAAATTTGCTTCATTAGGCTTGAATTTAAGTTTATGATCAAATAATCCATAATTGGCTTGTCCCAAAATACTTGTCACACTTCAAAAATTGCATTTCATCAATTAATAATAACAATTCACAATAAATTGCCAATTTACATAATATTCATTCTCAATTGTCTAAGAATCCTTTTTGATTACACATTCAATTAATTTCACGTTTCGATATCTCAATTTACTCATCTTTTTCATAAACCGCTTCCTCGAGAAGTAAACTTCAACTAGATTACCAAAATACATCGTCCTTTGTCCTTTTTAAGCTCGTAATACATCCATTACAACTTTACGCCCCTTTACATATTTACATAAGATCCCGATGCCAAATTTGTACCATACCTGCATACTACATTCTTTCTACACATTCTCGGGGTATTACCTTCCATATTTATGATTCGCATAAATACATACCTTATTCAAATCAATTATATCAATTTCTTAATAAACTCCAAATATTCACATATCATCCCTTTAATCCTTTATTTTCTAGCTTTAACTCCTCTTTCTTTCTCAACTCCAATACATACATATACGCATATTCAGACATTCAAGTTATTATCTGCTGACACATCAAAGCGTCCTACAATAATTATTTTCCGTCCTTAACCTTTATTACGTTTTACTTCCATTCAACCACATAGGTCTCTTTAGCACGTTGATTAAATCATAATTATATTTAATCACCTGTTAATACATCATAGCCTTCTAGCCCAGGTTTTAATCTTCTAATCTTTACTTAAATAATCAAATTCTTATTTAAAATCCTTGTAAAAATTCAAGATGTCACAATTTCACCCTTATAATTTTATTCTTGACTTGTGTAATATCTAATTTTATTAGGCTTTTCAGTGCTACCCATGTAACGAACTTTTGACCAATGACTCCCAAACTAGTTGGCTTTAGGACACTAGATGTAGAAACATCCTGAAGGGCTTACTTATTCGAGTAATAAATGCCACAAAATTTCGACTAAGTCAAGTTATTTTAATATTATATAATTTTCTTTTTATATTCCTCAAATTTAAATATTATCCAATATTCCCCCAAACTTATATGAAAGCCTAAACTTAGCACGAAACAATGTTCAAATAAAATTTTCAATGGTAATCCTCACAAACATCTAATCTAATAGGTTTTATAAATAACAACTAGTCAAATAATAGAGTATGTTCTCATGAATGTAAAAGAATCGTGAATATCGCAAAACTAGCTCAAATGTTAAAATATAAACCCCGCATATTCATCTATTTCCCTTAAATAACATTAAATAATCAGATTCTTATCATTGGTCATATCCTAATTCAAATAATTTATTGCACAAGTACTAACTAAACACGAAAATAAAACACAACATAAACTACCCATTTTCGTAGATATCACAGTTATACTTAGCATGTTCAACAAGTCTTTAAACACTAAGATTATCCCAAGTGGACAAGTTATGTTTCATGAGGGTTTATAGTGAATTTACCCATAAAATTTAAAAATTTTAACTAAAATAAAACCTAAAAAAAATAAATTAAAAATTTACCCACTCCCAAACTTAAAACAGACGTTGCCCTCAATTTATGAAATAAAGGAAATTTAAGAACAAAGGACTCTCCTTAATATGTAGCATTTTTTCTCCTCATCTGCTAAGCTTGAGTGTATTGAATAAACCTAAAACTAAAATAAAAAAAAATATATTAAAATAAATAATAGAAACTAAAATTTACTACTAAGAAAAATCTACTGGAAATAAAAATAAAAATAAAAACTAAAACTTTGGATTACTTCCCAATAAACGCTTGTTTTAAAGTCTCAGCCTAACCACTCCCTTTTCCTTAGCCCAGATCAAATTTATGTGTGATGAACCGCCTTGGAAGCCAATTCTTGATTATCCGCTTAGCCTTCCCTTGAGATTGATCACTCCCAAACTTGAGCTCATATTTCTTCTTCCATTGGAATAGACCTTTCTTTTTACCCTTTTTATTCTTTCCAACATCTTCAACCACGTCCACTTGAAAACATTCTTTAGAATCACTTGGGAGCTTGATTTTCCTTAAGAACTTTGAACGTCACATTTTCATCTTGGACTTGAATAGTTAGCTTTCAGTTTTTCATGTTAATAAGCGTTCTCCCCTAAGCTAAAATCGATCGCCTAAGAATGATAGGTATGTCTTTATCTTCCACATAATCCAAAACAATAAAATCTGTGAAAAATATGAACTTATCCATCTTAACTAACACATCTTCAACAATCCTCCTTGGATAAATGACTGTCATATCTGCTAATTATAAAGTGACCTTCATAGGCTTTGCTTCATTTAACCCAAGCCTCTTATATACAGATAATGGCATAAAGTTTATGTTTGCTCCCAAATCGCACAATGCTAGCTCCCAGATCACATAATGCCTTCCCAAAATATTAACTCTTAATGGTGCACAGAATTGTGAAACTACCTGAATCCTTGAGCTTTGGTGGTAGCTTTTTTTGTAAAATTGTACTACATTCCTCTGTAAGCACCACTATTTCAAAGTCATCTAGCATCTTTTTATTATACAAAAATTTCTTCATAAACTTCACGTAGCTAGGCATTTGTTCTAAGGCATCTGCAAATGGAATGTTGATATGAAACTTTTTGAATATCTCCAAGAATTTTGAAAATTGCTTGTTAATTTTTAATTTTTGAAGTCTTGTTGAAAATGTCACGGGTGGCACAATCTGATTTTGATTAGGATTCACTGGTAGAGTTTTTGCTGCCTTGTTTTCCTTGGCCTCTTTATTCCCAATTGCCTTTTCAGCCTCACTGTCATCTTGTATATTCGGATGTGCCGTCTTTGAATTTCCTCCATTATCCTCATGTAACTCTTTACCACTCATAAGTGTGACTACGTTGCATTGCTCTTTGTCTTCCTTTCTTAGATTTATCACTATGTCGCTTGGTAAAGCCCCTTGAGGTCAACTATTTATAGCACTCGCAATTTGCCCCACTTGATTAACTGAATGGTTCCTCGCACGTAGATCATAAACTATTGCCACGGGCTGAATATTTAAAACTTCAAGAGCGTCAAGTCTCCTTATAATTAACGCCATTTGCGCAGCCATTGCAGAAATTGCATCATTCTCAATTCTTCCAATAGCCCTTAGCTGATTCACCTTTGCAAAAGGCCATTGGTAATCATTCACTGCCATAGTTTCCAACAAGTCGTAGGCTTCATCAAAATTCTTCGCCATTAAAGCACTACCCGCAGCTGTATCAATAATAGTCCTCATTGTAAAACATTTGAACTTGAAACCATTTGAGTATCCCATGGTGTGGACATCTACGCAATAATTCTTTGAATCACTCCCATGCCTCGTACAACGACTCTGATTCATAACGCACGAATGAAGTGATGTTGTTCCTCATTTTTACAGTCTTCATTGACGGAAAGAACTTTTCTATGAACTTTTTAGCCAAATCATTCTAAGTAGTAATGGACCCCCAAAGGAAGTGAATGTAACCAGCTCTTCACTTTATCCTTAGGTATGAAAGGGAACAAATAAAGTCTTATAGCCCCATCTGAAACTCCATTATACTTAACTGTATCATATATCTCCAAAAAGCTCATAAGATGATTATTTAGACCGTCGTTAGGTAAACTAAACTGCACTGAATTTTTGATAATCTGTATCATTTCCGGCTTGATCTCAAAACTTATGGCATGAATTACAGGCCTATGGATGCTCAATTGAATTTCAGTAACTTGCGGCATCGCATATTCTCGCAGCAATTTTTGATCCCTATTCGTCATTTTAACCTAAAAAGGAAGTAAAAATAAAAACAAAAATTAAAATAAAATAAAAATATTTAAATTAAAACTAATATAATTGAAATTAATATTGAAAAAAAATTATTAAATTAATTCATCAGCAACGGCGCCAAAAACTTATTGCCTAATTTACTACTTAGGAAATACACGCAAGTATATGCGATCGACTAGTAATATAATGGTAAGAAAGGGTATTGTTCCCACATAGAATTATTAATAATTATTATCAATTACTAATTTTATATCAAATTAATTTTATTGAAGTAATCGAATAAAACTATGATGTAAAATCTAATTAAACTAACAAATAAATTTATCTAATAACATGAATTAATATCAGATTTTAAAGACTTAATATTATAATTTTTCCTAATGTTTTATCTAAATCTCTTCAATCCCTTTCTAATTAATTAATTAATTATATAAAATTGATAACCGATAATTCTTTATAGTATTTATACGTTTTTTTCGATAGTCATATAAACAAATACTTCTAAATTTGACCCTAAGGCAACAGAGTCAGAGAGGAACACCCTAATTAATTAAATCATTATATTCCTATGTGAAATATATTACTTAGGATTTTAAGCTCAGATTCTTTTATTGGCTATAAAAGAAACATAAGTATATTCCTATCTTATATACTAATCATATAAACTCTTTCAGATTTTATGGACAGATGTTATCATATCCAGATCAAAATCGATACTCCATCTCCCAATTTTGTATAAATTATCCTAATAATTATGTATAATTAATTAATTAATACATGAGCGCCAATAAATATTTGGCACAAAAATATTTAAATCCAATATATAACTCATTTGTCAACTTCATATAGACTAACATACTAATTATTGTAATTAATTAATACTTTTATGCTCAAAATATGATAAATAATTCATATATAATCAAAAATAATCAAAAAGGAAGAGAATTAATATAAATTAGACATTGGGTTCCATTGTAATCTTAATTAATTGTTTAGTTCATAACTAAAGAAGAAAACATATTCATAATATTAGATATCTTCATCCCAAGAATTACACTAATTAAAATAAAAGAGTTAGAGAGAAAATATCTTATTCTTGAAGTGCGATCTCCAATTCTTCCTTTAATCTTGAATCCTTGTGTGAATTCTCCTTTAGATCTTGATAAAAAAAAAAAACCTTGATTCTCTATTATAATCTACTCCTAAATATGTTAATCTCTATTCTAATATATTAAAAATAAGAATCTCATAATGTATTTATAAGTTACAAATCCAAATCCTAGCATAGAAGGATACATAAATCCAATTCGAAGTAAAAAAAAAAACATGCAAAAATGGGTCAAAAAGTGGTATGCCCGCAACCCAGGCGCAACTACGGAGCCCTAGAGCACAGCTTCGCTCCTTATATTTTTCTAACAGATTTCTTGGGCACAGCTGCGGTCATCCAAGCGTAGATGTGTTGCCCAAGAACTACAGTTTTGTCTGTCGCCTTAATTTTCAGAATTTTGGTTGTTTTAGCATCATTATAAAAATGGCCATAACTTTCTCATCTATACTCTGATTGACGTGATTCAAGATATTTCAGAAAGCTGAGAAGTAGATATACAACTTTCATGTTTTAAGATTTTACAAATTCTTCTTGGTCAAGGTTACAAATTCTTCTTACGTAATTAGCTAACTGAAAATGCAAGCATGACAACTCCAAACTTTAATCTACCAAGCCTTAGCTCCAATTCTTACCAAATAACATCAAAACACATAAAAGAAACATAAAACACTTAAAAATAATATGAAATACTTAAGAACTCATAAAATATTAAACTAAAACATAGTCAATACGTAGGTATAAAATTCACTTATTAGGATATCACTAAGCTCTGATATAACTGTGACGTCCCCCAATTCGGGCCTACACAACCCAAACTTGAGTCGTTAAAATACACGACAACTATTACAATACAGTGCAACGTACATCAATATAGTACTCAATAATACAAAACTAAGTCTTCACTATTATTGTCACACTATTTTACAAACTAGTGAAGACAAGCAACAACAGACTCGGATCATCTCTCTATTCCTCGGCTAGTCCCAACTACACTCTCATTTTCTGAAGATTAATGGAACAAAAAGAAAGAGTGAGCTCAAATAGTCCAGTAAAGAAATATCATGACTAAGATAACGATGAATAAATTATCATTAGCCTTCAACAGTTGAGTTCTTGATAGAACATAATAAACAACAAGTTTTAAATCAATAATAACAGTGAAATGAGCAATTCATTAGAAAAATCATGTAGACTATGATGTCTACTAGCTTCTCTTTTCAAGAAGAATCAACATCACCCTTTATCACTTGAAACACCACTGGTCATGATCATGCTAAACAACAGTTTTTCTTTATATCAGGCCAAAGAGAACATTCACCACGTACCCTAAAAAACACTCAACAATTATATCACCTTTATCCTACCATTTGTGCCCAAAAAGACACTCAACAATAATATCACCTTTATCCTATCAGTTGTACCCCAAAAGACACTCAACAATTATATCGCCTTTATGCTATAATCTGTGCCCCAGGCCACAAATATTCATCAATTATATTATCATTGCACTCAGGCCAAAGATATTCACAACAACTTTATTCTTGAAGATTACTACAAATAACAGTGATATAAATGATGAGCAAGAGAAATAGAATAATAGGATAAACAAAATATATTGACAATTTACAATTTTACTTTGTCTAGAGTCAAATAATGTCTAAATTATCAACATGATGTGGACTCAAATTCAAATATGTTATTCAATATCCATAGTTTAAAGTTCAATAGAGAGGTTCAAATAAATAGGAAAGTTCATGTGAAATTATATTAAATAAAGCACAAACTACATATAATCATTTCAGGAAGTTTTACCGAACAATACTTACCAGAGTAATTTTAAGAGTATAAAAGAAATTAATATTCCTTACCGTAACACGTGACGAATATTGATAGAAATAAGTTGATCAACCTATATATATATATTTATAATTAAATTAGTAACTACCATACATAAATTTCATAGTGTATACTAACTCGTATGAAATCATCAAAAGTAATTTGATAGTAAAAATTTACGTAGTGCACAGAATAAAGTATAATAAACTTCAAAATAGTTTTAGAAAATAATATTTCAAAAAAATCTTCAAGAGAAAGTTTTTCAAAATGAATGTTCTAAATGAATAGCCTTCTAAAGGAAGATTTATAAACACTGTGTGATGTGTGTCGTTACTTGACTGACTATTATGAAAAAACTTACTTGAACAATACTTGTACTCTTACAGATATTCACAAATACACACGATAGTTTAAGTATACTTAGAGAAAACTTACACAAAGTAATATTTAGAGAGTGAAAGAAAGAATAAGCAAAGAAGTTTATAAAAAATCTTAAAGTTAAGGTCTCTATTTATAAAAAAAAAAAAATCTTATTATAATCCAGGATTTTTTAATTTAATTCAAACTGTATATTTTAAGATAATATTTAATTCATACCACATATTTCATCTTTTAAGATTTCTTTAATTTAAACCATTCATTTAAAGATCATCTTTAATCTATTCTATTCCTTTCAAATTCTATAATTATTATATTATCTTTAATTTATACTATTCATTTCAGATTTTCTTTAATTCAAACCATTCATTTAATAAAACAATTAACTGTATATAAAAAAACAATTAACTTTATACATAAAACAAATAACTTTATATAATATATCATAATAAAACAATTAAATTTACTTAATTTATATAAAGTAAGTAACTTTATATAATTTATTATGATAAAAAACAAATAACATTATCAATTTAATTATTCAATAATAATTCACAATTATTCATTATTATGATCAATTATTGTAAATGCAATGTAATTAGCTTTTTAAGTTAAAGACTCACAATACAAGCATAGATATACCAAAATATCAGCTAACAATAAAATATAACAATTAATTTAACGTCACAGCAGTGATTACAATAATAAATGAAGACAAGGAAAGAACAAGTTACTATGATAATTATTAGTTATAATAATATGAATTGTTGTGCATATGTTACTAAGACAATCATCAATTAAATAATATGAATTATTGTGCATATGCTACTGTGACCAATATTTGTTCAATTAAGTTAAATAATGTGTAATAATGATTATTGATTTAATATTATGAAATACGCAATGACAATTATGGATGAAATATTGTGCAACACCGTGTGCTACTTTGCAATACCGTGTACTACTATTCTTTTATCACTCAAACCATATATTTCAATATTATTTTTAATCTATACCACACATTTCATATTTTAAGATTTTTTTAATTTAAATCATTCATTTAAAGATCATCTTTAATCTATATCATTCCTTTCAAATTCTATAATTATTATATTATCTTTAATCTATACTATTCATTTCAGATTTTCTTTAATCTATATCATTCATTTAATAAAACAATTAACTTTATATATAAAATAACTAACTTTATATATAAAAACAACTAACTTTATACATAAAACAACTGACTTTATATATAAATCAATTAACTTTATATATAAAATAAATAACTTTATGTAATATATCATAATAAAACAATTAACTTTACATAATTTATATAAAGTAAGTAACTTTATATAATTTATTATAAGAAAACAAATAACTTTATCAATTTAATTATTCAACAATAATTCACAATTATTCATTATTATAACCAATTGTTGTAAAAGCAGTGTAATTGACTTTTTGAGTTAAAGACTCACAATACAAGTAAAGATATACTAAAATATCAGCTAACAATTAAATACAACAATTAATTTAACTTCACAATAGTGATTACAGTAATAAATGAAGACAAGGAAATAACAAGTTACTGTGATAATTATTAGTTATAATAATATGAATTATTGTGCATATGTTACTAAGACAATTATCAATTTAATAATATGAATTACTGTGCATATGCTACTGTAACCAATATTGGTTCAATTAAGTTTAATACTGTGTAATAATAATTATTGATTTAATATTGTGAAATACTACGCAATGACAATTATTGTTGAAATATTGTGCAACACCGTGTGCTACTGTGTAATATCGTATGCTACTATTCTTTTATCACTAGTTATTTTAATAGTTAAAAGTGATAGTATTCTTGACAATTTTTATTTAAAAAGGTTACTGCAGTCATTTTCTATATCCGACAATATTTTGTTGTGGAGTCCATTAATAATTGGTTATTTCGACGGCGTCGTACGGATCGAATATTCTCTGACAGAACGAATATTCTTCGACAAAAACGAATATTCTCCGACATGGTAAAATTTACAAAAAATATTTTTAACTTTAGCCTTTGTCTATTTAGTCACTTACCGTTTTAGAGAAAAAAAAATTATATGAAGAAAAATTAAATTGTATTTTTTAAAAGTCAGGGTCTTACAACATCTTCACTTTATGAAATTTTGTCTCAAAAATTGACATACATTTCGAAGAGGTAAGGTTACTTAGATTTTATTTCAGATTCTAGCTCTCAAGTCATTTCCTCAGTATCTTGGTTCCTCCATAAAACCTTGATTTGAGGTATAATATTTGAGTGTAGGATCTGTTCTTTCTTATCTAAGATCTTCTGTTTAATGCGTCAACTACAATGTTTGCCTTGTCAGGATGGTACTGGATGGTGTAATTGTAATCCTTCAACAACTTAAGCGATCATCATTGTCACATGTTAAGTTTCTTTTGGGTGAAGAAATACTTTAGGCTTTTATGAACCGTAAAGATCTCCACACTCTCCCCGTACAAGTAGTGTCTCTAGATCTTCGATGCGAAAATAACCACTGCCAACTCTAAGTCATGAGTAGGGTCATTCTTCTCATAGTCCTTGAGTTACCGAGATGCATAAACTACAAGTTTTCTGTGTTGCATAAGAACATAGCCTAAACCACTGCCTGAAGCATCACTATAGATGACAAATCCTCTCAATCTTGATGGTATGGTCAGAACATGAGTCGAAATAAGTCTCCTCTTGAATTCTGTAAAGCTCTTCTCGTAATCCTCGCTCCATTCTAATTTTGTGCTTTTTTGAGTCAGCTGAGTTAATAAAGTGGCAATTCAAGAAAATCTCTTTACGAATCTCTGATAATACCCAACTAGGCCCAGAAAACTTTGCACTACGGTTACTACCTTAGGTTTCTCCCAGTTTAAAATTGCTTCAATCTTTGCAAGGTCAACCGATATTCCTCGTTTAGAAATCACATACCCCAATAAATGTTACTTCATCAAGCTAGAACTCACATTTTCTCAATTTGGCATACAACATGTTTTCACGTAACTTATGAAATATTAATCGCATGAAGATGTAATCAATAAAGACAAACACAAAATGATCCAAATATTCCTTGAATATCAATTTCATCATGTTCATGAAAGCTGCAGGAGCATTGGTTAGTCCAAAAGGTATGACTAAGAACTCATAATATCCGTAACGAGTTCTTAAGGCAATCTTTGGAATGTCATTAGCTTTAACTTTTAACTGATGATATCCAAAGTAGAGATCAATCTTTGAAAGGTGTTAAACACCCTGTAATTAATCAAACATGTCATCAATCTGAGGTAACAAGTACCTATTTTTTAAGGTGACATGATTAAACTCTCGATAATCAATGCACAATCTCATACTCCCGTCCTTCTTCTTAACAAAAAGAACAAGGGCATTCAAAGGTTGTACTCAGGCGTACAAAACCAGTATCTAGTAATTCCTGAACTTTAACTTTAAAATCTTGAAGTTTTATAGGAGTCATTCGGTATGGGGCCTTAGAAATGGGTTTAGTACAGGGTTCAAGATCAATACAAAATTTAATTTTACAATTTGGGGGTAAGCCAGGAAGTTCATCGGGAAAAACATCAAAAAATTCTTTAACAATATGAATATTATTCAAGTTTGACGTATTTTTTGTTCAAATCAGCGATATGAGTTAGGAAGGCTTGACATCCGTTTTTCAATAAACGAATGGCTTTATGGTTAGAAATAACAGTTATAAATTTCAATGGTTTGGTTACATGAATTTGCATGACAGGTTGGTCAATAATATGAAAGCTAATGATCTTATGAAATCAATTAATTTTAGTGTGATGGGTAGTCAACCAATCAATAAAATCACATCAAATTTATGTATTTTCAACGAAATAAGGTTAATCGGTATTGTGAGGCTATTAATTTGGACCAAACAAGATTAATAAACAATAGATGTAATGGCTATTTCTCCTAATGGAATTTCAACAGATAAGTCAAAATCAAAATTTTTAGAAGTCAAGGTCAAATGTTGAGCACATGCATATGAGATAAAAGAGTGGGTAGAGTCAGCATCTAATAGGGCATAAGCTTCATAAGAGTTTATGAGTAACTTATCGGTAATCACCTCTTTTGGATTCCACGCCTTCTGGGCTGTTACAACGAAAGGTATCCCCTGAACCATAGGTTTTGAATTGTTCGCGCTAGCCTTTAGGGTCATCTTTACAGATGAACTTGATTTTGTTAAAGGACAAAATCGTACAATGTGGCCCTCCTTTCAACAATTGTAGCACACATTCGACTGCTGTGTATAGTTTGGACTGATGTGTCCCACATATCCGTACTTGTAGCATCTGACGGGTGGTCGTTCCCCTCCCTTTGAAACTGTTGCTGGTGCCGGTGCCGGTGCCAATGCTGGTGCCTTTCCATGGTCATTGTTGAATCTCCTCTTCTTTGAATTACTTCCACTAAACTCATTTCTTCTACCATCTGTGCCAGAATTACCACCGAAGTAATCTCAATTTCTGGCATGATGTTTGTCGCCTCGCTTGTTATCGTTGTTTTGGTGATTGTTGTTGTTGCTATAATTTCTTTTTCTCTGCCAATCATTCCTTCCTAGTTGCGATGTTTCATTTTCTAGCTCTATTGACTGAGTCATATCCATGATATCTGAATATAGATTAAATTTGTGAGAAATGAGATGTCGACGAATTTTTGGTTTCAAACCTCTCAAAAATATTTGACTCATGCATGCTTCGTCGTCCACCAAATGGGGCACAAATTGAGATAATTTGGCAAATTTGGCCTCGTATTACGAGACAGTCATTTTTTCTGCTCCAGCTTGATAAACTCCACCTCCTTCATCTGGCATATACTTTCTGAAAAGTACTTCTTGTTGAACAATTCCTGAAACTCTGCCTAGGATATTTCGAGTACCAAATGATGGGTACGTTTTACTGTTTCCTAATAATGGTCCGCATCTCCTCGTAACATGAAAGTGGCACATAGAACCTTCTAATCGTCATTGTAACGTAGAACATTAAATATCTTTGTTATTTGTTTGATCCATGCCTCTGCTTTGAGTGGATTAGGCTTTCCTTGAAACTCGAGTGGTCCCAAAGCCTTAAATTGTTTGATAGTTACCATCCGTACATTGCAAGCATTTTCTACGATATTATTGAAAAGATTTCCTCTTGCCTGGTTTTGCATGAACTGCATGAGTTCCTAAAGAAACCATCATTCATCACGTTTTTAAGAGCATTATTTTCTGAGTTTACAGGGGGAGCTTCTTGATTCTCAGCCACATTTGCCTCAGCCATTAGATAGTGCATTCCCTAATTTTCATACTGAAAGTAATATGCCCTCAAGCCAATCACATTTGATGTGATAAGCATATACTTTGTAATCTTGTTCATTTATTAATAAAAGTATCAAGGCATTTCTTTATTCATGATTAATTACTTGAATTAATCAAATGGATAAACCCATAGTTTTTGAGCAATGCTTTTAGAACCATGATGAGGATCATGCTAATGAGATCTAAATTCAAGATAGCTCAAAACTAAAATTGTTCCTAATCGTTGGATCACTAAAAAGGGCATTAGTAGATCCGGATAGATTGATACATACTATGCTTGCTCTTATGAAGAGGATGATTGATCTCAGAATCATTTGTGTAGAGACACTAAAGCAAGTATGTAGGTGCTTATTAGAGAATAAGTTCACTGAACGTGACTCGCTCAAGGAACACCTAATGGAGTTTTACTCGTCTGTCAATAGGAGTTCCTTATGTGATAGTCGTACAAGTGATCCTTAGACTTGAGATCATCTTAGTATCTTGTGTGTACAAAGTTATACTTTGACATATTCCTTAAGACCTATTGGTATATCAAAGGATGTGCTTGGGTATAATAAGGTACACATGGAGATAGATGAATGGTCAACAAAGGATCTACCACTTCCAGTAAAGGGAGAGAATGTCCTATGCGATTCAATAAGTGACAACTCAGAAATCCCTGGTCAGGGTTGAATGGAATTAGAAAGGAGTTTCTAATTTGCATTAACTAGAGTTGTGTATTTGTGAATTGAAATGCATATAATCAAATAAATAAGACTTGACAGAAATTCTGTGTCTTATATTTGATTGGGACATTGTATGGTAGAAGGATTGAATTGTACGGTAACTATTTGCTGAAATGTTCTTTTACGATTAAATGTTGAAATCTATATTATCTGGAAAGTCGACTAATCGCTAAGGGGGCTTACCCTTATTGTGGAATAATTATTTATTCTGAATTAAAGAGTTAATTCATAATAAATGAATTAGAATTGTTATAATTTATTTATTATACAACCGGTTTAATATGGAGAACCTAAAGGGTCACACCGCAAAAGAGTAATATTTATTTTAGAAGTGGATGGCATAATCGTAATAATAAATTAAGCATATTTAATTTATACTATGGTGATAGAATAAATTAAATAGCTTAATATTTATAATTTAGTATTTTAGAAATACTAATTATAAATTAATAAGAGGAGTCTTATTATTATTATTATTACTATTATTATTATTATTATTATTATTACTACTAGTATTATTATTTAGTTCCTAAATGGTTTAGGAATTAATTAATAAGTAGTAATATTATTATTAAATAATTAAGTTCCTAAATAGTTTTGGAATTATAATTATAATAATAATTAATTAAGTTACTAAATGGTTTAGTAATTAATTAATAAGAAGTACTCTCATTATTAAATAATTAAGTTCCTAAATGGTTTAGGAATTGTAATTAATTAATTTAGTTCCTAATTAAATTAGGAATCAAATTAAAACCCTAATCCTAAATAGTTTAGGAGGGTTGACTAGATCTATAAATAAGAGGAGTCTTATCATAGATCAAGGTTACACACTCTTTCATTAGAGAGAGAGAGAGTACTCCATAATTCTCTAGATCTAAGAGTTAGAGAGAGAGAGAGAGAATTAGGGCTAGCCACCCATGGTTTAGAGAAACCAAGATCTACTTCTTTAATTCATAGATCTCTTGGTGGATCACCTCTAGAGGCTCAACACTTGGGGAGCTAACATTGATCCGTAGAATCTAATCGGTGAATTATGAAGATGAACGTGAAGGATTAAAGGGAGATGAACTTGTACCCGTGGAAGCTTGGTTCTACAAAGGTATAAATTCTTTTATCCTTCTTCAATTAATAATAGTCGCATAAGAAAGATCCGGGTTATTGGTTTGTACAAAAATTTTAAAATCTGATTTTTATTGTTTCCGTTGCGCTTATATAATTTGATTATATGTATGCCATATTTTTGCAAACCAACAGTGGCATCAAGAGCCAAACTTATGCGAATTATTAATTGTTTTAATTTCATATATGTATGGGTATGTGTTTAGAACAATTTATTGGGCATAATTTGTTATATAAAATCATGGGTTTTGAAAATCAATTGCAAAAATCGTATTTTGAAAAAAAAAAAAAAAAAAAGTTTTTTTTATTTCACTCGGATGCTACAGTGTTGCAAACAGCGCGCTACAGTACCACCGCGCGCATTGCGTGGAAGGAAGGCACTGCGCGCATTGCGCGGAGCTTTGTCACTGCGCGCATGGCGCGGTTATCATCTGGTGCGCATGGCGCGGTATTGGGTCCGGTGGCATTCTTGTAATTTCGGCAGCGCGGTGGCAATTTGGTAATTACGGAAACGCGGTGGCAGTTTTGTAAATACCGAAAATCAGGTTTTTTCAATGGCATTTTCGTAAATAATTGCAACTTTTGGAATTTCAATTATTTTGTAATTTTGAGCAGATTTTTAAAATTAAAAAAATAAAAGGTTTATTTTGGGTTATTTTAAAAATCCAAAAAATTACAAAAATATATTAAAAATAAATAGTTTATTTTTACATGATTTTATAATTATAATAAAAGGTTTATTTTAATTATGAAATTAGATTTCATGCAACTTTAATTGCCCATTAAATGAGACCAATACATATATGGAATGATTTATTTAATTCACGAGATGAATATTATTTATTAATATATATGTTGATATATATGATAATAAATGGGATTGATTATGGACTATTGACCAATGTGATTGGATTTAATTTTAATTAAATGCATGAATGAATGGGTTTTAATAAATGGGGTCTGCGTACCTCGTCTTTCTAATTTTTCTTATGTATAATTCTATCTCCCTCCTATGTACTTCCCCTTGACTGTTGATCAAGGTTTCTATTTATTGTAAATAATTTGTAATAGGATTAGTTAGAATTATTTTGAAGAATTGGAGCAAAGAATCAAGGAGCGCATGAAGACCCGTTTGTAATTGAACCCGAATTTAAATGTAATAGTTACATTTAATTTAATTTATTCTTGCACCCTAGGTTTGACCATTTGGTTTATTTGGTGGCTCGAATAAACCAAACTAGAATAAAAGTCCATAATCAATCCAAGTAGAATATAGTATTCTATATGTGCATGCTTATTTATATATATTATATATTATCAAACATGTTTCGCATGTTAATTATATATGTGCATGCTTATTTTATATATATATGTGCATGCGCGGTAAACAAGATGAGACAACTAATATTAATAAACCCCTCATGATGTAGAATAAATATTATTTATAAAATGAATTAAAATGTTTAATTCATGAATTAAAGGAGTTTAATTCAATTAAATAAAATTAGAATTGTTCTAATTTATTTATTCTACTACTCATAATATTAAGTTGTAACGTTCAAAGATATTTATTAAAAATATCGAACGTCGCCTTCTAGCATGGTAAAACGATAGAGTATCAAATAATCATTATAAGTTTGTTGTGTCACACAAGGCTTATATTAATTTTTTGAGATGTTGTTTTATCACATTTGATGTTTATAAAAAGAATTGAACATTACTGTTTTGTTGTGTCACACAAGGACGGTCTTTTTCTCTTCTAATATAAGAAAATGTTAGGTTGGACTTAACTTGGATAAATTTGATTTGGATGTGTCACACATGATCATAATAATCTAAGAGGCAAAATAAAAGGAGTTACATGTTAATGTAATTGACAAGAATTGTCTACCTATTTATTTATATATCGTTTGTTGTGTCACACAAGGCTATATACATTTGAAATAGGATCCTTATTCTCACTAGCAAATCTTTAACTAGATTTGCCGAACTATATAAGAAGGGTAATATAGTTTGATGAAAATAGTGGGAGACACCATTTTAAATAAAGACCTAATTTATTTTGATAATTAATAAAACGAATGCATGTTAATGTTGTTTTTAATTCACTTAAAGAATATTGCTATGTTTAATTCACTAACACTGCATAGCATAATGTATGCTAACAATTAATCGAACCGAATTGTTCGGATTGATTAAACAAATTTGAGAAAAGTTCTCAATGCTGAAAAGCTAGCAAATGTCCTTAATTTGTCTATTCCTACAAACTTTGTAGACTAAGCCTCTGAGGAAGAGATTGCTATTTTAAATGGCAAGATGATGCAAAGGTGGCTCAATGCATCATGCTCGCATCCATAAGTATCGAGTTACAGCGTCAACACGAGAAAATGGATGCACCTACTATATTGCTGCACATTCAATAGTTGTATGGTGAGCAAAGTAGGTCAACTAGATATAAGATATCTAATGAGCTCTTCCGATCTATAATAACCAATGGCACTACAATAAAAGACACATGTCCTAAAGATGATCAATTGGATTGATCAATTAGGACAACAGGTTTTGTCAAGGATGGAGAGTTAAGTCAAGATTCGATCTTGCAGTCACTCACTGACTCTAATTCACAATATGTTGTGAACTTCAAACATTATTAAGCTAGAAGTCATTTAACTGATTTTCTTAAATATGTTGAAGACTGTTGAGAGTCATTTTTCCTTCCTAAAAAAACAAAGTCTTACTCGTAGATGAATCTTCTAAGCGGAGGAAGATGACCAAAGGTATTTCTGAGGAGTCAGAAAGAGGAGAAGGCAAAAGAAAGGCTAAATAAAGGACATAAATAAAAGTGATCCCGAGGGCAAAGGAGTTTGCTTTCATTGCGATAAGCTGGGACACTGGAAGAACAACTACAAGAGAGTTGTAGTAGTTAAGTAGAAGAAGTTTAGTGAAGCTTCAACTACAAATATAGATTTGTTCATAATGAAATAGAACTTTTTATAAGTCAAGTTCTACTTAGGTATTAGATACCGAATGGTGGTCTCACATATGCAAGTCGTTGCAGAGACTAAGCAGAAGTAGAAAGCTAAATAAATGATAAGTAATCATGTGCTGGGGAATGAAGTAAAGGTTACTGCATTAGCCATGTGAACTTATAATTTAGCTCTGCCTACGGGCAAGCCTATTAAGTTAGTAAATTGTTACTATGTTCCAGTTCTTAAAAACATTATTGCAGTTCCATGTGATGACAAGGAAGGGTTTTTGATATTATAATAATGAACAATTATTGTTCTGTTTATAATGATAATATTTTATTTAGAACTGGTTGATTACTTAATAGATTTTGTATACTTGACTTACATGAAAAATATTTCAATTTGAACAAACTAAAGGCAAAGAGATGATATGAATCATACTTTCATGCGACACTGTTAACTCAGTCACGTTAATGAAACAAGACGAAACAAGTTGTACAAAGATAGGCTTTTGGAGCGTTTTGATTATGAATCAATTACGACTTGTGAATCTTGTATCATGGATAATATGACTAAATCTCCATTTAGTGGACATGGAGAGCGAGTTACGGAGTTGTTAGAGATGGTACACACAGTGGTGTGTGGGACCTATGACAACAGATGCAAGATAAGGGTATTCATTCCTTATTTTCATTGATGATTCTAGATTTTGATATATGTATTTGATGAAATACAAATCCAAATCGTTTGAAACGTTCAAAGAATTCAAAAGTGAAGTAAAGAAACTAAATGCCAAAAGTATTAAAGTTCTTCGATCAGATCGAGAAGGGAATACTTAAGCAGTAAGTTTCTAGATCATCTCAAGCGAAATGGTATTCTCATAGAATGGACATGGTGATGATCCATAATGAGTATTACTGATCTTCCAGTATCCTTCTAGGGTTATGCTCTAGAAACGATCGCATATCTACTAAATAAGTTACCTTCTTAATCCGTCCCTAAGACTTCATATGAGTTATGAGATAGAAAGGAAACTAAGTCTTAAGCATGTTAAGATTTGAATTGTTCAGCTTATGTCAAAAGGTTTGACATGATAAGCTAGGGACAAGATCTGATAAGTGTAAACTTGTGGGATATCCTAAAGAAAGTTTAGGGTATCACTTCTATAATCCGACTAACTAAAAGATGTTTGTTGAAACACGCTGCCTTATAAGAAAAAGAAGTTTTTTCTTAAAGGGTTAGTGGGAGTAAAATAGATCTTGAAAAAGTTCAAGAACCACAAAACACTACAGATCAAGTGAAGGAATCTGTACAAGTAGATAAACCTATTGTACCACAATCAAGTCGTAAATCTGGTTTAGTACCGAAGATACCTGAATGGTATGGATTCATCATAGATGATGATGATAAGGTACGCATCATAGTGGATGATGATCCAGATATATACGATGAGGTATGAGTGTTAGATACTCAAGAGAAATGGCTGATGACCATAAAATCCGAAATGGGTCTTTGGAGAAAGACTAAAGCAGATGGCTAGGTGGAGACCTATAAGACCTAACTAGTGGTAAAAAGATTTCAAACAAGGTCAATGAGTTGACTAAGATGAAATTTTTCACTAGTGAAAATGTATATATCCATTCGGATTTTACTTGTAGTTACAGCTTACTATACAAAAGGATGTATGTATGATACAACCAAGAGGATTTGTCTCCATATAGATGGAGCGAATCAAGTATGTAAGTTACAACGATCCAATTATGGATTGGAGCAAGTTTCACGAAGATGGAACATCCGTTTTGATGAGACAATCAAAAGAGTTTGATTTTATCAAAGACAAGGATGAACCAAGTATGTACAAAGGTTAGTGGGAGCACTGTGACAATCCTAGTATTATATGTTGATATACTACCGATAAGGAATGACATACCAATGCTACAATCAGTAAAGATGTGGTTGTCTAAAACTTCTCCATTACGGACTTGGGAGAAACGTCCTAACATTCTATTTAGGATAAAGGTCTATAGAGATAGATCATAAAGGATGCTCGGCTTAACCCAAGGGACGTACATTGATTCATTGAAATGTACTAGACTTGATATTGCTTATGTTAAATAAGCAGATATCAGTTCAATTTTGGAGAAGAATATTAGAAAAGAGTTTCTAATGATGGGTCTGATATAAAACTAGAGGGTTTAACAAACTCAAGTTTGTTCAGACTAACCAAGATAACAACATATCCGTTTCAGGTAATATGATTACCGTGAACGGTGCTGCAGTGAGTTGGAAAAGTTCCAAACAGCAAATAGTTGCTGATTTAGTGACAAAGACATAGTAAATAACTATAAGTGAAGCTGCAAAGATGATTGTTTGGTTAAACAAGTTCATTACAGAACTTATAATGGTTCCTAACATTAAAAGACTTTAATTCGCTAAGGAACCTAGGTCTCATCTGAAATCCAAACATGTGTTGCGGCATTTTTATATGATTAGATGAATCATTGAAAAGGAGACGACACCATAAAGATGGTAGACTCTTAGAACAGCATTACAGATCCATTAACTAAAGCATTTACTAAGTAATTTGTACGCCACTTAGAGAAGAATGGTATGGGGATACCAAAGGGCGATTGGCTTTAGTGCAAGTGGGAGATTGAAAGTAATATGCCCTCAAGCCAATCACATTTGATGTGATAAGCATATACTTTGTAATCTTGTTCATTTATTAATAAAAGTATCAAGGCATTTCTTTATTCATGATTAATTACTTGAATTAATCAAATGGATAAACTCATAGTTTTTGAGCAATGCTTTTAGAACCATGATGAGGATCATGCTAATGAGATCTAAATTCAAGATAGCTCAAAACTAAAATTGTTCCTAATCGTTGGATCACTAAAAAGGGGATTAGTAGATCCGGATAGATTGGTACATACTATGCTTGCTCTTATGAAGAGGATGATTGATCTCAGAATCATTTGTGTAGAGACACTAAAGCAAGTATGTAGGTGCTTATTAGAGAATAAGTTCACTGAACGTGACTCGCTCAAGGAACACCTAATGGAGTTTTACTCGTCTGTCAATAGGAGTTCCTTATGTGATAGTCGTACAAGTGATCCTTAGACTTGAGATCATCTTAGTATCTTGTGTGTACAAAGTTATACTTTGACATATTCCTTAAGACCTATTGGTATATCAAAGGATGTGCTTGGGTATAATAAGGTACACATGGAGATAGATGAATGGTCAACAAAGGATCTACCACTTCCAGTAAAGGGAGAGAATGTCCTATGCGATTCAATAAGTGACAACTCAGAAATCCCTGGCCAGGGTTGAATGGAATTAGAAAGGAGTTTCTAATTTGCATTAACTAGAGTTGTGTATTTGTGAATTGAAATGCATATAATCAAATAAATAAGACTTGACAGAAATTCCGTGTCTTATATTTGATTGGGACATTGTATGGTAGAAGGATTGAATTGTACGGTAACTATTTGCTGAAATGTTCTTTTACGATTAAATGTTGAAATCTATATTATTTGGAAAGTCGACTAATCGCTAAGGGGGCTTACCCTTATTGTGGAATAATTATTTATTCTGAATTAAAGAGTTAATTCATAATAAATGAATTAGAATTGTTCTAATTTATTTATTATACAACCGGTTTAATATGGAGAACCTAAAGGGTCACACCGCAAAAGAGTAATATTTATTTTAGAAGTGGATGGCATAATCGTAATAATAAATTAAGCATATTTAATTTATACTATGGTGATAGAATAAATTAAATAGCTTAATATTTATAATTTAGTATTTTAGAAATACTAATTATAAATTAATAAGAGGAGTCTTATTATTATTATTATTATTACTATTATTATTATTATTATTATTATTACTACTAGTATTATTATTTAGTTCCTAAATGGTTTAGGAATTAATTAATAAGTAGTAATATTATTATTAAATAATTAAGTTCCTAAATAGTTTTGGAATTATAATTATAATAATAATTAATTAAGTTACTAAATGGTTTAGTAATTAATTAATAAGAAATACTCTCATTATTAAATAATTAAGTTCCTAAATGGTTTAGGAATTGTAATTAATTAATTTAGTTCCTAATTAAATTAGGAATCAAATTAAAAACCCCAATCCTAAATAGTTTAGGAGGGTTGACTAGATCTATAAATAAGAGGAGTCTTATCATAGATCAAGGTTACACACTCTTTCATTAGAGAGAGAGAGAGTACTCCATAATTCTCTAGATCTAAGAGTTAGAGAGAGAGAGAGAATTAGGGCTAACCACTCATGGTTTAGAGAAACCAAGATCTACTTCTTTAATTCATAGATATCTTGGTGGATCACCTCTAGAGGCTCAACACTTGGGGAGCTAACATTGATCCGTGGAATCTAATCGGTGAATTATGAAGATGAACGTGAAGGATTAAAGGGAGATGAACTTGTACCCGTGGAAGCTTGGTTCTACAAAGGTATAAATTCTTTTATCCTTCTTCAATTAATAATAGTCGCATAAGAAAGATCCGGGTTATTGGTTTGTACAAAAATTTTAAAATCTGATTTTTATTGCTTCTGTTGCGCTTATATAATTTGATTATATGTATGCCATATTTTTGCAAACCAACACATACGCCATTCTTAACTACAGTCACAAATTAAAGTTAGCTTAAACAAACTGACATGACACTTCTTATCCCTACATCCAAAAATTTAATTTAGGTAGTGTTGCCTAATTTACTTCTTAATAAATACACGCAAGTATACGCAGTCGACTAGCGCTATAATGGCAATAAAGAGTATCGGTCCCATAGAGAATTATTAATAATTATTACCAATTATTAATTGTATATCAAATCAATTTTATTTAAACAATCGAATAAAATTATGAAATAAAATATAATTAAACTAACAACTAAATTTATCTAATAGCAAGAATTAATATCATATTTTAAAGACTTAATATTATAATTTTCTCCAATGTTTTATTTAAATCTCTTCAATCCCTTTTTAATTAATAAATCATATAGAATTGTTAACCGAGAATTATTTATAGTATTTATACGCTTCTTTCGATAGTCATATAAACAAATCCTTCTAAATCTAACATTAAGGCAACAGAACCAGAGAGAAACACCCTAATTAATTAAATCACTATATTCCTATATAAAATATGTTAATTAGGATTTTAAGCTCAGATTTTCTTATTGGCTACAAAAATTCATAGGTATATTCCTATCATAAAAACCGTTTTAGATTTTATGAAAAGATGCGATCATATCTAGATCAAAATCTATACTCCATCTCCCAATTTCATATAGATTATCCTAATAATTATCCACAACTAATTAATTAATACATGAACGCTTATAAATATTTAGTACAAAAATATTTAAATCCAATCTATAATCCATTCGTCGACTTCATATAGACTAACATATTAGTTATTGTAATTAATTAATACTTTTATGCTCAAAATATGATAAACAATTCATATTTAATCAAACTTAATCAAAAAAGAAGAGAATTAATATAAATTAGACATTGGGTTCTATTGCAATCTTAATTTATTGTTTAGTTCGTAACTAAAGAAGAAAACATATTCATACTATTAGATCTATTCATCCCAAGAATTACACTAATTAAAATAAGAGAGTTAGAGAGAAAATATCTTATTCTTGAAGCGTGGTCTTCAATTCTTCATTCAATCTTGAATTCATATGTGAATTCTCTTTTAGATCTTGATAGAAACATTGATTTTTATTCTAATATACTCTTAACTATGTTAATCTCTATTCTAATATACTGAGTCTCATAGTGTATTTATAAGTTACAAGTTCAAATCCTAGCATAGAAGGACACCCAAATCCAATGCGGAGTAAAAAGAACATGCAAAAATGCGTCAAAAGGTGGTATGCCCGCAACCCGAGCGCAACTGCGAAAACTGCAACTACGCTCTTTATATTTTTTTAGCAGATTGCTCAGGCGCAGTTGCGCTGCACTATAGCGACAATTTTGTCTGTCGCCTTAAATTCCCAAATTTTGGTTGTTTTAGCATTAGTTGGAAAAATAGCCATAACTTTCCCATCCAACCTCCGATTGAGGTGATTAAAAATGTTTCGAAAAGCTAAGAAGTATATCTACAACTTTTATGTTTTAGGATTTGATAAATGTCTCCTAGATCAAGGTCAAAATCAGGCCTGAAATGACTATTACGTAATTAGCGAGCTGAAAATGCAAGCAAAGCAACTCGAAACTTTGATCAACCAAGCCTTTACTCTAATTCCTACCAAATAACATCAAAACATATAAAAGCAACATAAAACATTTAAAACTAATATAAAATAATTTAGAACTCACAAAATATTAAGCTAAAAGATAGTCAAAACGTAGGCATAAAAGTCACTTATCAGGATATCCCTAAACTCTGATACTAACTGTGACGCCCCCAAATTCAGGCCTACACAACCCAAACTTGAGTCATCAAAATACATGACAACTATTACAATACAGTAAAACGGACAACAATACAATGCTTAGAAATACACAACTAAGTCTTCACTATTATTGCGACATTATTTTACAAACTGGTGAACACTAGCAACAGCAGACTCGAACCATCCATTTATTTTCCGGCTAGTCCCAACTATACTCCCATTTTCTGAAGAACAATGGAACAAAAAGAAAGAGTGATCTCAAATAGCCCAATAAATAAATATCATGACTAAGATAACGATGAATAAATTATCATTAGCCTTCAACAGTTGAGTTCTTGATAGAATATAATAAATAACAAGTTTTAGATCAATAATAACAGTGAAATGAGCAATCCATTAAAAGAATATGTGGACAATGATGTCTATTAGCCTCTATTTTTAAGAAAAATCAACATCGCCATTTTATCACTTGAAACACCACTGATCATGATCATGTCAAATAACAGCTCTTCTTTACACCAGGCCAAAGAGAACATTCACCACGTATCCTAAAAGACACTCAATAGTTATATCACATTTATCCTACAATTTGTTCCCCAAAAGACATTCAACAATTATATCACCTTTATCCTATCAGCTGTATCCCAAAAGACACTCAACAATTATATCGCTTTTATCCTATTAGTTGTACCCCAAAAGACTCTCGACAATTATATCCCCTTTATTCTATCATTTGTGTCACATGCCATAAATATTCATCAATTATATTATATTTGTACTCAGGCCAAAGATATTCACAACAACTTAATTCTTGAAGATTAGTATAAATAACAGTGATATAAATGATGAGCAGAAGAAATAGAATAATAGGATAAACAAAAGATATCGATAGTTTATAATTTTACTTTGTCTAGAGTAATATAATGTTCAAATTATCAACATGATGTGGAGTCCAGTTTAAAAATGATATTTAATATCCATAGTTTAAAGTTCAATAGAGAGGTTCAAGTAAATAGGAAAGTTCATTTGAAATGATATTAAATGAAGCGCAAACTATTAAGAAACATATAATCATTTTAGAAAATTTTACCGAACAATACTTACTAGAGTAATTTTAAGAGTATAAAAGAAAATGATATCATTTACCTTATCACGTGACTGAATATTGATAAAAATGAAGTTGATCAACCTATATATAAATATATATATATATATATATATATATATATATATATATATATATATATATATATATATATATATAAAATTAAATTAGTAACTATCATACATAAATTTCAAGGTGTATACCAACTCGTATAAAATCATCAAGAGTGATTTGATAGTAAAAATTTGTGTAGTGTACAGAAATAAAGTATAATACACTTCAAAATAGTTTTAAAAATAATATTTCAAAAGAATCTTCAAGAGAAAAATTTTAAAAATGAATCATCTAAAGGAATAGTCTTCTAAATGAAGATTTATAAACATCATGTGATGTGTGTGGTTACTTGACTAACTATTATGAAAAGACTTACTTAAACAATACTTGTAGTCTTATAGATTTTCAAAAATACATACGATAGCTTAAGCACACTTAAAGAGAAATTACACAAAGTAATATTTAGAGAGCGAAAAAAAGAATAAGCAATGAAGTTTATAAAAAATTCTTAAGTTAATGCCTCTATTTATAGCAAAAAAAAATTATCATAATCCAAGATTTTCTAATTTAATTCAAACCGTATATTTCAAGATAATGTTTAATCTATACCACACATTTCATCTTTTAATATTTCTTTAATTTAAACCATTTATTTAAATATCATCTTTAATCTACACCGTTCATTTCAAATTCTATAATTATTACATTATATTTAATCTATACCATTCATTTTAATTTTTTTTTAATCTATGTCATTCATTTAATAAAACAATTAACTTTATATATAAAATAATTAATTTTATATATATAACAACTAACTTTATATATAGATCAATTGTAATGTCCTAGAATTTTCACGTCATTATTAATTAAAATATTAAATTAATTTCTAACGAATTAATTTTACGAGATTAATTAAATCTTTTGTGTGATTAATTAATTACGCGATTAAATAATTATGTGATTAATTTCTAGAATTAATTAAAGGGGGTCACTAATATGTTATTTAAATTAGTGAACAAACCCTAAAGTTTTAATATTAAAATAATTGTTTAGTTTCCTATTAATTAAATATTCAATTAAATGGAATATAATGAGTTAATTAAATTTGATAAATTAATTAATATGATTATTAATTAATGTGAACAATGTGAAATATTAATAATAATATTTATTAGTCCATTTAGTAATTTAACATTAATGGGATAAAGTATTTAATTAATTAATCAATTCAATTATTATTTAATCATGGATTGGATAATTATTGTGTAACAAAATTTATAACTAATCATTTGGGTTATATTAATTAGTCTAATGATAAATTAAATGGGCTTGACTAAATAATAGTCCAAGTCATTTAATAGGAGCTCAATTGGTATTTTAAATAAAACCCAAAGTATAAAACCACTTGGAATTTATTTTGTAACTATTAATTATTAATAAAGTGAGCAAATGTGACATTTTTTTTGGGACAAAAGCCCCCCATCAGTCGTGCATGGTGTGTATGAGACACAAAATGATTTTTGTTTTGTTTTATTTTTATTTATTTTATTAATGGTTGCTTGTATTATTTTTGTAGTACATGGACACCATTCCTCTTTTCACCAACTCTAGTCCTTAGTCCATCTCTTATGTAAGTATCCAAGATAATTTCATGATGGTCTAGAGTTTTAGATATAATTTTTGTATCTATTATTTTTCAAATATACTTGCATTAGTAAGGCATTTACATTTCATTTTTTCCAAGTCCAAGAGAGAGTTTGAGAGAAAACTAGTGTGAGAGCAAAATACTTGAGAGATTAAGGAGGAAAAAAAAAAGGAGAAGCTAGTATTGTTTATGTCATCAAGTTTCACAACCTATTTTGGAAGAAAAATGAAGATAACCATTAAAACAAGGTAATTGTTATTTTAAATCTAGCTTTGTTTTAAATTAAATAAACCATCATGTTAGTATAAACATGTTAATATAGTTAGTAATGTGTATTAGTAATATTTATGGCATGCTTGAGTTTAAAATGTTTGGTTTGTATTTTGGTACATGTTGTATGCTAAAAACATGTGTTTGGTAGTGTGTAAACAAGTTTCAAAATAATGACCAAATATATTTTTTATAAAATTTAGATTTAATGTTATAATATTATAGAACATTAAATCATGAGAAAAACAAAATTTGAATCACTCAAAATGGAGTTATACACAAAAAATTATGATTTATAGTAATTTATTTGGTGCAATAATTTTTATGAAGAAAAAAAATGGTATTAAAAAATGAGAAATTAAATTTTCATGTTATAAATTGATATTAAGTGATTGGTAATTTTTTTGGATTTTTATTGAGTAGTTAAAGCTTACTTGAAAGTATAATTTTTATTAAGTGGTGTATTTCTGAGCACTGTAAACATTCTGCTAAGGGGAAAAAAACTGACTGGCCGCGCATTGCGCGCAGGGTTGTTTGTTGGCAAACGCGAAGCCAAATGACGTCGCTTGGCTCAGAAAATTTTTTTACTCCGCGCGATATGCGCGGAAGTCGTTTCTGATTCTTCAAATGACACCATTTTGGGTCGTGATTCGGTATGCCCGCGCAATGCGCGGAAGGAAAATTTTTCTGGTGAAATTATAATTTTTCCTCTCCGTTCGTTTTTCGATGTATTTACAGAATTGTCATTCTGGGTATTTTTAATTAATTTAAATATTTGAAAATTAATTTAAAATTATAACAAAAATAATAATAATATAAAAATGATATTTGGGATGATATTTTTCATTAAGTTTAATATTTAAATATTTTCAATATTAATCTAGTTAGCTAAATTTATGGTTAAGTTAAATAAATAAAAATTTCATTAATTATTTATTATTTAAAATGTTAATAATAAATAAAGATAATAAATTAGCAATTATTATTTAATTCCTATTAAATAATAATTAAAGAGAGATAAGAATTTATAAATTAATTATTTATTATTTAAATATTATTAAATAATAAATAAGGATAATTAAGTAATTAATTATTATTTAGCATTAAATAATGATTAATGGAAATGAAGTTATTATATTAATAATTTATTATTTAATTTAAATAATAAATAAGGATGAATAAATTGATTATTATTTAACCTTAAATAATAGTTAAAATTAATTACATAATTAATTATTATTTAATTGACATTAAATAATAATTAAAGAGGATTAAAATTAGTAAACTATTATTTAATTTCTCTAAATTAAATAATAAGTAAGGTTAATTACTTAGTTAATTATTAGTTGATTAATATTAAATTAAAGAAAGTTAAAATTAAATCAATAATTATTTATTATTTAATTATTATTAAATAATAAGTAAGTACAATTAGTTATTATTTATTTTAACTAATAACTAAAATTAATTAATTAAATTCTATTTAATCAAGATTAAATAGTAATTAAATAGAGATTGAGTTAATAAAATAATTTGAAATTAATTATACTTTAATTAAACAATTGTAATAAGTTATTTAAGGGTTTAATAAGTGTCCAACACTTAAAAAAAATATTTTCTAACTTATTAAATTATTAACTTAATTTGATTGAAGGTCTATAAAGTTAATAATATTGTTTTGACTGATGTAAATTATGTGTTAGTACTTATGTGTGGTAAATAAGTTCCTTAGTGAACGTATAGTTGTGCAAATACGTCGTACTAATTATTAGACCAATTTTATTAATGTTAGGTCTTTCATAGCCAATTAATTAAAGCTAGACATTAATTGTAGCTGAGCAAACAGACAAGTTTCTTATCTCTAAACTCATTTCATTGAGCAAGTTATTTATTTAAGCTTGAATTATAATTTCAAGCATGCTTTCAGTGGTTTAAATTACTTTACAATTATTCCACATCGATATTATTATTATTCGCACTTGGTACACTTGATCTTGTATAGTCTTTGACTTGTACCTTATTTAATATTCTACTGTTTAAAGAACTGTTCAAAGTAAGTCTAAGTCATTGTTCGGCTAGACATTTATGTTAAAGATTTTAAAAGCTATCCAAATCATTGAAGATGTGGATTCTTAGACTATTATGAACACCCTTTTTATTATAAGGGAGTACCCTATATCTAATATCATGTACAAAACACGAAAATTAAATGTTATGCATACACATATTATACTGAGGTTGATCCCCTCGGGTACATATTTTTGGTAGTAACCATTGGGTCAACCTGCTATTGACTCCAATGGATGTTTATAGTTCATAGTCTATTTGACTATCTTAATTTTAAAAGCAAATCATTATTCATACTTATGTTATTCATATTGTTGAATTATTCAGCTATTCTCTTTCATTCATGATATATTGTTTCTTGTTGTTATTTAAGTTTGTTGAGTAAACTAGTTGCTCACACTTGCTATATCATGAAACATTATTGCAGTGCAACGCGAGACTTCTGGGAAAAAAATGGTAAGTGAAAGATGAAGTGATAGACTTCAGGATGCAGTCTTTTAGTTAATTAAATTACTTGTTATGTAATATAAACCCTAAGTAATTTATTAAGGGTATTTGTGTACTTTTGTGTAAGGTTATCGTATATTGGGACTAGTAACACCTTTTGAATTAACAACATATGTTTATTATTCCGCATTTAGTTATTGTATGTTGTTTAGAGGTGGATGTTTGTATTGGATCGTGATGACCGGATCCGGGTATTTGAGACCCGAATTTGGGGGTGTCACATCAATTAACTTTATATATATAATAAATAACTTTATATAATATATCATAATAAAACAATCAACTTTACATAATTTATATAAAATAAATAACTTTATATATTCTATTATAATAAAATAAATAATTTTATCAATTCTATTAGTCAACAATTATTCATTATTATGACCAATTATTGTAAATACAATGTAGTTGGCTTTATGAGTTAAAGACTCATAATACAAGTAAAGATATACCAAAATATCAACTAACAATGAAATACACCAATTAATTTAATGTCACAGTAGTGATAACAATAATAAATAAAGACAAGGGAAGAACAAGTTATGATGACAATTATTTGTTATAATAATATGAATTGTTACGCATATACTACTGAGACAATTATCAATTCAATAATATGAATTACTGTACGTATGCTAATGTGACTATTATTAATTCAATAATGTGAAATACTATGTAATGACAATTATTGATGAAATATTGTGTACCACCATGTGTTACTTTGTAATACCGTGTGCTACTATTATTTTATCACTAGTTATTTTAATAGTTAAAAGTGGTAAAACCATTGGCGATTTTTATTTAAAAATGTTATTGTTGTCGTTTTTTATATTCGACAATATTTTGTTATGGGATCCACCAATAATTGGTTATTTCGGCGCCATCGAACGGATCGAATATTTCTCGACAGAACGAATATTTCTCGACAAAACGAATATTCTCCGACAAGGTAAAATTGATTATCTTTGGCTATGATGGACACATTTAAAAGCCCAAAAAAAAGGCTTGAAAACATGTGTTCGGACCTTCCGAAGTTTTTTCAGTTTTGGGCTTATTTGGATTATTTCATAATTTAAATATTCCTTGCGTAATTAGGATTTTTAGCTTATTGTTTAGTATTTAAATGATGTTTTCATGTATTTTAGGGTTAACTCTTATTATTTTGATTTTATAAATATTATGGCTGCTTAGTTAATTAATTTATTCAACTTTGTGAATTCTTGTGATTGCAAAATTATCTATATTCGATTCTTGTGATTGTTTCTATTCATTTTTAGTCGTTCGCTGTGTCATAATTGATTCAACGATAATTAGATATTGGTACGGTAACGTTTTTATTTTTTATTTTTCCCCCAAAATTGCAAAAGTCAAATCATTGATTCAACTAAAAATCAACCGGTTCACTCCAATTTATCTGATTTCATTTATGTTTCAATTAGAATTGGCATACCCTACATACAAATAATGTAAGCCCTTTTATCAAAGGTCTTTAGTCCGAATGATACTCTTTAACTCATGACATCCATGAGATTGCTGGATTAAACCTTTGTAATAACAAGACAAGGATGTGTATTTAAATTTAAGTTTAATATAGCCACAAAAAAGAAAAAAAAAAAGAAGATGTAAGCCCCTTTTTAGTTGAGACACATGGGTACATTATTATATATTATATATATACATAACATTACTTTATTCATCCTTTACATGCCATAAGTGTTCCACTTCAATAATTTTAATCCCTACGGACCCTACCATTGCTTTATTCTTTTACATGCCAAAAATGTTGCACTTCAATAATTGTAATCCCTACGGACCCTACGATTATTTTTTGTTGGGACACATTAATCACAAGTAAACACATCCAGCCAGTCATTATATTATATATACAGTTTATAATTAAATTTAGCGAAGCAACCTCGATCATTTCTCCTTTCTTCATTCTTATATTCCAAAAATATCTTCCCCTTCCATAAATATTGCATCAAACATTAACGTCTCCACAGTTGGTTTGTGCCTTATAACGCTACTCGCAATTTATATTACGCACTAATTGTATAAATGGAGGAACCCAAAATACAACGGAGTTCTCCCTCCAGGCTCCATGGACCTCCCTTTCATAGGGGAGACCCTTCAGTTAATCATGTCCAATGCTTCTATTGATCTTCCTCCTTTCATTAAGGACAGGCTCAAAAGGTAAGTGCTTATATTCCTAGTTTTTTGGAGTAAATTTAAAATTAAAAAAAAAAATTATTTATTTATTTTTACTTAATTTACAAAATTTCTAAATCTATTTAATGATCAGCCCCTGTTCTTAATTAATTAATTAATTCGCCAATGTCAAGACATAATGATGGGTTTAACTTTATACTCTTTCTTTTCTAAAAATAACTTTTCATTTGAATTTTAAATATTTTTTGTCAGGTTTATCTCTAAATATAATTAATCAGTGTTTGAATATTATTTTGTCATATTATCAATAATTTTTTTTTTATGTGAGAGAGATTATGTGAAAATATCGAATAAATTTATTAAAATTTTAATTTTAAGTTTTTTTCTTTTTTTCACAAAAGAGATTCTTTATATAATTAAGACGGAAAGAGTATTATTCATGTTACCATACTCTCTTATCTCTCCGGCCAATAAAAAGCTTAGTTTATTGTTGTTGACATTATAATAAAATAATAGTGATAAAGTTAAGAATATTGTATTAATTTATATTATTGTTAATAAGAATAATTTTTCTAATAATAAATTATATTTTTTTTAAACAAAAGACGAATAAATTGTTACTTGACGCACCGCGTAGAATTTGTGAGAAAGTGAGGGCCAAAATTGTTATATTATTTATTTTACAAGATTTTTTTTGGTAATATAAAATATCTTTTTTTTTCTATTCATTTCCATCCCTCTAAATTCTCCTGAAAAAATTTTCAACAAAAAATTAAATTAATTTTACTTTTAAATCTTTTCCCTTTCTTTTTAAAAAACTTTACAAACATGAAATTTTAAAAAACAAATTAATTATTTTTCTTTCACTTTTTTTTTCTTTCCTTTAAATAAAAACCTACGAACACAATATAAATAGACAAAGACCTATGTCCTTTTTCTCTCATGCCATCTTTGTCTATATATATATATATATATATATATATATATTCCTGGTCTGAAAGAGACCAAAATCCAATTATTTGTCGTCATTTTCTATCCAATTTTTTGTTGTCATTTTTTTCCTCACACACACATATATATACACATATGTGTGTGTCAACAAGCGAGTAATTATTCAATATTTTTGAAATAATATCACGTAATATCTCATGTTAATAATTTTTTTTTATTTTAATGGACACGGACTTTAAAATTCAATACAGTAAAATACTATTAAAATGAAGAAATTTTATTAATTTTGGACATTGACGTTACTCCGGACCAGTGAATAATTTCACGGCAACAAGCGTTCTAAGAATCCAAAGGACAAAGAGTCCTTTTTCCTTATTCCAAAAACTGCACTCACCTCCATTTCCTTCTCCTCCTGAGGTTTGCTTGCTTACATGGTTTTTATGCAATTTCATGAACTAACCTAACAGATATCACGTGTCCCTCTTTTGTCACAAATTAAATATTTTTAAAATTAATTTTCTGCATTATTTTCATTAAAATATAAGTGAAATGATTTTATTAAAAATAATAGTATAAAATTTACTTCTAATTTTATTTTTTATAATTCTAAAAGTATATTTATGTATACTAAATTATTAATTGAATAAAAAAATCAAAATTAAACATTTAACTTGAGATTGAGAAACTGCTAGTTAATGAAAAATTATGTTTAAGTAATTGTCAAAGTTTACATACACAATATTTAAATATAAAATTAAATATTATATTTATTTTAATTATTAAAAAGTAAAATATAACACAAATTTTAAAATCTCATCTTATTTTTTAATAATTAAAATAAATATAATATTTAAATATCTTGTATTTATACTTATTCCAATAATGCACACCCCAATAGTATGCACCAGAAAAAAGAAAGTCTCCATGAGCTACAACAGCCCCACCACGTGACAGAAATAGTAAATTAAGGCACATGTTTTATAAAAAAGAATTGATATTTTTTCATAATTTTTTTATATAAATATAAAATAAGTTCAACCTTCGTATAAAAAAAAATATATAAAAATATTTAATATATATATATATATATATATATATATAATACTCCCTTTTATAAAAATTAGAAATACAGAGGCGCATAAGAGAAAATATTACTAATATTAACCCATACCGCATTGGTAGTGTGGGACATTGTTCTCGGTCTCCGATACAAGGTTGATGCCCTCTCTCAAGCATTCTTTATTAATTACTTCCTCTATTCAAAGATTAAAAATATATATTTTAATTTATTTTAATATTAAAATTATATATTTATTTTAAAATTATAAAGTAACAATAAATTATTAATTTTTCATTATTTTTTTTAATATCAAATCACTATATTTGAATTCATAATTAATACTAATACTATATTTCAGAGGATAAAATTATTTTTAAAAATTATCGTTTTATAAATATATCTCAAATTTAGAACATAAAATGTATTACTTTTTTTCATTTTTTATCTGTCTTTTAATAAAGTATAATTTAATTTTGAGAATTAATATTTTCGTAGTTCAATTTAATATTTTCGCAAGTGAGTCTCATTTTTATTTACTAAAAATTTGCAAAAATATTAAATGAGCTTGCGGAAATATCAATTTTCTTAAAAAAAAAATTAAAAAGCATATGCATATTAAATCTCGTTTCAAAAAAATTTCTACTAATACTTATTCACGTAACTGATAATCAAAAAATAAAGTATATCATTTTAATTCCTTGCAAATATTTAGTTGTATTTGACTATGAAAATTAATTAATTAAAATTCAGATTCACAAGGAGGTGAAGAGAACTTTGGGCGATGTGCTGAAAAACAGGCGCACATTGGCAGATCAGACTGGTCGAGATCCTGACTTGCTCGATAATCTCCTCCAAGACTCATCATTCTTGAACGATGATTTCATGGTTCAAGTAATGTTTGGCCTTTTATTTGTGACTTCTGATTCTATTTCCACCACAATGGCATTGGCTTTCTGTAATACCCGGTTAGTTTTTAAAAGAAAAGTATCACATCACCTAAATATTAAACTATCTCCCTTGCCTTTATCTATATGTATGGTCATATCCCTTCTCATTTTAATAACAAAAACATTAAGGTTTTTTCCAATGTGAGGAAACCTTTTTGTGTGAGGACCTTTTTAGTAAGGACCTCCTTAATTAAAATATTTTTTGGTGTCGAGGACGTGGGCGGACTGCGAACCTCATAATTTCGGATATGTCTCTTTTTCTTTCTTTGTGTAATTATTTAATTTTCTGTATTAGTTATAATTTTGTAGTTTTAATTTTTGTATGCTATTTAGTTTGTTAGTTAATATATTTTAGTATATCTTTGTTAGTAATTAGCATTTTAGAATATTAAATTAATATTTTTGTAACTTTAAAGTTTTGAAAGAAAATAATAATAATAATAATAATAATAATAATAATAATAATAATAATAATAATAATAATAATAATAATAATAATATTTGTTTGTTTGTAATAGAATTAAAAATGGAAAGAATACTTTGTAAATATTTTTATATGTATTTCGGAAGAACAAGAAAGCTATTATTTATTAATATATACGTTACCATGATTAGAATATTTATGTATGTATAACTTTAGGTAGAACTTTGTTTATAAAGGAAGAATTTTGGATTCGCCTAAGAGAAAGAAATTGTAAAGTTTAATCAATTAATTAACTATTTATTTATTTGTTCCTTTATTAGTTTCGACGGAGGGAATTTAACGAGTCGTTTTTGAAATATAATTTTGGGTATTACATTGCGTATTCCAGGTACGGATTCCGTACTCCTTCAGCGATATTCCTTTGATTTTAATTTGTTTGTTTTGTTCCTTATTAGAATTTGGATATTATTTCGATATATTGTTCATGATCAAATGCATATGATAGCTTGGTTTGATTTTAGATATTCACAACTTAGTTTGTACTCTTTAGACTTATTAAGCATGTCTAGTACTTATTTTGATTCTGTAGAAACGTACATGCTAGTATATTTGGGAGACTTTGTGTCAATTTATTTCGGTTTAGCATATGCGTATTAGAACCCCTTTTGTGATATTGTGTCGCATTCGTTATGACATGATATTTTTGTTAGAAAGTACCGTAGGGTATACCTGAGCTATAACCACCTGTGGGGGTACCACAGGCATGTCTCTGGGCACTGAGGCATGACACCTTCCGTGACGGTGTGATCAGTCTGCGGCGTCTCCATTTTGTGTTTCGGTGGGCATTGGTGTTTTGTTGTGGGAGGCGTATGGGTCGGCCCTAGCATTTTGTTCTGTTCTGTTGTGCGGTCTGGTGTTGTTTGTAGTGCCGGCACACCTTTCCGATTTTGCATACATTTGGATCTGCAGTCCAATGTATGTCTGCCTTTGTGGCAGTATTTTGACTTGTCTTTGTGACGAGGTATATTTCTGTTTTGTTCTGAGCTCGGTATGAAATAAACACAACCATTCAATTCAGCCTTTTTGTGTAGTTCAGTAAATCAGTTTAGTTCAGTAGATTAGTTCAGTAAGATAAAATTATTCAGTTCAGTTGATTTTGTTAATCTCAGTTTGATTCAGTTGATTTTGTTATTCAATTTCAGTTCTTATTTGTGCACTCTTTATCCGTACTGGGCATTTGGCTCATGCTGTGTTTTTCTTCCGGCAGGTTTGCAAGGGGGATTCAAGGGCAAGTGTGAGGAGAGTTTCTTTTTTGTTTTGACATTCTGTTTAGAATTCATTCGTGCGTAACCTCCTTTTCTACTAGTCGAGAAGGGGGTGTTACACTTTCATAGTGCAATCCTTGAAAACAGAGAGACTTTGGAATCCGGTCTCACACGGGATGAGTATAAATCAATGACTTATACCCGTCAGGTCTGTCTTCCACTTTTATAATGTCAGGCTCTGTTGGTCTTTTTTTTTTTTAAGAGTTAATTCGAAATACTTTAAATTTAAAATTAAAATAATAATTAAGTTTGGGTTATTATTTGTCTGACTTTCTGATTGGAGTCTGTTTGTCTCTAGATGAACCTGGTAAGCAAGCCACAAGTGCAATTAATTAGGATAAAAAAACTTAAAGCAAGTTTCATGCAGCTTTCAAGGTGCGAGATATAACTTTCAAGAAATCCTTACGGACCCTACCATTACTTTATTCATCTTTTACGTGCTAAAAATGTTCCACTTCAATAATTGTAATCCCTACGGACCCTACCATTATTTTTTGTTGAGACACATTGTTCGCAAGTGAACACATCCAGCCAACAATTATATTATATATACAGTTTCTAATTAAGTGTAGTGAAGCAACCTCAATCATTTCTTCCTTCTTCATTCTTATATTCCAAAAATGTCTTCCCCTTCCATAAACATTGCATCAAACATTAACGTCTCCACAGTTGGTTTGTATCTCGTAGCGCTACTCGCAGTTTATATTACGCACTGGTTGTACAAATGGAGGAACCCAAAATGCAACGGAGTTCTCCCTCCAGGCTCCATGGGCCTCCCTTTCATAGGTGAGACCCTTCAGTTAATCCTGCCCAATGCTTCTATTGATCTTCCTCCTTTCATTAAGGACAGGCTCAAAAGGTAAGTGCTTATATTCCTAGAGTATATTTAAAATAAAAATAAAAATTATTTAATTATTTATTTTTTTTACTCAAGTTACAAAATTTCTAAATCCGTCACTGAGTATTTAATGTTTCAGATATGGTCCGATATTTCGAACAAATGTAGCAGGCCGGCCAGTGATAATAACAGCCGACCGCGATTTCAACTATTTCATTCTAAACCAAGTTGGCAAATTGGTTGATACTTGGTCACTAGATACGTTTGCAGAATTATTTGATCAAGCTACTCAATCGTCCAGAAAATATATACGTGATTTGACGCTGCGGCACTTTGGTGTGGAGGCTATCAAGGGGAAACTGCTTCCGGGAATGGAAGCTGTGGTTTGCAAAACCCTAGCATCTTGGGCTAGACAGGAATATGTTGAAGTGAAAGGGGAAGCTGTTAAAGTAAGTAAGAATTTTATGTTTATCAAGCCAAGAAATAGAAAAGAAAATACCAGGGAGGCTTGAACATATATTAGGTTATGAAGGGATCCTGTTTAGTTAGAAATACCAGGGAGGCTTGAACATATATTAGCTTTTAGTATATTAGTATAGCAAGTATTGCATCTATGTTAGATCACAAATAGAACCCTAAAGTTAAAATACAATATTTGTTATAACAAATGAAGCAAAAAACTATAGAATTTATTTGTTGTCTGCAACTTTTAAATTGGAAGAATAAATTATTTACTTTTTTGTATTATCCCAAAATTTTCTTATTTTTCGAAGAAATTTTCTATTTACAAACTGTTGGGTAGTGATGAAATTTTCAAATGATCGTATTAGATAATCTTATTAATTCATGTACGTGAACTTTTAACGACTATTATTATGAAATGGAGGTGTAAGTAATTTTTTAAAAAATATTGAGGGGGGTCAACACCAAAAATACTAAATATTCTCCCCAAAAAAAGTTTCATTTTTGAACTTTATTGGCAATACTAATTATAATTAAGGTTTAGTATGTACTTAATGTGGCCTTCTGCAGATGGCTATTGATTTTGCAAAAAGGCAGATGGTAAGTGATGATCTTGAAAATTCTCCCCTCAAGTTGAGCGAAATGTTCAATGACATAGTAGAAGGCCTTATGTCATTTCCGTTGAAGATCCCTGGTACAACACATTACAAGTGTTTAAAGGTAATTTGTTTAGGAAACTTAAAAAATGATATTTTGATAGCTAAACCGTCGTTATAGATGTATACTATAACTACGGTTTGATTGTAAAAATATAAAAAATAATTGTGAAAATATCAGTCTCCTTTATTTACACTTCAAAACTTTTCTATTTGCATTTATCTTTAGTGTTTCATATTATCTATTTCTCTCCGTTATTTTTTAATTGAATAAAAATTAGGTTATGCATGTCTATGCAATTTTGAAGTTCAACATTTTGTTGATAAATTTAGGAAATTATTATTTTCATAAGAAAAATTAAAATTTTCATATTCATGTGAGAGGAGTCAATTTATCTTGTGAAAATATCAATTTCTATTAAAATATTCTTAATATGTATATTAGGCGAATTAGAAGTAAAGATGAAGAATTGATTAATTATAATTAAAAAATAAAAACTAATAATAAGAAAGCAATCAAAAAATTTGAATCTACTAAATAATAAACATAACAAATAATTCAATATCTTCTACTTTTATAACTCAAATTGCACCATTGGTTTGGTATACATAATTCGGAAGATAAATCAATTAAGTCTAAATAAAAATTAACTATGATTTTAATTTTTCTTCCTTTTTATATAGTAAATTTATAATTAATGTGAGTAAGTATAAATTATGAAAAATTCACGAATTAACAATAACAAAACATGAAGGAGAAATAAAATAAAAATTGTAACACAATTAATAGAACAGATAGAGAAGATTGTCATGCATAATTATTTAATTTTATTTTCATCCTAAATTAAATAATAATTATTTAATTTTATCTTCATCATATATTCACCGAGAAAAAATAATTTAACCTTAAAAGTATCCATAAGTATGGATCCATGAGTAAGTACTGTGAGCCACATCACGTGATATATAGGTTTCATAAAATTACGACAATAAATCCTCTTATTAAAATTAAGAGATAAAAATTATGAGATGATATTCGAAAAAATTATTATAATAAATTTAAAAAATACAAAAAATATCTTAATTAATTTAAGTAAATACTTAAATTATCTCACAACAATAACCAAACAACACCTATTGTTTAATGTTTCTCTCTCTTTATATATATATTTTTTAGAGTTAGGGAAGGGATAGAAAATTATTATTATTTTTAAATTATATCATTAATATATTACCCTTATATATTTTAATACGAGCATTCGATAAAAAGCACAAAAAAATATGATTGATAGTTTCACCTATATTAATTCCCTTCAACAATAATTAATTTTTATTCAATGGATTGTATATAAATATATGAATATATATTCTTAAAAACACTAACAAAAGATGAATAAATTGTTGCTTGACACACTGCGTAGAATTTGTGAGAAAGTGAGGGCCAAAATTGTTATATTATTTATTTTACTAGGTTTTTTTGGTAATATAAAATATCTTATTTTTCTATTCTTTTTAAAAAACTTTACAAACATGAAATTTTAAAAAAAATTAATTATTTTTCTTTCACTTTTTTTTCTTCCCTTTAAATAAAAACCTACGAACACAGTATAAATAGACAAAGACCTATATATATATTCCTGCCATCAACCTATATATATTCCTGGTCTGAAAGAAACCAAAATCCAATTATTTGTCGTCATTTTCTATCCAATTCTATGTTCTATCCAATTCTATGTTGTCATTTTCTTCCTCACACACACACACACACACACACACACACACATATATATATATATATATATATATATATATATATATATATATATATATATATATATATGTGTGTGTGTGTCAACAAGGGAATAATTATTTAATAGTCTTAAGATAATGTCACGTGATGTCTCACGTTAATAAAAAAAAATTATTTTAATAGGCTCAGCGTTACATTACATGCAGTAGAGTATCATTAAAATAAAAAAATTTCATTAATTTTAAACATCAGGTAGCATTACTCCAAAACTACCGAATAATTTCACGTTAACAAGCTTTCAAAGAATCCAAAGGACAGAGACTCCTAATCCTTATTCAAAACTGCACTCATCTCCATTTCCTTCTCCTGAGGTTTGCTTGCTCACATGGTTTTTATTCAATTTCATGAACTAACCTAACAGATACCATGTATCCCTCATTTGTCTCAAATTAACTATTTTTAAAATTAATTATTTGCATTATTTTTATTAAAATATAAGTGAAATGATTTAATTAAAAATAATTATATAAAATTTACTTCTAATTTTATTTTTTATAATACTAAAAATATATTTATATATACTAAATTATTAGTTGAATAAAAAAATCAAAATTAAACATTTAACTTGAGATTGAGAAACAGCTAGTTAATGAAAGATTATGTATAAGTAATTGTCATGGTCTACATACACAATATTCTAACACAAAATTAAAAATTATATTCATTTTAATTATTAAAAGGTGAGGTAAAACACTGATTTTAATATCCTATTTTTTAACAATTAAAATAAATATAATATTTAAATACTATTTTTGAAAGTTGTGCAAAAAAAAGTACCCAATAGAATATCCCATTTTATACTTATTCCAATATAATACACACCGAAAGTACCCAATAGTATGCACCAGAAAAAAGAAAGTATCCATGAGTAGTACTACTGCCAGCCCCAGCACGTGACAGAAATAGTAAATTACGGTACATGTTTTATAAAAAAGAATTGATATTTTTTCATAATTTTTTTATATAAATATAAAATAACTTCTACCTTCATATAAAAAATATATATAAAAATATTAATTATACATATAAAAATAATAATCTCTTTTATAAAAATTAGAAATAAAGAGGCGCAGAAGAGAAAATATTACTAATATTAACCCATACTACATTGGTAGCGTAGGACATTGTTCTCGGTCTCCAATACAAGGTTGATGCCCTCTCTCAAGCATTCTTTATTAATTACGTTCTTTATTCTAAAATTAAAAATATATTTTTTAATTCATTTTAATATTAAAATTATATACTTATTTTAAAATTATAAAGTAACAATACATTATTATTTTTTTAATATCAAATCACTACATTTGAATTCATAATTAATACTAAGACTATATTCTAGAATATAAAATTATTCTTAAAAGTTGTCGTTTTATAAATATATCTCAAATTTAAAACATAAAAAAGTATTTCTTTTTTCATTTTTTTTATCTTTCTTTTAATAAAATACAATTTAATTCTGTGAATTGATATTTCCTTAGCTCAATTTGATATTTTCGCAAGTGAGTTTTATTTTTGTTTACTAAAAACTTGCAAAAATATCAAATGAGCTTGCGAAAATATCAATTCTCTTAATATATTTTTTAAAAAAGTATGCGCTTATTAAATCTGGCTCCAAAAGAGTTACCACTAATATTTATTTACATAACTGATAATCAAAATATCGAAGTACGTATCATTTTAATTCCTTGCAAATATTTAGTTGTATTTGACTATGAAAATTAATTAATTAAAATCCAGATTCACAAGGAGGTGAAGAGAACTTTGGGCGATGTGCTGAAAAGCAGGCGCACATTGGCAGATCAGACTGGTCGAGATCCTGACTTGCTTGATAATCTCCTCCAAGACTCATCATTCTTGAACGATGATTTCATGGTCCAAGTAATGTTTGGCCTTTTATTTGTGACTTCTGATTCTATCTCCACCACAATGGCATTGGCTTTCAAGTTTCTTGCTGAACATCCAGCAGTCTTGGAGGAATTAACGGTCAGTATTAATTCATATTTTGAACATTTTTACCAATTCATAATTAAACTAATTCTAATATTTTTATTTGAGTAGTTCTATTTAGAGATAACCTCTTCGCTAATTTTCAAACTATAGTTATTTTTCACGTTTAGTCCTTTTTGAGTAGTTCTATTTAAATATAATCTCTTCGGTAGTGCAAAACTATATTTTAACGACTAACACGAAAGAAACATAAAATCTGAGGTCGAAATAAGTGGAAAAAAATGATTTGGGAGAATAAAAGTGAAAAATAACTATATTTTGGGGACTAACAAAGAGGTTATCCCTTCTATTCATATAAACAGTTGTGCACAAATAGAGATAAAAAATAATGATAATAATTATTTATTTTTCCGAATTCATATTTTGAACATTTTTTACTAATTCATAACTAAAGTAATTCTAATATGTTTATTTGAGTATTTCTATTTAGAGATAACTTAATTCATCGTTAGTTATTAAATTATAATTGTTTTTCACGTTTACTTCTCAAACTATATTTTAAGACTAATATAATGCAAATAGAATTTTATCAATTTTTGCAGGCTGAGCATACTGCAATCCTTGAAAACAGAGAGAATTTGGAATCCGGCCTCACATGGGATGAGTATAAATCAATGACTTATACCCGTCAGGTCGTCTGTCTTCCACTTTTATAATGTCTTTTATGCTTTATTCTTTTCTTTATACTCGCTCTGTTAGTCTTTATTTTTTAAGAGTTAATTTAAAATATTATTTTTATTATTTTAACTGGAGTTGATAAATACCCTTCGATTTTGCTCCACAACTAAGTTAAAATTGAATACGTATTTTATTTTATTGATAATCTCATTATTAGTCTACAAATTGTTATTGTTTTTCATGTCTAATTCTTTAATTATTAATTATTTTTTGCATTTTGGTCCTCAAACTTTATAATTTTTATACTTAGTTCAACCTCCGTTGTCTTCTTCTAAAATAAAACACTTAAAGGAGAATAAATTAATAAAAATAACTATTGTTAGTGGATTATACGCGAGAAAAAAGCTATAATTCAGGGATTAAATTTGAAATACAATTATAATTTGGCTATTAACATGCAAACAACAACAGTTGAGGACAAGTATGCGAGAATATTAGGTAGATGACTAAACATGAAAACAATTATAATTTGATGACTAATGAAAGGATTACTCCTTTGGTCCATAAAGAATTTCAAATGCTATAACTTTGGGGACAAGTATGCGAGAACATTTCAAATGCTATAGCTTTGACGACCTAGACGCTTAGTCAAATTGAGATGGTAGAGGATCGTCTGGCGCCTAAGTGAGGGTTAATCGGACCTAGGTAGAAAATTTTAGAACACTAGCTCTAATATCAATTTTTTTTTTTTTTTGTTGAAAATTATGCAGGTTATCAATGAACTTCTTAGGCTGGCAAATATTGCACCGGGGTTGTTTCGACGAGCCTTAAAAGATATCCCGGTTAATGGTATATATTATTACAAATACTTGACCTGTTTCATTAGCTAAGATACAACTGAAATCTTATAATTCAGAAATTCATTTGCAGGCTACATAATTCCAAAAGGTTGGGTTATAATGGTTGCGACATCTGCTCTTCACATGAATTCTGATGATTTTGAGAAGCCACTCGAATTCATTCCAGGCCGTTGGAAGGTTCGAATTCCATCATTTTTGCAAACAAACATAACTTATTAAATTTAATTTTTTTATATTTCAATTTCTTAATTGATTAAACCACAAATGGCAATATATAAGCCTAAATTATATTTGTGCAATTTGTGAATTATGTCTTCTTAATGCAATCTCCAAATTCTCCAGAAAACTTACTAGTAATATCTAGACTCATTCAAATTATCAAAAATGCCCTTGCAACTATATTTCTTTCCTCTCATGAGATTTAAATTTTCTAATAGGACCTACATCCAAGCGTTGTTCAAAAGTGTTTCATGCCATTCGGAGTAGGTATGAAGCAATGTGCTGGGGCAGAATATAGTAGGGTGTTTGTGGCCACTTTCCTTCACGTACTGGTCACAAAATATAAGTAAGTTATTTTCTTTGTTCTATTTTTTTTTTCAATTAATTATAATTTTGAAATAATTCTTTCGTTAGTCTTCAAATTATAGTCATTTTTCAGACGCTTATTGACTAATTATTTCGATATATTTTGTCCTCAAAGTATAATTATTTTCCATATTAGTCACCAAAATATAATTGGTTATCATATCTAATCTCCAAATTATAGTTATTTTTCAAGTTTAATTATAAAACTATATTTATTTTTCAGCTTTAATTCTCAAAGCATAGTTGTTTTTCAAGTTTAGCTCTATTTAAGTGCTCTATTTTATGAGGTTAGACTTAAATTGCAAAAATTACAGAATTTGAAGATGAAATATGCGGAAAAAAATAGTTAGGTGACTCGACATGAGAAAACATCAATCTATAATTTGGGAAATAATCAAAGAATTATCCCTAACTCATTTCGTAAGTATGAAATTAACTTATTTTCTCTCTGCTCTTTGAAATTTCAGATGGGAAAAAGTCAAGGGGGGCAAAATTGTCCGCGCACCTATTATAAGATTTCCAGAAGGGCTTCACTACAATCTCTCAAAAGAATAAATAATTGAAGAAGCTTGGTAGTTTGTTTCTCCTACTATAACTCTATGCTATATTTTCTGTTTTCAACAACATTATTCAAAATTAGTATTTACATGGGCAAATGAGTCAAGTTTGCGTTGGATTTGTTATAAAAGTTATTGAGTGTCAAGTCGAGTATTTAATGAAAATAAAATTTTACGTTTAATCACACTATCGAGTCGAGTATACAGTTGATCAATGTAATTACTCGAATCAACTTGATAACTTAACAAACATTAAAATTTGATTAAACTCAACTTGATTAATGAATCTAGTCTAGTCGATTCGAATATTTATCGAGTATTGAGTAGCACATTTTATTTAATAGCCCTATTTGATATATCCTAGTTAAATACGCTAAGCCATCACTATGTTAATACTAGATTTAATGACTTAAAAAATTATTAAACTCTTGTCAAGTTATTAATTTTTATTGCACCAAAAGGCACTAAACTTTAAAAAATTATCAAAAATGACCAAAATTTGACCGTATGAACATACGTGTCTACTGATGTATATATATGATTTGGTCAAATTTTGATTATTTTTTTTTATATTTTTTAAAAGTTAAGTGATATTTTAATGCAACAAAAATAATTTTTATATTTTTTTAAAATTAGACAAGAGTTGAATAATTTTTTCAATAATAAAGTCATAATCTATATTATTAACGGAGAACAAAGTAGTTGTACTCTTTTGGTGTCTTCACCTTAAAATTTCAGTTGTATCCTATTTTTTAAACTTAAAAATTTTAATTTGATGGTTATTATCTTAATTTAAATACTCTCTTTTAGTTACTATCCATTATACAGTCAATTATTTATTTTTCTCTCTATTTATTCGGGCAAGTTTCCTAAGTAGTTTAATTTAACTCGTTCTTATTTAGTATTTTGTAAATTTTACTATTACTGATTTCAAAAAATTAGGATTTCATTTCACCAATAGATCCATTTAAATACACTAAAAGAATTTCTTAAAAATAGTAAACCTTAACTTAGTACTTTTAAATGTAATGTAGACTTTTTATAATATTTTGCAAATTTAAATGGTTAAATGAATTTTATTCAGTTGAGAAGAAGGTGACAACATTCATTTCTGCGCCTTCTAAGTCTGGTTCAACAGCGTGACTTACAAGAACTCTTCTAATAGCCTAATTTCCGCCTGTCCCCTTAGGAATTAGCCGTTCAATCGAGTTTAAATTGTATATTTAAAAAGAAAAAAATTGTTGGACAAATTATTTTTGTTGTGCTTGGTCTTTTTTTATTGGAGGGACAAAATACTTATTTCCTCTGCTTCATGTTATTGCAATTTCTTATAGAGTTTGTGGCATGTATTTAAAAACATTTTAATATTATTTTTGGATACTATATGTTTATATATATTTGCAGATTTTAATAAATACATATGTTTATTATTATTATTATTTGTTGGAGGGAATAAATACTTAATGATACAAAAAAAAACTTATATTGTCCTTTAAGTGAAAAAAGGGATATAACCTAGAGAATATCTACCATGCCCCATAAGGATAATGTGTCCATTTTTATGACTTTTTTTTAGATAAATCTAATCGCACAAATTTAAAGAATATATTAAAATTTTTGAACATATAAATTTTTATATGATTTGATAATATCTATTATCTGACTTTATAGTAATAAAAAATTAATTAATCTTAGTCATCAAAAAACAAACTTATTTTACAATATTATAATAATGTGTTGTACAACTTCAAATTAAATAAAAATTTATGTTTACTCATATTTTTGCATAATTTTTCTATTCGTATGGTTAAAATTTAATAAAAAAACTTGAGATAAACTCATTTTATAAAACTAAAGTATATAATTTATATACCCTCTCTCCCAGAAACCCTTTTTTTAAAAACTTATTTTAAGATATTTAAAAAACAGTGATGAAAGTGGGACGGAAGATTTAGTAATAATTCAACTGGGTGCCGCTTTTTTTAATTGTCCTATGTTACTTTGATTTGAAAGGCTGTGACCTAGCCTCAATCAGAAAATGTGGTTGGTAATTTAGCTGGATTCTGGTATATAACGTGTTGTAACAAGAGACAAATACATAGATTATCTGTACAAACTGCCAAAGTTTTAGGTACACACACACCTAGATTTAATTATAAAATTATGATGACTGTAAGGTTTGGTGGTTTGTTTGTTGCTTGTTGGTCTTTATATGTTAGGGTTTCGGAATTCAAAATTTTGAACAAGCAAACCACATTATATTAACATAACGACATCACAAAACAACAAGAAGTCGTGAGTTCAAAGTAACACAACGAAGGGTGGCTCTCCCTACGAAATCAAAGTCCAGAAGATGTTTAACATAAACTGGGGTTCATACTATTTGCTTCCCGAAGCACCGTCTGCGTCGACACGTTCCAATCCTTTTGCAACAGGTTCCTGCAAAGAGAGAGAAGATTAGATAGGGAAGATGAATGTGAAACAGGATTTTTTAGAAGACTAATGACTTCCTGAGCATCTAATTCCAGCACAACATGTTTGAAGCCCATGTTCCAACATAAATTAAGGCAATCATAAACAGCCCACAGTTCAGCCATGGCTACACTTGCTACAAACGACAAAAAGAGGTATTACCCCATTATGGTTGTTGAGTTTTAAGCAGTACATTTCTAAACTTTAAAAATATATAATTAATCAACTGAAATTTTTAAAATTAGTAATTAAACCATTCTGTCAAATTAATTAAATGACCGTCTACATTTATCTACGTGCCTGTGCAAACAAAATGAAAAAACCAAAGCTATTACTCACTTGGCAAAAGAATAATATAAAAATTGAAAAAATAAAAATAACATTAGAAAACCAAAATATTTATTACTTAACAAAAGAATAATAAAAAAGCTTCAATAAATATTTTACACATCTGTGTTTGGTTCTTAGAGAAGATGAAGCAGCACCCTGATTTGGGAGAGGGTGAAGTAGTAGTTTTGTTTGGCCATGAGGAGAGAGAATTGAAGAAACCATTTTCTTCTTTCTTCTTCTCTAATTTAATGTATCTTCTTCTATCTGAGATCTCAAAAGAGGGGAAAAAATTTAAATCCATGGTGCACTTCAAAAGGGGCCACCTGCTACCATCTCCACCTTCTACCTCTTGACCCATCTTCCCTGAAAATACAAATTCGAACAGGAACAAAGCAAGGGGACAAATTATCCAGCATAAAACCCCCAATTTTTTCACAACAAATCAAGGTTCAATTGGTCCCAATTACGGTAAGTTGAAAAACCATAATTTCTTCTTTGTATTTAAGTCGTTGGCCGAGTCTCCCTCCCCCACCGCCTCCGATTGTACTGACAAGGTTTACCGTTTCGGCGAAAACTCATTGAGGGAAGGATGGGCACTACTAGAATACGGGGCATCTGAAACCGATTTTTAGAGGCAGATTAAATTCCGTCTCTGATTCTAGCAATTTGATACGGACTTAGAAATCGAAATTTTGCTATGTCTCGATGTGTTTGGAAGTAAAAAACTGAGACAGATTTTGAAACTGCCAGCTTCGTCTTAAATTCTAGACACAAAATTAGAGAGGAATTTAGCCGTCTCAAAAAATAATTATTTAAAAAAAAAAATTAAACGCATTTTTGAAACAAATTTGAGGTCAATCGTGTTCGTCTCAGATTAATAATAATAATAAATAAATAAATATTTATGTTTGAGATGGATTAGAGACCGAAATTTTTGTCTCGGACTTTTATTTTTCCTCCAAATATTAGTCTCCAATTCACTCCTCATTTTAGATACGGAAGTTGAGACGAATATAACAGTCTCAAGGAAGATATTTTTTTAAGTTATGTTTGAGACAAATTAGAGACCGAAAAATTCGTCTTATATTTTACCTCTATTTTCAGCCGTGTGTTTAGTGCTAAAACTACGTCGTTGGTCCCGATTCTCAGTCCTTTTTCCCTAAGTTGCCCATTTGCTCTTCGCTATTTCTCTCTTCGTTTCCACAAACAGTACATACAAAACAATACATCTTTCCCAATCTTACTTCAAATCCAAAATCCACCTACTAATCTTTCTGGTCTATTATTTTATATCTTATTTCTTTCATTATAATCGATATACAGTAGAAAACCCTAGATTATGAATCATTGCCACATATATGAAGCAATCGGTCATGGAAAATACTCAGTAATGCTTCTTTTTTCAATCTCATACTATAAATTTGAGCTTATTTCAACAATCTAACGTAGATACTTATATATATGTGTGTGTATTTTGATTGTAGACTGTATGCAGATCTCAGGCGTGGAAAAGGAAAGAGATGAAAAGGAAAGAGATGAAAAGCTAAGGCCCTGAGGTGTGGTTTTTTTTAATTAATTTTTTGTGTGTTTTTGCATCAATTTCCTTTGCATTTCTTATTGGTTGTTGTTGCTTTACTAAATTCATCTTTCGTTAGGTATTTTTAACCACCAAGTTAATCGTTTCTTGCATTTAATGTTCACATTTGAATTGATTCTCTTTCTATATATTTATCTAGATATATACACACATATTGTAACGACCCCGAAATTCGATAAACCTTATTACCTTGAATTTCATATTTATTATTCATTATTTTCTTAACCTCCAAATTTTGGTCCATTAATAAATCTTTAATCACCTTATTTAACCCATTAATTGAATTTACAGTCATCAATTACCAAATTTTTTGGTATAATTTTATTTTCTCTTTTCTATCATTGTATTAAAATATTTTAGCATTTAAAACTTTGCACCTCGATCCTAGTCCATAGATCGCAACCTTTACTTTATCTTTCTGTTACAAGTATCATAAGGCTCAACATTCAAAATTTAATATTGTTCATATCCATACATATATTCTTTGTTTCATAATTCATAATTAGATATATAATAGCCTCTATCGTAACAACTATCTTGAACAATTACAGTTCACAATTTAACTCTATTTGTCCTATCCGGACCCAATATATATGTACATACAACACATCAATATAAACTTAGCAAATTTACCCACATTGAATTACGATATTGAAAATATAACAATTACGTTCACAACCTTCTAGGGTAATTCGTCTCTAACATAATATGATATTCCTGAAATTTATTTCTTTATCTGCAAAAGTTTATATCGTGTAAGAATGAGCACAATGGCTCAGCAAGTTCAACAGTGTGCACATAACACATAACATAACATGCTCGGTGTTTTTCATACATCATGTGTGGTGCTTGGTGTGATGTCGCGAGCACCCAAAAAAAAAATCTTACTTTTGAAAAATATTAATGTAGTAGTGTAAGCAAGAGTCGATCCCACAGAGAATGATTATTTAATTTTATGTTTTTGCAAATAAAAACTGGGGGGTTTTTGAATCAAAGAAATAGTTTAAATAAAATTAACTAAAATAATTATGCAAATAATTTAATGAAATAAATGAGAAGAAAAAACCTTGGTTTAAGTTAATATCCACCATCAATAATTTACAACTGATCACTGATGCAAAAATAAATCAATTAATATTTTGAAGATTCACCGTAGAAAGAACTACTCGCAGGTGGAATAATTTTTCTCCTCTCTCCTTAATTTTAGACAAGTAGAGCCACTTGATCTAAATACCCTTACTAATAAACAACCTCCGGCACTTGCTAAAGATTTAATTTAATAGCAGCATAAAGAATTAGAGAGATCGTTGAACTAAACAACACAAACCACTTGTTTGCATTAAATTTAGATGAATATTCTTCCTAAGATAAAATAATCTTTTGATCTGCAAAACAATTATTAAACTTAGTCGCTTCAAAAATAGCAGTAGATTAATATGAATAATAAACTAGTAGCGCTCCTAGCAATTAAACAAATCAATCATAAAATTAAACATAGAAGAATATTCAATAATCAAAATATAAATTGAACAATTAAAATAAATTAGATCTCACAGTGTATAAATCTTGATGGCTTCAATCACTTAAACCAAGAAAAATAAATTAACTACTCATAAATATAAAGAACACTAAATAATAGAAGAGAGAATTTTATTCTAATGAGAGTTGTGTCTTACAATGTGTCTCAAGCCCTCTATTTATAGGCTCCAAAATCCTCCTAACCCTAGTAGGATTTACAATTAAAAATAAAAGAAAAGTAAAATAATTATTTTCCTAACCCTACTTGGAATTAAAATCCAATTTGGAATCAAATTAATGCTAAAATCGCTAAATAATTCTGTTCTCCAGCAATTCTGCGCATCCAAACAAGGCATTACACGCGGCAATTGACCAGTCAACGCGCGCTGCCGCTCCGCTGACGTCACCATCTTCCTCCGCGCATTGCGCGGAGGCTTTCTGCCCATTCTCCAAAACGGCGTCGTTCTGTTCCTCCGTTGTTTCGCTGCTTGGCCGCGCATTGCGCGGCCCTTCGTATGCCTTAAAACGACGTCGTTTCCTTTCCTTGTTTACATACAGATGCGCGCAATGCGCGACAATCACATTCTGCTTAATTACGAAAATGCCACCGTGCGGTTTAATTACCAAATTGCCATCAGAGTTTGCTGAATTTACAAAAATGCCCCTAAAGCTTATTTTTCCTACAAAATCAAATATAAAATAAATAAAAAATAATATAAAAAATACTAAAAATCCTAAAAACACATAATAATAAATAAAACACCTAAAATACTAAAAATAAATAAAAACACATAAATAAAAAGAGATATAAAAATACTATAAAATTACCTAAATTAACATAAATTAACTAAAATCCTATAAAACCTATTAAAACCAAAATAAACTAAATAATTAAACATTTAAGCACACAATAAATATAAAAACTAAGTATTAGGGCATAAAAATATCGTATAATTTAACCCTATCAGTGCTTCTAGTAAAGCAATATATCTCATGTGTATCATATTTACTTTATATTAGCAATTACGTCAAGAAAACATTAATTTATTTCACATATAGTCACATCATTGCACCGAATACATATTACGATCATGTTAACCACATAACACATAATTTCTATATGCATTTGAACATATAACATCATATAACAATTAATATTAAGTACTGGAGAACTTGCCTTAATGTCCAATTATTAAATTAACGGCTAATGATCCTTTCTTGGACAACTTATAGTAAAATCAATTAAATAATAATTGATTAGCATTTTACTATATTATTTTTTAATTAATATAGAACACCTTCATTGCGGACAACCCGACTTGTTAGATAAAATTTATTATATTTGGTTGTCTGAATTTTCATTTAACCATTTTCTAAATTTTAACTTACTAGATTAACATTTAAAGTATTTAAATATTAATCTCAAATATTTAATATTTTTAGAAAATATTAAATTTAATGCCCAAATATCTTTTTTATATTTTTAGTAATTTTTCTATAATTTTTAAACAATTTTTAATTAAAAACTATTTTCTGAGGGCATTTTTGTAATTTCTGCACCTTCAGGGACAAAGTCGAAATTTCCCGGAAAGGTAGGGGGTACGCTGGTCATTTGCCAAGGCCAGGATAAGCTCGGTATAATCTGAAAAGGCCAGGGACACGCTGGTAATTAACCAGCGGTGCAGCCGCCGCACATTGCGCGCGACCTTCCGCCCTTGCCAGCCAAACGACGTCGTTTGGCTCGCGGTGAACAATTACAGCCGCGCATAGCGCGACCCTGCCCCCAAATGCTCCTAAACGACGCCGTTTTATCCCCGGCTTCCGAAAAGAATTAGGCCGTCGCGCATTGCGCGGACAGCCCAAATTTTCTTCTTCCTTCTTTCCAACAAACAGTAGCCAGCCAAGAACAATTTTAAATCATTTTTAATCTAATTTTCCACAACACAATTACTCTAAACATGATATAATTCATAAATATACATCCAAAAATTATTTAGAATCATTATTCTAATTATTTTCTAATTTTTCATAAAATTATTTTACCACCAAAAATATCAAAATAAATCATATAAATTAATTTATACCTTCCCAATAACTTAAACACCTTCTTTGAAACTTGTTATTCCCCTCTTGATGTCACCAATATTTTCCTTTTGAGGGCAATGGTGGTCTTATGGTGGAGGTGGTGGCTCTCGGGTGGTAGAAGAGAAGAGAGAGTGTTATGTTTGTTTTTGTTGTTGTTTCTTTCTTTCTTTCTTTCTTATTCCTTTTTCCTTCTTTTTATAAGTAAAAATACTTAATCATTTTGGAGAAAACATTTACTTCCACCGCCTTTCTTATGCCACAACCGACTTTGTTTCGAATAAACAACATGCGAAAATTAAGAATTTAATACATTACGTAATTATTTCGTGTAATAAATATTTTATGTAATGTACATAAAATATTTATTTTAATTCACTAAAAATCATAAAATAATTTATAAATAATATTTATACCATTTTCAGGTACTTTACTTGACAATTTTTGTACACGCATATTGACATACATGTAATTATATGAGATAATTTATACCTTCAAAATTCATAAAATAATTCATACAACTTATAAAAATTACTTTTCATACTTTTTCTGTAATGACCGAGAATATTACGTCGCATTATAAATATATTTAGAAAATATTTATCAATGAAGTGAATTAAATTTTATTTAACTATATCGTGTTTTATTAATGTTGCATTTAATTAAGCATCATGTGATTTAATTGATAAACCAATCAAGTAAATTGCCTAGTCCATTGATTTAATTATTGGAGGCCCAAGTAGATTTAATTGGTAGCCCAACCAATTCAGTACTAACCCAAGTGTTGGTAGTAGTAATCAATTTTACAATTAGTAGCCCAAATTGAAATTTAATATAAAGCCCAACCTAAATCAATGTTGAAAATAATTGTAGGCCCAATCATTAATTAAATGAGGTCCAAGGTGATTGTTAGTAAAAGTCCAATGAATGAATTAAATTCTAGCCCTAGACTTAGCCCAACATGTATGTATTGGTAACTATATATATATATATATATATATATATATATATATATATATATATATATATATATATATATATATATATATATATTTAAGCACTTGAATTGGGCATTAAAAGAAAAGAAAAAAATGAAGCAATTCTTGAAACTTTTGCTCAGATTTTCGCCAGCTTTAGTGGCTGATTGGGGCTGGTTTATTAAGTCATTTAGAAGCTCAATGTCTTGGGAAGAACTAAAGCTAGTAGGCCTATAAGTTGATGGATGGGTGATGTGTGTATACTTACACCAAATGTAAGTATACCTATCATCTAAAAACAACTAATACACTCTCACTCTCGCACATTTGCTATCATCTTATTCTATCATCCATTCATTTCTTCTAAGTTGCTTGAGAGAAAACTAGAGAGCAAATGAGAGAAAAGAGAGAAAGTAAGAGAAAGGAAGAGGAAATCATAGAAAATCAAGATCCAAGCAAGGAAATAAAATCATCTAGTCATCAAGATAGATCATCCAAGCTTGGTAAAATTTCTAGCAAGAAGAAGGAGAGCTATTAAAAGGTTTAAAAATGTTCAAACCCTAGCTTTCATTTAAATCCTTGTGTCTTGTATACTTATAGTGATTTTGTTGGTCAAAATATGTTTCTAGTGGTTCAAAGTTTATTTTATGAACCTATAATGTTATTTCTATAAAATATATGAAGATCCATGTTTAAACATGCTTATCATATGTTTTGATATGTATGTTATGTGACTTGGTATAAGAAAAGTGCATATAAACACTTTTCGGTAAAAAACCCTAGCTTGATTTGGTGGTTTGATGTGTTGTGTTGCAAGTAATGGTTGTTATTTTTATGAGTTCTATGGCTTGTTTGATAGCTTTAGAGGTTATAGAAATACTCCATCTTGAATCATTGAAAAAGATGTTAAAATGAGTGAGTTATGCTTTTTGAAACCAAAGTGGTTCACTGTCAAGCCTTAATGTGCAACAATCCACTTTGTGGCTATTTTTCATAACCAAAACTTTTCCAAAAATTTGATCCAATAGTGGAATATTGTAGTTTAAGAAGATATGAATCCATCGATACCAATTTGAGGTCATTTGGACTTATATTGAAGATTTTATGAAAGTTGGAATCAAATAGACAAAATTGGAAAATCTGAAAAATTCGCACAAAAATGTTTCTGTTTTGAAAGCTAGGGCTTTCAAATCAGTGCAATTTTGGACGTCGGGGCTTTGATGGCAGATTTTTGAAAATGATATTTTATTATCCGGGTCGGGTCAAGCCTTTTGAGACAGGTCGGGTCGGACTTGATATAACCAAAATGGGTCAAAATATTTAAAAATTGATATAATTAATTTAGGACCCAAGTTAAATAATTATTTATTATTTTATACTAAATAATAAATAAAGGAAATAAAGTCCATTAATATGATTAATTATTATTTAATTGATATTGAATAATAATTAAAGCAAATAAGAATAATGTAATGACCGAGAAAATTACGAACCCAATTTTTTATTTATTTATTTAATTATATCCATAAGAAAATATGAGGTATGAAGTATGTGTGTATGTGTTAAGTTGTATGATGAGAGGTATTAAATTAGTTAATTAAATTAATTAACTAAAGAAGGAAAAAGATTGCAAGAGAAGCTTATGTGATGAAATCACAAAGCTTGAATGTTGGCCTTGTATGGCAATTAAGAAGTTTTATAATGAACAAGTTAATTACTTATATAAATAATGAGAAAGAAGAAGCAAGTAAATTATTAAAGATAACCCCAATGTGGGAATAATTGTTTGTGTATGGTTGACTATATTATAAACCCAATTTGATGATAAGGGTTAGTGAATGAATTAATTTAATCAAATCCAATGTACTTGTAATAATATGTGTTAAGGTTTTATTAAAACAAACCCAAGAATTTGTAAGTGATAGTGTTATGTAAGCTAATTTAATTAAGGAGTCCAATGGACTTATAAATAGCAAATCTAATTGGATTATATTTTAAATCCAAATGAGTTGTTAAACTAGGTTAATTAAGTTTACCTAGTAGTTTATGTAATTAATTTAATTACTAGTCCATGTAATTTATTAAATAAGTCCAATGCTTATTTTAATTAAAAGTAGCATAGTTATGTAAATGCTAGCCCAACGTGTGATATAAATTGAGCCCAAACAATTTAATTGAATGAACCCAATAAAATTTAATTCTAAGATCCAAGGTGGAGCCCAATAAGCTTGTATAGGTGAATATGTATACATATATTGGTGTATATATATATAGATACTTATATAATTATATAAGACTTAAAAATAAAGTCAAATTGGAGAAATAAATGGTCAATCCCGAATTTTGGGGCCCACATGGATATAAAGCTAGCTTGTTGGATGATTTTGGAGTGTAAATTGGTTCAAGCAACCCCTAACCACCCTAGTCAATTAAAGGGTCAATCCAAAAGTCTATCAAGTGGTCATTCCATGCATAGTAAGCAAGATTAGAGCCTTAATTGACCAAGTGTTGGTTGATTAAGAACTTAATTGGGAGAGTCCTAGACTTCTATAAATAAGAAGGAACAAAGACTTGTTTAGGTTGTTTGTTCATTTGCTAAGTTATAGAGAGAGAAGCTCTAGAGAGAAGTTAGAGCTTTTGTGAGATAATACTTGAGAGATGCTAGTATGCTACTGATTTTGGGGAAGAGAAGAAGCAGAGGAGTTCTAGCTTAGCAAGAAGAAGAGCTCCATTAAAGGTTCAAAAGTGTTTTATCTCTTCCTTAGTTCATTTTTGTGGTTTAAATATGTTTTGTATGGTCAAAATATATTTTTAACCAATCAAAACTCGTTTTGACGATCTAGAAGTATTTAACTATGTAATATATGTATATTCAAAGTTCTATGTGTTTATATCATGTTTTGGTATGTGTGAAAGGCATAAAATTAGAAGAAATGTCTATATGGATATTTACCGGTAAAACCTTAGGTAGCTATGTGCTATTTAATATTGTAGTTTGAAATATACAAGTTGAAAAATTAATTTCTATGGCTAGAAAGTTAAATCTATGAGTTTTAAAGAAAAACCCAACTTGAAGTTTTCAAAAATATTGAATAACAAAGAAATTATAGCTTTTACCACAAAAGATGTCGTTTTTAAACCCTAGATGGTTCGATTCGTAAATTTCGTGTAAAACGTTTTCAAAAAGACGATCGAACCATGGAATATTGTAAAACAAGAGGTTAGGAACACAACAACACTAAGTTGATGTTATTTGGATGTATAGAGTTTATTTTATTCAAGTTTGAACCATTAAAACCAAGGATTTGTGAAGTTAGATTTCACTTTGACCTTGTGAGCGATTTTAAACTTAGATACGTTTAGAATTTGGATTTGTGATCTAAAGAGAAGTTGTAGATCTTGAAATTCTACACAATTTAGACTCAAGAATCACTCAAAAATAGTTCCGTATGAAACAGTTATGATAGTTTTAGTAAAGGAGGTCCGGATAGCCAAAATGAGCGCCGCCAGCGCTCGGACCTTCTGTTTTCAGCGCCGGCAGCTCTCAAATAACACTATGACCAGCGCTGGTACAAATTTCAAAAAGTACAAATTTTGATATTTTAAAGTTTTATCAAGTCGGAACTCCGGTTAACTTATCGATTAATGAAAAGTCTAAACGAAACACCGTTAGGGACTCAAAACTTAAGATAAACATGTTAAATGAATGCGTTTGGATATTAAACCAATATATATTAGTAACTAATTGGTAGCCAAATGCTTAAAATAAAGAATAAGGTTAACACAATTAAAAAGTTAACTATTAGTATTGTTAGAAGATTATTAAAATATTATTAAATGATCAATAATATTAGTATATGATTAAAATGTTATTAAATTGTTAATAATATTAATATGTGATTAAAATATTATTAAATGGTTAATAATATTAATAAATGATTAAAATATTATTAAATGGTTAATAATATTAATAAATAATTAAAATATTATTAAATTGTTAATAATATTAATAAGTGAGTAAAATATTATTAAATGGTTAATAATATTAATATGTGATTAAAATATTATTAAATGATTAATAATATTAATAAATAATTAAAATATTATTAAATGGTTAATAATATTAGTAAGTGAATAGAATATTATTAAATGATTAATAATATTAACAAATGATAAAGAATATTATTAAATGATTAATAATATTATTAAAAGAGTAAAATATTATTAAATTGTTAATAATATTTATAAACGATTAAAATATTATTTGATAAATAATATTATTGGAAAGAGTGTAAGACATTATTAAATTATTAATAATGTTAATATGTGATTGAGATATTATTATATAATTATAATATGAATAAGGAAATAGAATATTATAAAATGGTTAATAATATTAATGAGAGAAGAAAATAGTATTAAATGATATTATTTTGAGAGTAAAATATTATTAATTGGATAATAATATTTATAAGTTATTGAAGATATTATTTGATAAATAATATTATTTGAAGAGTAAGACATTATTAATAATGTTAACATATGATTGAAATATTATTAAATGATTAATAATATTAACTAAGGATAATGATATTATTAAAGGATTAATAATATTATTGAGAGAATAAAATATTATTAAATGGTTAATAATATTTATAAATGATTAATATATTATTTGATAATTAATATCATTGTGGATGGTGTAAAATATTATTTAATTATTAATAATGTTAGTAAGTGTTTGAGATAATAAAGAGATTAAGAGGATTATTAGATGGTTAATAATATTGAGGAGCTAAGTGATTTATTATTGAAATAATAAATGGTTAAAATATTATTATACAATTAATAATATTATATGTGGTAATTATATATTATCAAAGGAGATAATATTATAAAGCAATGAAGTGAGGGTCACTATTATCAAGGGATTGATAATAGTATTAAGAGTTTTAAGGTTATGATTAAGTGATAGATGATTTGAGACATATATGTTAAGGTTATTAATGTTAAATAAACCTATATGTGTTATGCTAATGGGATGATCAATGATATTTGAATATTAGGTCACTCAAAGGAAGTATTTTTAAGTTGAATAGCGGTAGTCAGCGGAACAGGCAAGTTCTTCTTAACCCTAACTTGTATTTATTGTTGCAAGTTTCCTTCAACTTTATGTACATTGAACTATTCAAATTATTGTTGAGCAAATTCTACACTCGTAGTTATTTGACAGAACTTAAAGTGGATTAATTATCTAAAATTATTCCACCTCATTATTGGTTATTGTATTCGCACATAGTGCCTTTGCAAATGTTATAGTTCAGTAATTTACGAACTGTTTAAGAATGTCTAAGCTAATTGTTTCGGCTAGACAAATGCATGTTTAAATTCATCTAATTGAATATTATGAAAGCTTATCCAAACCATTGGTTGGTGCAGATTCTTACAGTAAGACTGAGAAAGAACAACCCTAGTTAAAGGGGATTTTTATTTGTCGAGAAACCGAATGCGCGCAAGAAATCTAAATGTTATGCATATACATAGGACATGAGAGGACTGATCCCCTCGAGTGTCCCGTTATTTTTAACAAGGTGTCAGACATTGTATGTCTGTTCTACCTTAGTAGCAGTTCATGGTCCATTGAGACTACTCAGCAGTAAAGAGTCAATCTATTCTTTTATTGAACATTGATTCTTGTTATTTCACAATTGTTATTTATTGTTGAAACTTTTGAAGATAAATCTTTTTCATTCATGATATATCATTTCTTGTTTATTTAAACTTGTTGGGCAAAGTAGTTGCTCACCCTTGCTATATCATGAACTATTTTTAGTTAAGCCAAGTGATCTAAGGAGTACCACGACAAAGGAAAGATGAACGAGTAGACGTAATTAGTCGTACTATATGTGTAAACCTTTTTGTTTATTATAAGGTAATGATGATGTATTAAGGTTAGTGGAACTTGGGATTGAAGGTACGTTTCGTAATGAAATTATGTATGTTTTTCGCGAGTTATTGAAGTTTTAGTTTACGAATGTTTGTCAAGTGATGAATAGTGAGCACTGAACCCGAGGTTCAAGGGACCCGGATTTGGGGGCGTCACAAATAATAACTAATTATTTATTATTAAATAATAAATAAAGGAGGATATAAAGTTAATAAAATAATTATTCATTATTTAATTAATAATTAAATAAGGAATAAGAATAATTAGTTAATTAATTATTATTTAAACAATAATAAAAGGGAGATGAAGTTAATAAAATAATTATTTATTATTTACTTTATATTAAATAATAAATGGTGATAATTACTTAATTAAATATTATTTAAATAATTTTAAATAATAATTAAAGAGAAATAAAGTTTAATCAAACTTAATTATTTATTTAATTAATATTAGATAAATAAAGCAAAGAGATTAAGGAAATAATAATGTAGTTAAACAATTTGCTTTAAAATTATTTAGATTTTTATAAGTTACTAAGTGTTTAAAATACTATTAGATAATGGTATTAGCTAAATTATTATTAAATAATTAATAGTAATAGCAAACAATTAAATTATTATTAAATAATTTATAATAATGGTGAATGATTAAATTGTTATAAAATGATTAATAATAATACTAAGTGATTAACTTATTATTAAATAGTTAATAATAATAGTAAAGGATTAAATATTATTAAAAGATTAATGATATTAATAATCAATTGGCATGTTGTTAAATAATTAATAATATTGGTAAGTGAATTAAATATTATTAAATGTAATATAATATTGTTTAATAATTAAGATATTATCCAAGTGTGATAATATTGTCTAGTAAGCTACGTGTTGCTAAATAGAGAATTATGTGCTTACGTGGCATACTGTTTAATAGTGATATATGAAATCTTAAGTGCGTTACTAATTGATAGATAAACCTATTTAATACTAGGTCTTTCAAGGACTGTAAATTAAGTCGTGTAAGTTGTAGACTACAACTGAGGCAAGTTTCCTAACTCAAACTCGAGCTATTATTTTTGAGCATGTTAATGGTTTGATTATCGTTAATTATTCCATGTAAATGCAAGTATTGACATTCACACGTTGATGTATTTGAAATCTATGTTCTATCATTGAACATGTAAATTATTTAAAGTTCTTTATTTCATGAACTGTTCAAGAATTGATATACGTCATTTGTTTTGGGTAGACATATAAAGTAAATGTTTTTAAAAGTTATTCCAAACCAGTTGATTGGTGTAGAAGTCTTGTACTGAGAGAATAAATCCTAAATGGGGAATTATAAGTGTCATAGTTCGACATGGACAGAGTTTAATGTTATGCATATACATATACATGTTGTACAAGAGGTTGATCCCCTCAAGTACAGTCTAATTTATAAAAGGATAATCGAAAGGTTGTTTCCTTGGAAATGTTCAGGGTCAGTTGGACCACTCAGCAGTAAATAATCATCTTTCATTCCTTTGTTTGGATTTTGATTATCTTATCAGTCATTTCATTAACTTCTATAAATTGTTGAGCTTTCACTTTATTCGCAGTTATTCATGATATGCTTGTATTATTTTAAATTTGCTGAGCATATTAGTTGCTCACTCTTTTTATATATATCATGAACTAATTGCAGTTAGGTCTGAGCACTCCAAGAAGGACAAAGGCAAGGGCAAGCTTTAAGAATAGTTTAAATATTTCTATTCTTGTTTTGTAAATCATGGAACCCTGTTTATATTAATAGGATCGTCGTGATGTAATTTTATTAAGGTTGAGACCTTGGGATCGTAGTAAGCCTTTTGTAATGAACAACTTATGTTTATTTATTCCGCATTTAGTAATATATGTTGTTTAAGAGGTGATGTATGTATTTGATCGTGAGCACCAAATCCGAGGTATTGGTTGTGAGGACCCGAATTTTCAGAATTTCTTTAATAATATTAAATAAAAATTTAATTAACAGAATTATCAGGGTTGTTTAAATTATTTGTGATATTATGTGATTTAAGGTATGAGATGAGATTTAATTAGTAAATTAAATCTGTGCAGAGATTATGATAAATAGTATTGAATTTAAGTAATTGAAAAGTAAATAAATTGTTTAAAAATAATTTATTAAGAATGAGAGAAATTTCAGATAAATGTACATTAAATTGTACAATTAAATTGTTATGAAAATGCAAAAATTTAGATTTAAAGGAGATTATATGGTAATGTGAGAAGTGAGATTTAAATATGTATATTTATATATGTGAATGTTTAATTGATAATTATAAATTTCATTAATTATGAGAATTAAGGGATTAATAATTAAATTAATCCAAAGTTAAATAAAAGTGAATGAAGAAGTTATTAAAATTAGAAATATTGATTATTTAATTAATCAATAATTATGGTGAAGGTTTAGAAATTATTTAAGAGGAGGAAGGAATTTTATAAATTATATACTAATAAAGTATATAATTTATATAAGAAAATTTAAGTAAAAGAGTAATGGAAAAATAATTATATAAATTATATAAGAATTATTATATAATTTATATAAGAGAATTAAATTAATGAAAGGATTAATAAATGTGTAATTTTTGATTTTTCAATTAATTGATAATTATGGAGGAATTTAATAATTTTTTTAAGAAAGGAGAATGTAAATATATAAATTATATAATATTAAATTATATAATTTATATATAAAGAAATTAGTAATAAATAGTAAATAAATGAATAATAAATAAGAAAAATGAATGTTTCGAGTTATTAAAAATTATGGTTATTTATAATGGAATTATTATGACTTTTATGAATAATAATATTTCAGAAATGTGAACATGTTAATGTAACATGTTGTCCAAGTAATGAAGTGAAAAATTATGGAAAATAATTTTTATATATTATATGAATTATTTTATGATTTTTGGAGGTATAAACTACCTCATATAATTACATGCATGGCATTATGCGTGTACAAAATTTGTCAAGTAAAGTACCTAAAAGGGGTATTAATATTAATGATAAATCATGTTATGATTTTTGGTGAATTAAAATAAATATTTTATATACACTATATAAAATATTTATTACACGATATAATTATGTAATGTATTAAATAATTAATTATGTATGAAATTAAAACTTGCATGCGATTTTGGAATCTTCGAGATGAAACAAAGGCAGTGGAATTCTTTTTGGCTTCCAAAATGGTTAAGTGAATTAAGAATATAAAAAGAAGGAAAAAGGAATAAAGAAAGTAAGGAGAGAAAATAAAAGAAAGCTAGTAACTACCTTATTCTCTTCACCACTTCACCATCCGAATATCACCATGCCATGCCACCACCGGAAACGCCATAGCCACCAAGAGAGGAGCATAACAAGCTTCATGAGAAGATTTTCAAGCACTTAGAAGGTGGTACGAGAAGCTGTATAGAAAGAGTATTTATTAATTTTAAAAATCCAGGCAAAGAAATAAATTTCAAGAATATCAAATTATGTTGAGACGATTGACCATAGAAGGTTGTGAATAGAATTGTTATATTTTCAATAGTATAACTCAAGGTGGTTAAATTGCAAAGTTTACATTGATATTTTGTATGTGCATTTATGTTGGACCCGGATAGGATCAATAGCGTTAATGTATGAACCGTAATAGTTCAATATAATGGTTACGACAGAAACTATGATATGTCTAATTATAAATCATGAAACAAAGAATATTGTATGGATATATACAATATTAAATTTTAAATGTTGAGCTTTACAATATTTGTAACAGAAAGAAAAGAAAAAGTAAAAGTTGCGATCCAGGGACTAGGATCAAGATATAAGGATTTTTCATATTCAAATATTTTAATACAATGATTGAGAAAAAGAAAAATTTATACCGAAATATTTGGTAATTGATGATTTTAAAATCAGTTAATAGATTAAAGAAGGTGAGCAAAGATTTATTAACGGACCGAAATTTGGACGTAAGGTAAATAATGTTAAATAAACATGAAATTAAGGTAATAAATTGGGTCGAATTTCGGGGTCGTTACAGTTGGTATCAGAGCTAGAGGTTATAAATCTTAGGTAAAAGATACCTTAGGCTATAACCTAAGTAAGAGTAAAGCTGGTTGCGTGTTCTAAAAACTCAAGCGTATAGTAAGCTCGTAACTCATGATTATATGGTGGAGCCCCTTTAGCGAATGGGCGATTATGGCCTGACTAGGACAAGCTCCTCAACCATATGATTATAGTAAGTTCCTGAGCCTAAATACGTGATAAGTTTGATGAACATGGGGGGAATTAGAATAGAGAGTTATAAGTTGAGGAAGATGTTCTCAGATATTGGCTAAAGTAAAGGAAATATGAAAGATATAAGATTATAAGGAAGAGATAAAGAGGTTAAGAAAGATTTGAATGAAACGAATTAAGAAAATTTATAAATTCAACTAAGAACATATCTGAAAGAATATCTGAAACGATTCAAAGATGAATCTCAAAGAAAATCAGGGGACATCTGATTCAAGTGATAAAAATGACAAGATAATATAGAAAACATAAAAAGAGATCATAATAATATGATCAGGAACGGTAAGAGGATCGTATTAGGATACAAGATAAGGGAATCGGATAAGGAATAGGTTGTAAAACAAGGTCATGATGGGATCAAGTGAGAATGTGAAATAATAGAAAGACCTGTTAATGGTTAACAAGGTATAGCTTGATGCTATAAAGAGATATGGTACTATGAAATAGTACAAGAAGAATTCAGAGAATGATGAGACATGAATGACAGAAAGGTTATGATAAGGGGGTAGAAAGCTTGGGTACGAAATTTCAATTGAGGATTCACGTGGTAACTGAATTGCACAATCCTTTGTATGGGCAGGGGAATTGTGTTTACTTAATTACTATGTGATAATCATTGAAATGTTAGAGTCGCGTTAGCAGTTTTTGATAGATACATTATATTAAGTTTAGGCACGAGTTCTTAAAACTCATGCATGTGGTAAGTCCATGACTCATAATCGTATGGTATGTTTTTAGCCCTTCAGCATATGGACAGTCTTTAATATGTTCTCAGACTACATTTTGCTAGGACAAGCTTTAAAACTCATATTCTTGTGGTAAGTTCCTGGACTCATAATGTGTGACAAGTTTGATGAACTATACGGGGGTATAGAAAACTTGGAGTAGTTAGAAATTTTAATATGATAAATATTAATAGTCCTAGTAATAAATTAAATATTTAAGCGAAGAAACTGAAGGTTAATGTTAGGGAATTTCGGATATTCCCATTCTTCTAGCTTTGCTAGACTTCAAAATTTTTGGCCTCAAGCTAATTTGGCATGAATGTGCTTTGGAAAGTACAAAAGAAATTTTAAAGCGATTTAAAAAGTGTCTATGCTACTTGTTTCGGCTAGACAAAAATATTTTTACATCAAAATGTATTTCAAAATAATCATCCATGCACCTTTTAGCCCGGTGTGGATGTGATGAATGACAAAATGCTCAACGTGTTGTTGAGACGGTGCGGTACTATTTCGTCATAAGATGATTCAACACCATAAAGTATGGTATAGGAATTATTAACGACGGAATTCTCAACGTACTGTCAAGATGATGCGGTAACATGAAGTCATAAATGATTTTGATTTATGAAGGTATGTCAGAACTATAAGTCAATGCCATTTGACTCGGCTAGATATTTTGAAAAGTCCTGACATGATGAATGTTTTAAAAATTTCTGCGGATTATAAGATGTTAAAAGAACGTCTATGCTAATTGATCTGGCTAGACAAGCGTTGAAGAAATATAAGTCTGAGATATTGATTCAGCTAGACAAATTTTGTAAAGTATTGAATTCATATTCTTTGAAAGTTATACCCAACTAAATTACTTTTGAATGAATTCTAATGCTGAGATGAACAAAGAGATTAAGAATATTGCAGGTTGATTAAATGGTCACCTGGCATAAGGAAACAGCATTACAGATTGTTCTACTGGCGTGCCAAATTACAGATTAAATATACACCACTTTAATGGCAGACTGATCTACTGTCAGGTTTTGCAATATGAAGTACTCGGGGAGCGAAGTACTGTAAACCGGGATAAATGTTCATTCAACATATCATGAAAGTTTTTCTTCAAAAATAAAATTTTTGAATTCTTCTACTCTTATGAAGATTGGATGGTAGGATGGGGTAGTATTTTAATGTGAGCATTAAAGAAAGTAAATATTGTGAAGTAAAGAAATTATGAAATGTGGTGGATTAGAAAATTGCAGTGTGCAATAACTACGAGAAATGAAGGAAATAAAGATAGGTGGAATGAATGTAAAGAAATTGTGAAGTATGAGTACATAGAAATTTCGAGGACGAAATTTTATGAAGGAGGGGTGAATGTGACACTCAGGATTTTTGAAATAATCTCAAATAAAGATTATGATGAATTAAGTAAAGGTTAATGTATAGAACCTAGTGTTGAATGATGGAGGTATTAGGGAATGATTTATGAAATGTGAAGAAAATTTATATGAATTAAAAAAAAAAAAAAAAAAAGGATGAATGTGTATAATATAAATGAGGTGTAATAGAAAGTATGAAATAAGTGAATGAAATAAAGAGATATGTGACTAAAGAAAGAAAAAGTTTCAGAGAATATGACACTATCTTGATAAGTGAATCAAGAAATGAGTTAAAGTTTTATTAATAAAAATCTTAGAGAAATATGGAATGTAATACTATAAAGAAATTGGGAATTGAAATAAGAATTGAATATTCTGACAGTTATGACTATTATGGTGTTATCCATGTGAGTTATGGAAATTAATGAGGAAAGATATGATTATTATGTGTTTAATTATGATTCATCAAGATAAAGGTATAGCAAGGTGCTATAAATAAAATACATATAATTATTACGCTAATTATGATTCCGTGGACGGAATCCTGTTAAGGGGGAAAGAATGTGAGGACCCGAATTTTCAGAATTTCTTTAATAATATTAAATAAAAATTTAATTAACAGAATTATCAGGGTTGTTTAAATTATTTGTGATATTATGTGATTTAAGGTATGAGATGAGATTTAATTAGTAAATTAAATCTGTGCAGAGATTATGATAAATGGTATTGAATTAAAGTAATTGAAAAGTAAATAAATTGTTTAAAAATAATTTATTAAGAATGAGAGAGATTTCAGATAAATGTACATTAAATTGTACAATTAAATTGTTATGAAAATACAGAAATTTAGATTTAAAGGAGATTATATGGCAATGTGAGAACTGAGATTTAAATATGTATATTTATATATGTGAATGTTTAATTGATAATTATAAATTTCATTAATTATGAGAATTAAGGGATTAATAATTAAATTAATCCAAAGTTAAATAAAAGTGAATGAGGAAGTTAGTAAAATTAGAAATATTGATTATTTAATTAATCAATAATTATGGTGAAGGTTTAGAAATTATTTAAGAGGAGGAAGGAATTTTATAAATTATCTACTAATAAAGTATATAATTTATATAAGAAAATTTAAGTAAAAGAGTAATGGAAAAATAATTATATAAATTATATAAGAATTATTATATAATTTATATAAGAGAATTAAATTAATGAAAGGATTAATAAATGTGTAATTTTTGATTTTTCAATTAATTGATAATTATGGAGGAATTTAATAATTTTTTTAAGAAAAGAGAATGTAAATATATAAATTATATAATATTAAATTATATAATTTATATATAAAGAAATTAGTAATAAATAGTAAATAAATGAATAATAAATAAGAAAAATGAATGTTTCGAGTTATTAAAAATTATGGTTATTTATAATGGAATTATTATGACTTTTATGAAGGATAATATTTCAGAAATGTGAACATGTTAATGTAACATGTTGTCCAAGTAATGAAGTGAAAAATTATGAAAAATAATTTTTATATATTATATGAATTATTTTATGATTTTTGGAGGTATAAACTACCTCATATAATTACATGCATGACATTATGCGTGTACATAATTTGTCACGTAAAGTACCTAAAAGGGGTATTAATATTAATGATAAATCATGTTATGATTTTTGGTGAATTAAAATAAATATTTTATATACACTATATAAAATATTTATTACACGATATAATTATGTAATGTATTAAATAATTAATTATGTATGAAATTAAAACTTGCATGCGATTTTGGAATCTTCGGGATGAAACAAAGGCGGTGGAATTCTTTTTGGCTTCCAAAATGGTTAAGTGAATTAAGAATATAAAAAGAAGGAAAAAGGAATAAAGAAAGTAAGGAGAGAAAATAAAAGAAAGCTAGCAACTACCTTATTCTCTCCACCACTTCACCATCCGAATATCACCATGCCATGTCACCACCGGAAACGCCATAGCCACCAAGAGAGGAGCATAACAAGCTTCATGAGAAGATTTTCAAGCACTTAGAAGGTGGTACGAGAAGCTGCATAGAAAGGGTATTTATTAATTTTAAAAATCCAGGCAAAGAAATAAATTTCAAGAATATCAGATTATGTTGAGACGATTTACCATAGAAGGTTGTGAATAGAATTGTTATATTTTCAATAGTATAACTTAAGGTGGTTAAATTGCAAAGTTTACATTGATATTTTGTATGTACATTTATGTTGGACCCGGATAGGATGAATAGCCTTAATGTATGAACTGTAATAGTTCAATATAATGGTTACGATAGAAACTATGATATGTCTAATTATAAATCATGAAACAAAGAATATTGTATGGATATATACAATATTAAATTTTAAATGTTGAGCTTTACAATATTTGTAACAGAAAGAAAAGAAAAAGTAAAGATTGCGATCCAGGGACTATGATCGAGATATAAGGATTTTTCATATTCAAATATTTTAATACAATGATTGAAAAAAAGAAAAATTTATACCGAAATATTTGGTAATTGATGATTTTAAAATCAGTTAATAGATTAAAGAAGGTGAGCAAAGATTTATTAACGGACCGAAATTTGGACGTAAGGTAAATAATGTTAAATAAACATGAAATTAAGGTAATAAATTTGGTCGAATTTCGCGGTCGTTACATTGGTACCAGAATTTGGTGGTGTCACATTTTCACTTCGTTACATGGACAACATGTTTCACTAACATGTTCACGTTTCTATAATATTATCTCCAATAAAAATCATAACAATTCCATTATACATAAACATATTTTTTTTATAAATTAAAACATTCCATTTTCTCATTTATTTTTCATTTCTTTACTATTTGCCACACCTTAAATATACACCATATAATATAATAAAATATTATACCATCTATACAATTATATTTCCTTTCTTAATTAATATACTCCTCTTATAAAAATTATATAATCATTTTTATATAATTTATATAATTATTATTTCCTTACTATTTACTTTAACTTTCTTTATATAAATTATATAATTTATTATTATATAATTTATATAATTACTTTTATTCTTAATTAATTTTCATTTTACCCAAAGTACAATTTATAAAAAAAATTCTTCCATCCTTATTCAATTTAATCATCTTATATAAATTATATAATTATTCTTATATAATTATTATTTCCTTCATACTTTTCTCTAATTTCCTTATATAAATTATATAACATATTATTATATAATTTATATAATTACTTTTCTTCTTAATTAATTTCGAAACTTCCTTTATAATTATTGATTAAATCTAAGATCAATAAGTACAATTTTACTAACTCACTCATTAACGTTTCATTTAAATTTGGATTAATTTAATTATTAATCCCTTAATCTCCATAAACAATGAAATTTAAAATTTTAACAATTAAACACGCACACACACACACACACACACACACACACACACACACACATATATACACACACATAAATATATCTATATATATGTCTAATCCATATATCTCCCATTATCACATAACATCATTTAAATAATAATTTCCGTACCTCCACAACAATTTTATTGTACAATTTTTATTTTACCCTTACATGAAATTTCTCCTACTCCTAATAAATTGTTTTAAAATAATTTATTTACTTTTCAATTATTTTAATTCAACACCATTTATCACCATCTCTGTACAGATTTAATTTACCAATTAAATCCCATCACATACCTTAATTTACATAAAACACCTATCAACAATAAATAATTTAAAACAACCTTGATAATTTTGTTAATTAAATTCCTATTTAATTTTATTAAAGAAACCCCAAAAATTCGGGTTCTCACACATATACTACATTTATATATAACACAAGCAATTGGTTATGTTAATATAAGTAAAAGCCTTATGCAAATTGCTTGGAAGTTGTTAACGTTGCTATTTAAAATTTTCAAATCTCGAGCTGGTTAAATCTAATTACGATTTAAAGTTGGATTTAAATTTGGCGGAGTGGTGTGTTTATTCTATCTGGTGTGTATATTCTATTTTGGAATAATTTTGTGATTTGGTTTGTTTTTTAATACGTCTCAGATCTAGTATTTATATTTTCAGTTCTTGTCCGTTGCACTTTCCATAATTATTCTTTTTGTTCTTCTTTTTTCCACATTAAATTATTTTGGTTGACTAAAGTAAGAACATAGATCATATCCATGTGATAGTTAATAGTTTTACTGGATATTGTTGGATTTTTTTTTATAAAAAATTTATTTATCTATTTATTTAATGTTTATTTATGCTGGACATTTATTTATTAATAAAAGTACATCATTCGTTAAATGATCATTTATTTTGTTTATATAAATCTCTAAATTTATATATATTATGATTTATGTGTATAAATAAGTATTATACATAGAAGATATAAATAATATGTAATATATATAAATAAAGATATAATGGTTTATAACCTATGATAATTTAGAGATATTATCATGTAGATTATAGTGTTTTAATAAGGATGATTTATCTTGATCACGGAAGTTGGACTTCTAATTAAAGTACTAGTGCATTAACGGTGTGCATTAAACGGATTATATGATAATATTTTATTTATAAAATATGTTCACATAAATACTAATTTGTGAATGTTTCTTAATTTTGAAATAATAATGGACTTAATATTGTTATATATATATATATTAATTTAATATTTCAACGAGTGAACTTATATTGTGTTAATTAATACCTCGAAATGTTAATTAATATATTTAATAAACATCATGAACATTATTATTGTCAAAATATCTATAAGATTTTTCATAAGATAATTTATTATTTATCATAGAATCTTAGTTAAGTCTTTTAATAATTATTATTAAAATAATTGATTTAATTGTTAAATTAATTTATGATCAAATGAAGATAAATCATGGACTTGTGAAATTAGTTAAAATATATTGGGATTATATTTAATTCTGAAATATTTATGTATATCTATAGATTAAATATGTATAGTTTATTAGTTAATAATTTATTTTAATTAATTCATAGACTGAAGTGCAATTATAATTATTTAATGGAATTAATTGTAATTAATATTTATTTAGTATATTATTATTAAATAATAATATATAAATAAGTATTAGAGTTAGAATAAGAATCCCTTAAGATCTTCATCCTAACCTAATATGAATCAGTTTTATTATAAAGAGATAATGATCAATAAGGATATAAATATGTCAATGATCAGATACGTGAAAAGGGGGTTATTGTAATATGCCAGATATTTACAAAATTTGTAGATAAGATCTTAAATGATCAATTAAAGTTTAAGATTTAAAACCTAGAGTTGGAGAAGTAAGATGTGTAGAAAATGAGTAAATATTTTTTCTAACCTAATTTATTTGTTAGGGATTAAATGTGAGAATATTACAATGATTCATGTGGAGAATTTATTAAGAAAATAAATTCAATTAAGAAGTGAAGATGGTTATATTAATACAGCTATACTTAAAGTGTGATTTTTAGCCAAATAAGAATATGAGTAAATTAATACTCAACAAAACTAATAAATTAATTAGTTTTAATACGGAGCAAGAAGGAACGTTGTGAAATATAATTAATTAAGTTAATTATATTAATTATGAATTAATGTTATAGAAAAGCTAAAATGATTGTCTAGGATGACAATATTAAAAAGTTAATTAATTAAGTAATTAACTTAATTATTAAGTTGTTATATAGAGTCCAATAATGAATTAAAGCAAGTCAATATGTTAATTATTTTAAGTCATGTTGATAATTATAAGGAGGTCCAAATAAATTTAAGAATTTAGCCTCATGAAGAGTCCAAGTAATTTAAATACTAATACTGGTGTGACGACTCCGAATTCGGGTCCCTCGAATCCAGTTCAACACTAGTACTACCTTTTTCTTATTGTTCATGAATTACAACAATATTATAATTGATAAATAATCATTTATTTACAATTTTACAACATCTCTTTCTATTCCAGAATCGTAATCTTTATACATTCCTAGTATGTCTCAATATCATACATGATACGACATTCTATTACAATCAAATTGAGTATTTAACACTCATATAATAAAACAACTAAGTATTATACTATAAAATCATTTACCTGTCCAATTCGGACTGATATCTACAACAAATATTTAGATATTCAGTGAAAGTAATATGTTTGCCTGTTCCTTGATTTTTATTGAGAACTTCAAATAATTTGCACTATCTGAAAATGTTGGTTTAGGCAAGAGTGAACACGATGACTCAGCAAGTCTAATAGATAGCGCATAACATATAGTTCATATTTATACATGTTTCTCATGTTTCATGCATTACATTATATGAATGCATCATGCTTATCATGCTTTGCATTTATTCATGTAACATACTGATCATACATTGGAATGAATACGTGACATACAGTTTAACTTATTCAATTAATTCAGGCTTTCTATCATATAGAATCAACACACCTCATATGGTTTCACAAAAATATATTTAATTCAAATTCTCACATGCTTCAAGTGCACACACAACAGTTATACACATAGCAATAATATTTGAAAAACTTGTCTAGTTCGCTTCGACCAGTTATGCTTATTTGCGTCTTTCGTTCAACCTACAATTTATATTGGAAATTGACATAATCATTAGATGCAATGACTATTACTTAGCCTTTGTATAAGACTCTAACTTTAAATTATTAACTCTTAAGATGTTCGACAAACGAACCCTTAAGTTCCGGACAAAATCCTAGCCCAACCCCAGTTGGACATGTCGGGTATGCTCATCTAACTTAAACCTTCATTACACGTTCTTCGTACGACTTACTTTTAATAAGTTGTCAAAAATTTAGTTACAAATTGACTATTTACATCTGTTTAATTTAATTAAAGATTCTTCTTTTCATAACTTAATGATTCGGACATTTAATAATGTACCAAATACCTCAAAATATTATCTACCCTTGATAATATACAACTACATTCAAATATTATTAACCATTTAATAATATTTTAATTATTTATTAATATTATTAATTATTTAATAATATTTTAATCCCATATTAATATTATTAACCATTTAATAATATTTTAATCACTTATTAATATTATTAATCATTTAATAATATTTTAATCACTTCTTAATATTATTAATCATTTAATAATATTTTAATCACTTACTAATATTATTAACCATTTAATAATATTTTAATCACTTATTAATATTATTAACCATTTAATAATATTTTAATATCTTATTAATATTATTAACCATGTAATGATATTTTAATCATTTACAAATGTTATTCATCATTCAATAACTTTTTAATCATATACTAATATTATTGATCATTTAATAATATTTTAATAATCTTTAAATAATACCAATAGTTAAATTTTTAATTGTGTTAACTGTTGAACATTGAATGATTAAATTTGATGATTAGAAATAATGTACAAGGGCTGTATTAGATAAGATCAAAGCTGTTAGGTTGATCTATTATTAATTGTATAAAAGTCTTGTGTGTTGTACTAAGACTTAGATAGATCAAAACTGTTAGGTTGATCTGTTGATGTAATAAAGTCGGAGAAATAACTCTACGATTTGTGTAAATGAAACTCTACGATTCGAACAGACTCTACGATTAAGGCAACCAATCGTAGAATGGACTCTACGACTGTGCTTCCGAAGACTCTACGATCAAGACAATCAATCGTAGAATGGACTCTACGATTGTGATCCAGAAGACTCTACAACCAACCAGACTGTTCTTTCTGAGAAACCTTAAATTGGACTCTACGATGATCAATAAGAGATGATCCTTTACAGATCAATCACGTAAGCAAGGGTATTCGTAGAGTTGATCATATAAGATTGTTGAGCAAAAAGGCAGGAGACATCACGTTTGTCAGATCAGGAGCCATTCTATTCAAGTATTTAATCTTCATCAAAGTAACTAAAAAGGAAGCTTCTGCAAATCGATCAAGTCAGAAAAGTCAGGAGTCTGACCCAAGCACACTATGGAACAGAAAGAAGACTTTCAAGGCAGAAAAGTCAGAAGACTGTGTCCTATCAGACCTATAGTTTGGGAAGACCAAACGACTCTATAAAAGTTAGTGGGAACCTATGTCTGACATCTCTGTCACAGAGGAAAAAGGAAAACAACCTTGCATGGACTAACAGGTCAGATCAAATAATGTCTCATCAGAGATATTAATGAGCTTTATTAATACAATATTCAGCAGCTCTCCTCTGTGAGGTAACGGGAAGAAATACACGTTCAAACAGATGATCCAACGGGAAGAAATCTGAAGCCCTTACCTCTTAAATACGAAGATCAGAAGAAGAAAAGATGCAGCACAATACAAAGAAAGAAGAACGCAAGAAGTGAAAAAGATTGAACTGATAAGAAAGCCTGCATTGCTACTAAGCCCTTCAAACATTCAAGCTGATAAGCAACTTAGTAGCACATCCAAATATACATCAATCCAGAAGAGTTCTCTGTGAACTGATATAAGCAAGTCGGTTAGACTTTGAGAGTTCTTAGTGAACTAGTGTAAGCAAGTCTGTTAGACTTGTGAAGTTCTTTGTGAACTAAAATTCCAAGACTGCGGGTCTTGAAGGAATCTTAGTGATTCAGCTATTGTAAAAGTATCCTTAGTGGATTTGCTGCTGAGAGAGCAGAACAGTGGAGTAGGAGTATTGTGTGCTCTGAACCACTTAAAACCCAGAGTCTCTCTCTTGGTGTCTTTCATTTGCTATATCTGTCATATAATTGCTTGTTGATTTATTAATTTAACATTTCAAGAAAAGATTAACTAAATCTTATTCCGCTGTGTTAACCTTCTGGTTAAGAATTAATCAAGAAAGATAATTTCAAAGAGAAGAAATTTTAAAAGAATCTATTCAACCCCCCCCCCCCTTCTAGATTATTATCGTGTCATTGGGAACTAACAATTGGTATCAGAGAAGGTTCTCACATCTAAAGCCTTACAAGCTTGAGTAGATCAAATGGCACTCAACAAGAATGGATCGGAACTCGGTGGAGGTAACCGACCACCTATGTGTAATAAAGAAAAATTTGCTAACTGGAAAGTTCGTATACAGGCTTACATGGATGCTATAGATGATGAACTGTTCGAGACAGTGATGAATGGGCCATTCATACCAATGAAGCTTGCACTATCAACTGAAGATCCAAGCAAGCTTGTAGCAAAGAAAAGAGACGAATGGACGGACAATGAAAAGAAGGATGTTCAAAGAGACAAAAGGGCTAAGAACATCTTGTTTCAATCTCTGGATGATGATCTATTTGAGAACGTTGTCAACTGCAAGACAGCTCAAGAAGTATGGCAAACTCTGTTGATCATGCATGAAGGAACAGAAGAAGTCAGAGAAAATAAGCAATCACTGCTTGTTCAACAGTATGAGATGTTCACTCACATCTCTGGTGAAAACATTACAACCACCTACGAGAGATTTAACTTGCTACTAAACTCTCTCAAATCTTATGGAAAAATCTATCCAAACAGAGATCTTATCATTAAATTCACGAGATCTCTGCCAAGCAAATGGGATGCCAAAACCACAGCCATCCGAGAGTTAAAGAACTTGCACGAGATGACTGTACAACAGTTATATGAAAATCTTCTCACCTATGAGCTGGAGCTAAATCAAAGAGCAGAAAATCTATCTGGTGAAAGAAAGAAGGAGAAAAACATTGCTCTTAAAGCCTCAACCTCAACTCACAGAAGAAATCACAAGGATATCTCTGACTCTGACAAAGATGAATCAAATGATGATGAAGGAGCTGCCATGCTAGTCAGACATTTTAAAAGATTCATCAACAGAAATAGATCTCAGAAGTTCAGAAGCAACAGCAGCAAAGAACAAGCAAATGACCTTTGCTACAATTGCAAGAAGCCAGGTCATTTCATTGCTAAATGTCCAAAACCATTGAGAGAAGAGGTGAAGAGGGACAAATCAAAAGCAAATCCAAAAAGAGAATTCAAAAGCTTCCACAAACAAAAGAAGAAGGACAAAAGCTTCATGGCTGAAGGCTCCTGGAGTGACTCAGAAGAAGAACTAAACTCTGAGTCAAGTGATGATGAAGAGCCACAGAAGGCCAATCTGTGCTTAATGGCAAATGAAGAAGGAAGCAGCAAAAAGGAATTCATCATAGATGAGGTATTTGATTTCTATTCTCCTGATTTAAGCATTGATGATCTTAGAGAAGGCATGCATGACTTAATGACAGAATTGCACAAATATATAAAATTGTTTAGAAGGTTATCTAAAGATTACTCTCATCTAAAAGAGGATAAAGAAAAAATAAGCATGGAATTAGAAGCCTCAGTTCAAACTGCACAACTTTACTCTAATCTTGAAACTGAGAATAAAAGACTAAAAGAGATAAATGAGTTGAGCACATATAAAGAATCCTCACTAGTCTCCAAGATTCAGGAACTAGAAAATACTATTTCTATGTGGAACAAGTCTAGTTTGTCTATGGACACCCTGATCTCAAGTCAAAGAGATGTGACTGATAGATCAGGATTGGGATTTGAGAATTTATTCTCAGAACCCAATATGGAGAAGTCAAAGGAAATAAATGAAGGCAAATCCTTTAATTTTAATAAAGGAATTGTGTTCATCAAATCCTCAGATTCTACCACCTATCCACATTCTGCTAAACCTACAATCAGTTTTAACAAAACTCACACAGGTCTTGGATTCAGAAAATTGAAAAATAAGTCAAGCAAAACTCACTCTACGAATCATGAGAATCGTAGAGTTGTATGGAAGCAGAATGTAGATCAGCAAAATAGTATGAGAAATCATAATCCATACAAGTCCTGGACGAACAAAAAGTCACAACTACACACATATCATTATCAATATCATATTAATCATAGGCACCCTCATAAAAATGATAAATATTTGTTAAGATATCATAGAAGGCAAGGATCTAAAATCAAACAGATTTGGGTCCCAAAAGGTACTAACAAAGCAGGACCCAAACAGATATGGGTACCAAAATGAAGATTGATTTGTTATGCAGGTAAAGAGATCCATCTGGTATCTTGACAGTGGATGCTCACGACACATGACAGGAGATAAGGCTATTCTATCAGAGTTTAAAGAAAAAGATGGACCTACTGTTATTTTTGGAGACAACAACTCAGGGAAAACCAGAGGTTATGGCTCAACTGGGAATGGTGCAATATCTTTCAGTAAAGTAGCATATGTTGAGGGACTAAAGCACAACTTGCTAAGTATAAGTCAACTCTGTGATAAAGGACATCAAGTCACCTTCCTCAACAACCAATGTCAAGTTAGAGACTTGAAAACAAATTCTCTAAAGCTAGAAGGAGTTCGAGAAGGAAATGTCTATGTGGTCAATCTTGCTAAATTAAGTTCAGAACAAACTGTCTGCTTTCTTGCTAAAGCCTCTGAAGATATGTGCTGGCTCTGGCATAGGAGGTTATCACATCTTAACTTCAAAAGCATTTCAAAGCTTGCCTCCAAAGATCTAGTAAAAGGATTGCCAAAGTTAAACTTCATTAAAGAAAAGCCCTGCAAAGCTTGTCAGTTTGGAAAGCAAACAAAGACGTCATTCCAAAGCAAATCAGCAAACTCAAATGATAGAGCACTTCAACTACTTCACATGGATTTATTCGGTCCAGTATCTACGACCAGCCTCGGAGGAAAGAAATACTCTCTAGTTATAGTTGATGATTACACCAGATATACATGGGTATTCTTTCTAAGCTCTAAAGATGAAACCATTTCACATCTCATCAAGCTCTTCAGACTGATCATGAATGAAAAGGGAGAAAAGATAAAGGCCATCAGAAGTGATCATGGACGAGAATTTGATTTCTCAGAAATGGACTTGTTTTGTGAAGAAAATGGTATAAATCACAACTTCTCAGCCCCAAGAACGCCTCAGCAAAATGGAGTAGCAGAAAGGAAGAATAGAACTCTTATTGAAGCAGGAAGAACCCTCTTAGCAGCAGCTTCTCTCCCTGAATATTTCTGGGCTGAAGCCATCAGTACTGCATGTTGTACTCAAAACAGGTCACTCATACACTCAACATTGAAGAAAACTCCGTACGAATTATGGAAAGGAAGAAAGCCAAATATAAGTTATTTTCATGCCTTTGGTTGCCTGTGTTACATACTCAACAATGGCAAGAAGCATCTAACCAAATTCCAACCAAAATCAGATGAAGGAATCTTTCTTGGTTATGCAACAGATAGCAGAGCATTTAGAGTGTTCAACAAGGAGTCACTAACTGTTGAAATCTCCATCCACGTCACATTCGATGAATCAGATCCTGAAAAGAAAAGATCACCTTTCAACGAGTCGGCAGACACAAGCTCAACGATCGAAGAACTCAAAATCGTAGAGTCCGACTCTACGGCCATGGAACCAGCGACAGAAATCGTTGAGCTAGGAGAGGAAATCGTTGAGCACACCACATCAGACACTGGAACTCTACGATCAGAACCAGAAGCTGATTTAGAGGAACTCAGACAAGAGGGCACCAGAACAGATGTTCCTAGCAGAATAAAATGGACCAAAGATCACACTCAAGATCTTATTATTGGAGATCCAAACACTGGAATCAAGACTAGAGCTGCAACCTCTAATGAATGCTTTTACCTAAGCTTTCTCTCTCAAGAGGAACCCAAGAAGATTGAAGAGGCCTTAGAAGATTCAAGTTGGATAGAGGCCACGCAAGAGGAGCTAAATCAATTTGAAAGAAGCAAGGTCTGGAGATTAGTCGCCAGGCCTCAGCATAAACCTGTCATTGGCACCAAATGGGTTTTCAGAAACAAGATGGATGAAAATGGTGTGATAACAAGGAACAAAGCAAGACTAGTGGCCAAAGGATATTCTCAAGAAGAAGGAATTGACTACGATGAAACATATGCTCCAGTTGCCAGATTGGAAGCCATAAGGATTTTCCTTGCCCATGCTGCTCACATGAAGTTCAAAGTCTTCCAAATGGATGTCAAGAGTGCTTTTCTGAATGAGGAACTCCAAGAAGAAGTTTATGTGGTACAACCTCCAGGTTTCATCAATCCAACTTTTTCAAATTATGTCTATAAATTAGATAAAGCACTATATGGTCTAAAACAAGCACCTAAAGCATGGTATGAAACCTTGACTAACTTTCTCATTGAAAAGGGATTTACTAGAGGAAGAATTGATACTACCTTATTTTTGAAGAAACATAAGGATAAGACACTACTAGTTCAAATTTATGTAGATGATATCATATTTGGTTCCTCTGATGAAAAATTATGTGAAAGATTTGCCAAGCTTATGCAGAGCAAATTTGAAATGAGCTTAATGGGAGAACTCAACTTCTTCCTTGGACTACAAGTGAAGCAGACAAATGAAGGCATATTCATTAATCAAGCCAAATATATCAAAGACTTATTAAAGAAATATGGCATGGAATCTGCATCTATCATGAAGACTCCTATGCCACCTGCCACCAAGCTTGACAAAGATGAAAATGGTAAATCCACTGAAATCACTCAGTACAGAGGTATGATAGGTTCACTATTATATCTTACTGCGAGTCGACCAGATATAATGTTTGCTACATGTATATGTGCTAGATTTCAGGCTAACCCCAAAGAGTCACATCTATTAGCTGTGAAAAGAATTTTCAAGTATCTTAAAGGAACTCCAAATTTAGGATTATGGTATCCCAAGGAGTCCTCCTTTGATCTTGTGGGATACTCAGATGCTGACTATGCAGGATGCAAAATAGACAGAAAAAGCACAAGTGGAACTTGTCAGATGCTTGGCAACAGACTTGTTTCTTGGTTTAGTAAAAAGCAGAACTCAGTATCGACATCTACTGCAGAAGCTGAATATATAGCTGCAGGCAGTTGCTGTGCACAAATCCTATGGATGAAGACTCAGCTTGCAGACTATGGGTTTGAGCTAAAATCTATCCCTATATACTGTGATAATACTAGTGCAATTGCTATAACACATAATCCTGTTATGCACTCTAGAACTAAGCACATAGATATAAGATATCATTTCATCAGGGATCATGTACAAAATGGAAATATATCACTTCACTACATCCCAACTGAAGATCAACTAGCAGATGTCTTTACAAAGCCTTTAGAGGAGTCAAGATTTAATAAACTAATAAGTGAGTTAGGAATGCTAAATCTAGACCCTTAATGTATGTTTTCTTTAGGATACTAACTCTGCAGGAACAAAAGTGTGCAAGAAAAGTAATGGACATGCTCAACTCAAGTCAACAATTGTCAAGGATCGTAGAGTATACTCAAGATCGTAGAGCTCACTCGACGATCATCAAGCCAAGAATCGTAGAACTTACTCAACAACTTTCAATCCAAGGATCGCAGAGTATTCCTCAATCGTAGAGACAACTCTACGAAAAGCAAAAGAATCGTTGTGTGACTAAGGATCGTAAAGCTCTGAGGAACTAAGGGTAAAATGGTCATCAACCAACTGAAATGAGCCTATCAGAACGTGTCTCAGCAAACATAGAGGGGAGTTTTAAATACTTTGAAAACTGCACGTCGTTCATTTCTTCAAAGTTCAAAAATCTATATCTCTCTCTCTCTTTTCTCTCTCAATCCCGAACCCTAAGTTATCATTTCTCAGATAAACCGTTCTTCTTGTTTCAGAAAAACTATCAAATGGCACCTGCTCAAGTTATTTCTGGAAATGAGCTCAACTTTGAAGCCTTCGATACAACAGATAAGCAGTTCAAAAGAATAATCCAGTTGCTAGATAAAGCTGGACTGCGAGAAGCGTTGGGAACAAATACAAGGATTCTATCAAAGCTTGTTCGAGAGTTCTACGTAAATGGATCCTATGCCAACGGAACTCTAACCACCACTGTAAAAGGGGTTCAGCTCAACCTCACCGCTGAAGAATTCAACCTAGCCCTAGGTTTCAAGTAAGGGGGCCTGACATCTCTAAGTATGGTGAGCACCGAAGAAGGGCTGAGAAGAATGCACCATCAAAAGAATCCAGCACTGAAAGGGTTAAAGAAGAAAGAATTTCCTCAGAAATACGAGTTTTTAGCTGATGTTGTAGGAAAATGTCTCCTCTGTAAAGATTCAGCCCATGACTCAGTCAGTGAGATACAGCTGAAAATAATGACAGCCATAGTCAAAAAGACAAACATCAACTATGGCTCCTTGCTGATGGAATGGATAGGAAATTGGGTCCTAAATACAGAAAAGGCTAAGGGGACTAGAAAAATGTTCTATGGAAGATTCATCAGCATTCTCCTTAGATCATCATTGGGGGATTTAATTGAGCATGATGAAGGAGAAGCCCTCAATACCAACAAAAAGGATTACCCAGAAACTCTTTGACAACTGGAGGAGAAACCCAGTTGAAAATAGGAAACTATCTCGGTCAGGGGATAGTGAAGGTACACAGAGTGGTGCAGGGCCATCACTTCTGAAGAACACTCCTGCTGAAGAAGAATCTCAGGAGGTCAGCAGGCATTCTCCGGGTCTTGTCAAAAGAAGGAAAGGAAAAAGAACTTTTGAGCTTGAAGAACCTCAAGGATCTTCAAATGAGGCTCCTGTTACTGCTCCTGAAGAAAAGGCTGCTTCAGGGGATGAGAGTTCAGATATGCGAAGAGAGACTCGCAGCAAATATGAAGCTGAAGAGGTCATTCCAAAGGAGCCAAGGAAAAAGAGAAGAAGGCTAGTAAAGTTAGCCGACAAAAGCTCAGTAGCTAAGGGGGAGCTACTTGAAAGACCTGACCTTACTCCAGGTGAAAAGGAGTTATCTGGAGCAGTTGAGCCTATGGATGCTCAAGCTGAGGGGGAGCTTCCAAGTATTCCTGAGCCAGCAGATGCTCTGGCTGAGGGGGAGACTCAAGATGACCTTTCAATCCCTACAGCCACAATGAATGATGATGAAGAGGATGACATTGAAATAGTGGTCGTTGGAAGAAATGAGCAAAGGCACCTTAACTTCAACTGCCTGATAAAATTCTTGCCACTAATGCCATTCCACCGAGCTCTGGTACAGAATGCATGGGATCAACTCTTCTGGACCTTCAAAGCATATCCCAATGTGATGATTATTGCTCAAGGCTACCCTCAGAATCTGTTCTTTGCCCAGAAGCTCATCTCTAGCAGCCCCTTTTCACAAACTTTAGGGCAAAAGGTACATTTTATTCCTAAAACCCTCATTCAAAATCATACACCTTCACATATGTTCAATAAATTTGAGGAGTCCACAAGTACTCATCCTGCATCAAGCTCTACGACCCACACATCCCCGATCGTAGAGTCCCCACCATCTACGATTGGTGGTCCAGAAAGCATACATGATCAAAACGTAGAGTGCCCTCCAGACTCTCCTGAAATTCTGCCTACTCAGCAAACAATTCCTCCGGCTCCATCTTCAAGACTCCTGTTAACACACGAGGATATTCCCTCCACCTCTGGTCACGAGTACTTTCATATTCCAAGCTCTACGGCTGACCAGGGACAATCATCTCAACTTCTCCAGGAAATTTTAAACAAGGTATCTCGGCTTCCTACATCTGAGGGCTTAACTGACTTGACAAACCATATCCATACAGAGATACAAAACGACCTGGCATCGAAATCCCACAACCTTCAACGTAGAATGGACGACATCATTGATGCTGCCAATGGTCTCTCTACCAGTCTGAACAACCAATTTTCCACAAGACTGAAGCAGTTAACGGCAGCAGTCTCTGAAAATCATAAGGAAAGGGATAGAATTATTCTGCAAGCCTTGAACTCACATCAGCACGCCATTGTTATTCTTCAAGAAACAAATGATAAATCTATCACCCTCCTTAGTAATGAAATCATTGCCTTGAAGGACTCTCTCAGAGAAAAAAAACATCGATCGAATGACACTTTGTCATTGGTGGAGCAAAAACAAATCATAGCTAACGAAAGACTCCAAGCTCACCAAGATGTGTAGCTGCCACTAAGACCCAACTTCAAGAAATTATTCAGGGCATCCAGCAGATTTCAGAACAAGTAGCAACACTTAATGATGCCAACAAGGGGGAGAAGAAACTGAGCACAGTAGAGCAAACAAGAACTAGCTCAGATCACAGCAGAAGAGGAAGAGCACCTCAAGGGATGAGGATGGTTCAAACTTCAATATATCCTCCTAGATTCGAAGCAGTACCATCTCGTCCCAGACAGGAGGTGACATCAAGACCTTCATCCTCAACTATGAGGACTTCTGGCTCACAACAGGAGGTGGTAACAGCAAGACCTTCTTCCTCATCAATGAGACCTTCTAGCTCACAGGAATGGTTTCAAATTAAAGAAGAAGAAGCTGTGCTGAGGGAAGAAGAACTAAGAAAAGCTGAAGAAGAAAGGAGAGCATTCTTCAGGCAGAGGGAAGAAGAAGGCAGGAGACCTCATAGCAGAAGGAGATAAGTTATTTTTTTTTTCTCTGTTGTTTTCTCAATTGTATCATCTGACAAAAACATCAATAAAATTCATTTTTTTCTCTAGAAAATACAGCTGCTCACTGTATGATTAGGCATTCAATTACTCTTACATTTTGCCTATATTAATATGCTCAAAATCACTATCTGTTAATAATGTTGTCATCATCAAATTGGGGGAGATTGTTGAACATTGAATGATTAAATTTGATGATTAGAAATAATGTACAAGGGCTGTATTAGATAAGATCAAAGCTGTTAGGTTGATCTATTATTAATTGTATAAAAGTCTTGTGTGTTGTACTAAGACTTAGATAGATCAAAACTGTTAGGTTGATCTGTTGATGTAATAAAGTCGGAGAAAGAACTCTACGATTTGTGTAAATGAAACTCTACGATTCGAACAGACTCTACGATTAAGGCAACCAATCGTAGAATGGACTCTACGACTGTGCTTCCGAAGACTCTACGATCAAGACAATAAATCGTAGAATGGACTCTACGATTGTGATCCAGAAGACTCTACGACCAACCAGACTGTTCTTTCCGAGAAACCTTAAATTGGACTCTACGATGATCAATAAGAGATGATCCTTTACAGATCAATCACGTAAGCAAGGGTATTCGTAGAGTTGATCATATAAGATCGTTGAGCAAAAAGGCAGGAGACATCACGTTTGTCATATCAGGAGCCATTCTATTCAAGTATTTAATCTTCATCAAAGTAACTAAAAAGGAAGCTTCTGCAAATCGATCAAGTCAGAAAAGTCAGGAGTCTGACCCAAGCGCACTATGGAACAGAAAGAAGACTTTCAAGGCAGAAAAGTCAGAAGACTGTGTCCTATCAGACCTATAGTTTGGGAAGACCAAACGACTCTATAAAAGTTAGTGGGAACCTATGTCTGACATCTTTGTCACAGAGGAAAAAGGAAAACAACCTTGCATGGACTAACAGGTCAGATCAAATAATGTCTCATCAGAGATATTAATGAGCTTTATTAATACAATATTCAGCAGCTCTCCTCTGTGAGGTAACGGGAAGAAATACACGTTCAAACAGATGATCCAACGGGAAGAAATCTGAAGCCCTTACCTCTTAAATACGAAGATCAGAAGAAGAAAAGATGCAGCACAATACAAAGAAAGAAGAACGCAAGAAGTGAAAAAGATTGAACTGATAAGAAAGCCTGCATTGCTACTAAGCCCTTCAAACATTCAAGCTGATAAGCAACTTAGTAGCACATCCAAATATACATCAATCCAGAAGAGTTCTCTGTGAACTGATATAAGCAAGTCGGTTAGACTTTGAGAGTTCTTAGTGAACTAGTGTAAGCAAGTCTGTTAGACTTGTGAAGTTCTTTGTGAACTAAAATTCCAAGACTGCGGGTCTTGAAGGAATCTTAGTGATTCAGCTATTGTAAAAGTATCCTTAGTGGATTTGCTGCTGAGAGAGCAGAATAGTGGAGTAGGAGTATTGTGTGCTCTGAACCACTTAAAACCCAGAGTCTCTCTCTTGGTGTCTTTCATTTGCTATATCTGTCATATAATTGCTTGTTGATTTATTAATTTAACATTTCAAGAAAAGATTAACTAAATCTTATTCCGCTGTGTTAACCTTCTGGTTAAGAATTAATCAAGAAAGATAATTTCAAAGAGAAGAAATTTTAAAAGAATCTATTCAACCCCCCCCCCCCCCTTCTAGATTATTATCGTGTCATTGGGAACTAACATTAACTTTAGTCTTTATGCTAAATATTTAGCTACCAATTAGTTACTAAAAAACTTCATATATTGATTTAGTATTCAAACTCATTCATTTTACACTTATTTCTACTTAAATTTTCAGTAAAAACTCGACCTGACCTGACCTAGATCGAACTGACTCGACCCAGAAAACTTACACATTCTGTTTTGAAAGCCGGGGCGCTTAACTGGGCGCCGGGGCGTCCAAAACAGAAACAAAACCCTAAAAATGGGCTGTTTGATCCTCCGACGCTCCGACAACCATAACTTCTTCATTGTAAAATATTTTGGGATGATTTTTGAGTCCATTCTCATCAGCATTTCCCCCTCTACAACTTCTCTTTAGATCACAAATCCAAATTCTAAACGGAAGCGGACTAAAAACTGCTCACAAGGACAAAGTGAAAACTAAAATCACAAATCCTTGATTTTAATGGTTTAAACTTGAATAAAATAAACTCTACACATCCAAATGACACCAACTTAGTGTTGTTGTCTTCCTAACTTCTTGTTTTACAACATTTCATGATTCAATCATATTTTTGAAAATGTTTGGCACGAAATTTAAAGATCGAACCACTTAGGGTTTTACCGGTAAATCGTTATATGGACTTTCCTTCTAATTTTTTACGTACCACCACTACAAATACATGTATTAACTATATCAAACTATGAATATACCTATATATCATAGTTTTAGACTTCTAGATCATCAAAATAACTTTTGATCGGTTAGAAAATACATGTTAACTGTTCAAATCATATCTACACTATAAAAATGAACTAAGGAAGAGATAGAGCACTTTTGAACCTCTTGGATATAGATGCTCTTCTTCTTCTTGATATGATCTTGCTAAGGACTCCTCCTTGACTATTTTCTAGCACTTTTTCTTGGTGGATCATCAATCTCCCAAATGTTTACTTACTTTTTCTCTAGAGTTTCTCTATCTATATTTGGTGAAATAAATGAACAAACATTAACACGTGATTCAAGGTCTTTATTTATAGGCCTTTCTATCATCTCTTTTTATTACTTACAATATGTATATCTATACAATTTGACCAACCTTACTTGCAACCATCAAAACTTGGCTTGATTTAAGGAAAAACACTTGATTGAATGACTAATATGAAAGACTTCTATCAAGGTTGCTTGTAAGCAACTTTTGGAGTGTAAAATAAGCAAAATGAAGCCACACTCAATATTTTCACGTGGGGTCCTCTCAAAATTCGGGAATAGCAATAAATTACACCAATTTGGCTTTATTTTTATGTCCTATATCATTATATAAGCATTCATATATATATATATATATATATATATATATATATATATATATACAACAACAACAAATGTATACATATTCACATATACTTGCACATTGGGATCCACTTTGGACCTTAGAATTAAATTATATTGGGCTCATTTATTTAATTTAGTTGGACTCAATTTAATTGTTACATTGGGCTAACATTAAATACCCTATGTTACATTTAATTAAAACAAGCATGGGCTTGTTTAATTATTACATGGATTAATGTTAAATTAATTATATGAACTACTAGGTAAATTTATTTAACCTAGATTAATACCTCAATTGGACTTATATTATAGTCCAATTAAATATGATTTAATTTATTCTACCATCTTGGGTTACATAATTAACTCATCCATAGTTAATTCTCATCACTATCTTTCTTCCTCTAGCAACCAATGTTTGGTTAATTCTCTATCTTGCCTACCAACTAGGGTTATTCAATTAACCCTACATTAGTTAATTCTCTACACTCAACAATATCTCCCAACACTTTGACCAACATTGGACTTTTAAGTGTTTGGGCTACATAGCTTACCTTACATTGTGCTTTCTTATTTAATTACTTGGGTTACCTAACACAATTCACATATCATTTATAACTTGGGCTTGGTAATTAATTTAATTGGACTATCACAATACTTGCCAACATAATTTAATTGAACTTATATTAATTACCTCTTGGACTATTAATTAGCATAATATTTGAGTTTATTAATTAATTACCCACCTTCATGCAAGTATTCTCATCTTGGGCTTGTTTTAAATCCATTAACGGACTCTATATAACAACTTAATAATTAAGCTAATTATTTAATTAATCATTTCTTATTATTGCCATCCTAGTCAATAATTCTAGCTCTTCTATAACTTTAACTCAATAACTAATATAATTAAATTAATTAATTATATTTCATGACTTTCCTCCTTACTTCATAGTTAAACTAATTAATTTATTAGTTTTACTGAGTATTAATTTACATCTCTTCTTATTTGGCTGACAATCACACTTTATGTAGATATATTAATATAACCCCTTTCACTTTTTAATTGAATTTATTTTCTTAATAAATTCTCTACATGCATCATTAAAATATTCTTACATTTAATTTCTAATAAATCAATTATGTAAAAAAATAAAATGTTTACCCATTTTTTACACATCTTACTCCTCAAATTCTAGGTTTTAAACCTTAACCTTTAATTAAATCAATTAAGATCTTATATAAAATCTTGAAAATATCTGGGCTATTACAACTGGACTAGCTCAAAAGAATTATATGTGTTAGCCCAATATGGGAATACTTGTGTGAATGTGGGTAATTAAATAAGTATTATATTAATTGATAAATAATATAAGTCCAATTAAATTATGTTGGTAAGTATTATATGAAATGGTGTGAAAGTCCAATTTAATTAATTGTTTAGCCCGAGTGAGTAGAGATGTGTGAGTTGTGTTGGTAGCCCAAATAATTTAAATAAGAGAGCCCAATTAAAGGTAAACTATGTAGCCCAAACATTTAAAAGTCAAGTGTTGGTCAATGTGTTGAGAGAATAAATTTCAAGTATTGTTGAGTGTAGAAAACTAACTAATGTAGGGTTAATTGAATAACCATAGTTGGTAGGTAAGAGATGACATTAACTAAACATTGGTTAATTGCTAGGTAAATGAATGTGATGATGAGAATTAACTATAGATGGATTAATTGAGTAACCCTAGGTAGTAAATAAATTAAAGATTTAACTATGCATGAGTTAGTTGTAGGAATAATATTATAAATACAATTATGTATGTATATAATTTACCAAGATAGAATTGGTAGGTAACCATGTGTTGGATGTTGTATAGAATTAACCATACATTGGTTAATTGAGAATTTTTTTTTTGATAAAATAGGTATATCTATTTATATGATAAGTTAAGACCATGGTTGGGTATGTGGACCAACCTAGGTCATTTAAATGTACAGAGTTAACCACATTGTGGTTAATTGTTGGGAGATATACAAATATGTATATATAAATAAGATGAGATTTAACTAAGGTTGGGTATTGAGTGACCAAGGTTAAGTGTTTGTGATATATTGCTTAGTTTGCACTTCATCATTTATGTTTATTGTGTTCAAATTGATATGTGACATTTTAAAAGTCAAATGATGGTCAAATATGAGAAAAATGTAAGTATAGGTGAATGTATATACATATATTAGTGTGTGTGTGTGTGTGTGTGTGTGTGTGTGTGTGTCTATATATATATATATATATATATATATGAATGCTTATATAATTATATAGGACATAAAAATAAAGAAAGTAAATCCCAAATTTTGGAGCTCACATGGATGTGAAGCTTGCTTGTTAGATGATTTTTGAGTGCAAAGTAGTTCAAGCAGCCCCCAACCACCCTAGTCATTCATGTGGTCATTCAAAATGTCTATCAAATGGTCATTCATGTAATAGTAAACAAGATTAGAGCCTTAATTTCATCAATGCTAGTTGATTAAGGAGTTAATGATGTGTTCCTAGAGTTCTATAAATACAAATCACCAACACATGTGCAATGTTGATCATTCCTATTCTTACTATTATTTTTAGAGAGAGAAAGAAATTATAAAGAGAAGTGAGAGCATTGTTGGATAGTCTTGAGAGATATTACACTAGAGGTGTATATCTAGGTGCCAATGTGGAGTCTCTAGCAAAGTTCACAGCCAAGATAAGGAGATCATCTAAGTCAAAAAAGTTTAAAAGTACTCTACACCTTTATCTTTTCATTTCTATAGTCAAAATATGTTTTTAACCGATCAAAACTTATTTGATGATCTATAAGTCTAAGTCTATGATATATAAGTAGATTCATGGTGTAGTATGTTTAATACAAGTATTTATATGTGAGGTATGCAAATAAGTTGAAGAAAATGTCATATAAAGTTTTACGGGTAAAACCCTAGTTAGCTGGGTGCTAATTATTGTTGTAGTTTAAAATATACAAGTTGGATAATTGATTTCTATGACTAGAAAGTTATATATATGATGTATGATAAGCATAGGATGTATGTAGGGTCATAAAACATGATGATCTAGCAAATAAAGCTTGTAGCATCATGTTTGAACCAATCAAACCAAGGGTTTGTGAAGTTAATTTTTTTTTGTCCTTGTGAGCAGTTTTGAGTCCAGAACCATTTGGAATTTTGATTTATGATCTAAAGAAAAGTTGTAGAGGGGAAAATTCTAATGAGAATGGACTCAAGAATCACCGTAAAATGTTTTGAAATAAAGAAGTTATGGTAGTTTTAGAAAAAGAGGTCCGGGCAGCCAAAACAATCGCCCCCAGCACTTGGACATTCTGCTTTGAGTGCTGCCAGCTCTCGGATAAGCCTAATACCAGCACTGCCAGCGCTAGTCTAGTTTTAAAAATTCAAAATTCAAGTTGGAACTCCGGTTTAACTTGTAGGTTAATGAAAAGTTTAAACGAAACACCGTTAGGGACTTAAAACCTAAGATAAACTTGTAAAATCAATGTCTTATGTTTTTGTAAAGAGTCTTTGTTATGACTAATGATTATGTTCAGCTCACATACCTTGTAGGCCGTACAATTGAAGGCTGTATTTAAATATTTAATTATTATTTAAAGGACATTAAATAATAATTAAAGGAAGACAAAGTAAATAAAATGATAAATTTGTTATTTAATTAATATTAAATAATAAATGAGGTTAGTTAATTAATTAATTATTATTTAATTGATATTAACTAATAAGTAAAGTGAATTAGGTTAATGAGATAATTGTTTATGTAATGCTAAATAACAAGTAAAGTTAATTGAGTTAATTAATTATTTAATTAATATTAAATAAATAATGTGAAGGAATTATGGATAATAAAGTGAGTAAACAATTTACGTGTAATTGTTTAAATCTTTAATTATTACCAAGGTTGTAATTTATCATTAAATAATTTATAATTAATGGTAAGTGGTTAATAATATTAATAAGTGATTAAAATATTATTAAATAATTAACAATATTAATAAGAGATTAAAAGAATATTAAATGATTAATAATATTAGTAAGAGATTAAAATATTATTAAATGATTAATAATATTAATAAGGGATTAAAATATGATTAAGTGGTTAATAATATTAATAAGTTTTTAAAATATTATTAAATGATTAATAATATTAGTAAGAGATTAAAATATTATTAAATAATTAATAGTATTAATAAGTGATTAAAATATTATTAAGTGGTTAATAATATTAATAAATAATTAAAATATTATTAAATGATTAATAATATTAGTAAGAGATTAAAATATTATTAAATGGTTAATAATATTAATAAGTGATTAAAATATTATTAATTGGTTAATAATATTAATAAGTGATTAAAATATTTTTAAATGGTTGATAATATTTGAATGTAGTCCAAGGTAGATAATATTTTGAAGTATTTGGTACATTATTAAATATCCAAATCATTAAGTTATGTAAAAGAAGAAAGGTTAATTGAATTAAACCAATGTAAATAGTTCAATTGTAACTAATTTAGACAACTTATTAAAAGTGGGTCATACGAAGAACATGTAGTGAAAGTGTAAGTTGGTTAAGCATACTCGACATGTCCGAACTATATTTTGGGCTAGGGTTTTTCTCCAGAACTTAAGAGTTCGTTTGTCAGACATCTTAAGAGTTAATAATTTGAAGTTATAGTCTTATATAAAGACTAAGTAATAGTCATTGTAACTAATGATGGTGTCAATTTTATATATAAATTGTAGGTTGAACGAAAGACGCAAAATAAGCATAAATGGTAGAAGCGAAGTAGGCAAGTTTTTTCAGAATTTGCTCCTATGTGCATTGCTATGCTACAATGTAATATTAAATTATTGATATGAAGATATATTGATGATATTTGTGATATGTGAAAAGCATGAGGTATGATTACATGTAAAATATGTACAAAGTATGAAGCAAGAATTGCCTAAAACTATTTGATTATATTATATGTGATGCATGAGAAGTATGAGATATTCATAAAATGAAAATCATGAAATGCATGATATAGGAATAGAATGCAGAATATTTATAACATGTGAAGCATGTAATGTGTTATGTATAACTGTTAGACTTACTGAGTTGTCATGCTCACTCTTGCTATAAAATCAACATTTTCAGATAAGTGCAAGATATCCAAATTTTTTGTTAAAGATCAAAGATTAGAAATACGTATTACTTTCACCGAAATTTTAAGTGATGGTTGTAGTATGAGTCCGTATTGGACATTTAAAATGATTGTGTAATTAAAGAAATGATTATTGTGTATTGTAAGTATTTAAATACTCAAATGGATTGTAATAGAATGAAGTCATATCATGTATGATATTGAGACATACTAGAAATTTATAAAGATTGCGATTCTGGAATAGAAAGAGATGTTGTAAGGTTTTAAATAAATGATTGTTTAGCAATTATAATATTGTTGTAAGTCATGAACGATAAGAAAAATTTTGTACAGTGATGAACCGGATCCGAGGTTAAAGGGACCCGGATTCAATGTCGTCACAAGTTGGTATCAGAGCTAATAGGTTAAAAATCTTATATAAGAGTACCTTAGGCTATAACCATAGTAGAAGATAAGTAAAATGGTAAAGGAATAAACTCAAGCAAAATTTAAATAATAAAGATGAATTTTAAAAATTTATATGACATAAAATATTGAGGATTATCTAAAGGTGGATTTGAGGAGATATAAGATAAATGAAAAAGGGTCATGTGGTACTTAATTTGAGGAAATAATAATAAATATCTTATAATAAGATTTTGAGAAGCTGAAATGAAATGCTAATAAGGTCATGAAATGATCTAGAAAGATGAACTCGTAATGAGTTATATATGTTAAAATATGGATTTAGAAAATTCATATTAAGTTAAGAAAAGTTAGAGGTTTATGGGTTTTTAATTGATGACTCATATTAGTGACTAAGTTATACGATTCCTTATATGGGCGGGGAATTTGTGCTTGATTTTAGAGCCATTTAGCTTCCTATATTGATTAGTGGTTGAGTTGACCAATTTCTTGTTTAGGCAGGAGATTGTATTTGGTTTAACAACCACTTAGCTTCCTATAATGATAATCGATTTAAACCTGGTGTCACGCTATTTGATGTATATATGATGAGAAGGTGATTCTTTTCTCATAGCATATCGGATAGGTAGAGAATATTGAGATTAAGTGCGTGTTCTTAAAACTCACACGTATGGTAAGTTCGTGACTCATAATAGTATGGTGGAGCCCCTCAGCGAATGAACGATTTTGGTCTGACTAGGAGAAGTTCCTTAACCTACATGATTGTGGTAAGTTACTGAACTCATAATATATGGTAAGTTTGATAAACAGTGAGTGTAGGTAGAGTTAAGTAGCATGATTAAAACTATACTAGATATAGTTATTAAGCTGAAAAAGAATGCGGAGGAAAAATTTAAGGTGTTTTGAGATTTTAGGATATTCAAAATTTGCTAGCTATGCTAGACTTTGAAATTCTTAAAATCTTGCTAAATTTGCACTTTTATGCTTTTGAAAAGATAAATGAATTTTCTTATTTTATTATTAAGTCGTAGTAACAGGAGAGGTGGAGAAGTCCATCGTTACCTGTGATGACATGATAAAACCTAAAATAATTTTCAATAATTTGAAATGTTTAAAGAAGAGTCTATGCTAATTGTTTCAGCTAGACAAATCGATTTAAAAATATCAAAATGTATTTATGAAATCATCACATGCCATTAAAGCCATGGTGTGGTGATGAAAAGGAAGGAATCCTCATTGTACTGTCAAGATATACGGTATCATGAAATGATGAAGTAATAACGGAATCCTCAACACACTGTCAAGATGATGCGGTATCATGAAGGCCTATAAATGAATTTTAATTATTTTAACTAATCTAAAATAATTTTTAATTTGTAATGTACGAACAGTTTAATGACGTGAGTTTATATCATTTATTTTAACTGGACACCTTTGGTCATAAATGGTTCAAGTTTCATTTCCAGTCCAAATTATTCTGGTACGGAATTTTGTAGTAAGTTTGAGGTGAACAATAGTAGAAGCAGATTTACTTTTGTTGGCATATAGCTCCGACTTCACTCGCAAAGATTAAACATTATGCATGATGTAGAGTATGTTTATGCATGATGTAGAGTACGATAGGGTGATTCCTAGCGTAGTATCTTTATGGTGAAAATGTGTTTATAGTCTTATGACTATTAAAGGTTATAGTAGAAATAATTGCTAACCTAGTACACAGTTCATGGTCTTTATGACCCCTCAACATATTATGAAAGTTAATGAATATTTTGATTTTTAATTTATTCTTCTGCAAAATATTTCAATGTTCTAGAATTATATGTTTAGAAGTACGAACTTCCTAGAAAAGGGTGGTCATAAACTTGACGAGTAAAGAGATAACCTTGGAGAAGAAAATTAGTAGAAATGAGTATGCTATAATTTCGGGGACGAAATTCTTATAAGAAGGGGTGAATGTAATACCCTAGATATTTATAAGATTTGTAGATAAGATCTTAAATGATCAATTAAAGTTTAAGATTTAAAACCTAGAGTTGGAGAAGTAAGATGTGTAGAAAATGAGTAAATATTTTTTTTAACCTAATTTATTTGTTAGAGATTAAATGTGAGAATATTATAATGATTCATGTGGATAATTTATTAAGAAAATATATTTAATTAAGAAGTGAATGTGGTTATATTAATACAGCTATACCTAAAGTGTGCTTTTTAGCCAAATAAGAAGATGAGTAAATTAATTAGTTTTAATACGAAGCAAGAATGAAAGTTGTGAAAAATAATTAATTAGGTTAATTATATTAATTATGAATTAATGTTATAAAAAGCTAAAATAATTATCTAAGATGACAATATTAAGAAGTTAATTAATTAAGTACTTAACTTAATTATTAAGTTGTTATATAGAGTCCAATAATGAATTAAAGCAAGCTAATATGTTAATTATTTTAAGTCATGTTGGTAATTATAAGGATGTCCAAATAAATTTAAGGATTTAGCCTCATGAAAGTCCAAGTAATTTAAATACTAATAGTGGACTAGCTCAAAAGAATTATGTGTGTTAGCCCAATATGGGAATACTTGTATGAAGGTGGGTAATTAAATAAGTATTATTTTAATTGATAAATAATATAAGTCCAATTAAATTATATTGGTGAGTATTATATGTAATGGTGTGGAAGTCCAATTGAATTAATTACTTAACCCAAGTTAGTAGAGATGTGTGAGTTGTATTGGGTAGCCCAAATAATTTAACTAAGAGATCCCAATGAAAGATAAACTATGTAACCAAAACATTTAAAAGTTAAGTGTTGGTCAATGTATTGGAAGAATAAATTTCAAGTATTGTTGAGTGTAGAGAATTAACTAATGTAGAGTTAATTGAATAACGCTAGTTGGTAAGCAAAAGAGAGTATTAACCAAACATTGGTTAATTGCTAGGTGAATGAATGTGATGATGAGAATTAACTATAGACGAGTTAATTGAGTAACCCTAGGTAGTAAATAAATTAAAGATTTAACTATGCATGAGTTAGTTGTGAGGATCCGAATTTCCAGGATTTCTTTAATAATATTAAATGAGAATTTAATTGATAAAATTATCAAGGTTGTTTAAATTAATTATTATTTTATGTGATTTAAGGTATGTGATGAGATTTAATTGGTAAATTAAATCGGTACAAAGATGGTTTTGATTTGTGTGAATTTAAAATAATTGAAAAAGTAAATAAATTGTTTGGAAACAATTTATGAAGAATAAGAGAAAATTCTTGTAAAGGTACAATAAATTGTACAATTAAATTGTTGTGAAAGCATATAAATTTTTATTTAAATAGTGTTATGTGGTAATGTGAAATATGTGATTTATATATGAATATATATATGAATATATATATATATATACACACACACACACACACACACATTTGTATGTATATAAATGTGCATGTTTAATTGATAATTATAAATCCTATTAATTATGGAAATAAAGGGATTAATAATTAAATTAATCCAAATTTAAATAAAAAGTGAATGAGGGAGTTTGTAAAATTGTAATTATTTGATTTTAGATTTTATCAGGAATTGTGGAGGAAGTTTAGAAATTAATTGAGAAGAAATGTAATTATATAAATTATATAATAATAAATTATATAATTTATATAAGGGAATTAAAATATTGTATGAAGGAAATAATAATTATATAAATTATATAAGAATAATTATATAATTTATATAAGAGAATTAAATTAATTAAGGATGGAAGAAAATTTTATAAATTGTATTTGTGTAAAATGGAAATTATTTAAAAAAAGAAATAATGTAATTATATAAATTATATAATATTAAATTATATAATTTATATAAGGAAAGTTAATGTGAAAATTAAAGAAATGGAAAAGAAATGAGAAAATGAATGTTTTAATTTAATAAAAATTATGGTTATGTATAATGAAATTATTATGACTTTTATGAAGGATAATATTTCAGAAACGTGAACATGTTAGTGTAACATGTTGTCCAAGTAATGAAGTGAAAAATTATGAAAAATAAATTTTATAAGTAATATGAATTAATTTATGATTTTTGAAGGTATAAATTACCTCATATAATTACATACATGGCGTTATGCGTGTACAAAATTTGTCAAGTAAAGTACCCAAAAGAGGTATTAAAATTATTTATAAATCACGATATGATTTTTGGTGAATTAAAATAAATATTTTATATACATTATATAAAATATTTATTACATGAAGTAATTACATAATGTATTTAAATTATGTTTGCATGTGATTTTTTTGAAAAATTCGAAAGTTTCATGCGTAAGTCGGTGGATTCTTTTTGACTCTCCAAAATGCTTAATACTTTGTTGGTTATAAAAGGGGGGGGGGGGGGGGGGGGGAAGGCAATGAAAAGAAAACAAAAAGAAAGAAGAGAGCATGCATACACACATAATAAACATTTTTGCTTTCTCATCTCTTACCATCCGAAGCTATCACCGGAAAACCACCATAGCCACTAAGAGAGGAAATAGTTGGTGCCATCTAGAGGAAGAAACAAGCTTCAAGGAAGGTATAAATATTAATTTATATGATTTTTATGTTTATTTTTGTGTTAAATAAATTATTGTGGAAAATTTATAAATAATTAGAATAATTATTCCAAATAATTTTTGGATATATATGTATGAATTACATGATTTTTAGAGTTATATTGTAGTAGAAAATTGGAGAAAAATTGGATTAAATGGGTTGTGGCTGCTACTGTTTTCGGAAATGAAGAAGAAGAATGGTATAGGCCGTCCGCGCATTGCGCGGAGGCAATTCTTTTTCCTGAAACTAAGCAGAAATGACGTCGTTTTGATGGCATGCGGGAGTAAGGGCCGCGCCATGTGCGAGGCCAATTTTCCGGAAGCCGCGATAAAACGGCGTCGTTTTGGGATAAGGTTAGGGCCGCGCCATGCGCGAGCCCAATTTTCTGGAAGCCGCGATAAAACTGCGTCGTTTTAAGATGACAAAAGCATGGCGCGCGCAATGCGCTGCTGACTTTTGCGCAAAAATTACAATTATACCCCTGGACTTTCCGAAAAATTCAGGTTGTGTCCCTAACGTTTATGAAATTACGAAAATGCTTGTAGAATTAGTTTTTAATTAAATAGATGTTTAAAAAATTGTTTAAAAACTATAGAAAATTATAGAAAAATACTAAAAATATAGAAATGTTGTGTGAGCATTAAATTTAATATTTTTGTAAAAATATTAAATATTGAGGATTAATATTTAAATGTTTAAATATTAATCCAATAAGGTTAAAGTTTAGAAAAATGATTAAATAATTTTTTCGGACTACCAAATATGTTAAATTTCATCCAATGAGTCGGGTTGTTCGTAGTGAAGGCATTGATTATTAAATTAAATGAATATTTTTAAGGAACTCGATTAATATAATTAACCTTATTATTTAATAATTGACCAATAACCCTAAAATAAATTGTTAGGTGGGGTTAATTACATTATAAATGATATTAATTAATTAAATTAATATCATAAGAGGATAAATAATTATTATTTGATTATTTTATGATCATAGGTTGATTGAGTAAAGGGTATGAACTATCAATTTAATAGTTGGATTTCCAGGCAAGTTCTTCAGTCCTTTAATGTTAATTGTTGCCTGTTATAATATGTAAATATTTGTTTAAACGCATATAAATTATGTGTTATGTGATCTGTGGATAACATGACAACTATGTGTACCTTGTGCAATAATGTGGGATATACTGCTATAATAGAAGCACAAGCACATGATGTATGACACACACTGAGTATGTTAAGATATGTGGTACGTGAAGTATAAACTGTTGAACTTGCTGAGCCATTGTGCTCATTACTTTTCTAAAATAAACTTTTGTAGGTTAAGAAATGAATTTTTGGAATACCGGATTATGTTAGAGATGAATTATTTAGAAGGTTGGAACTGTAACTGTTATATTATAATTTAATGCGGAAAAATTTGCCAATTTTACTGTGATGAGTTGTATGCACATATATGTTGAATTTGGATATGATAAAAGTTAAAGTTGTGTACCATAATTGTTCAAGATAATTGTAATGATATAGACTATTATATAGCTAGTTATGAATCATGAAACTAAGAATGTTGTACGGATATACAATACTAAATGTTGAATATTGAATTGTACAATACTTGTAAAAGAAAAGAAAAAGTAAAGGTTGCGATCCAGGGACTAGGATCGAAATGTAAAGATTTTTTTTAATATCCAAATATGTTAATACAATAATTGAATTGAGAAAAAGAAAAATTTATACTGAAAATTTGGTAATTGATGACGATAATATCAATAAATGAATTAATTGATTAAAGATTTATTAACGAACCGAAATTTGGATTTTGTAAAGATAATGTATAATAAATACAAAGTTTAAGGGAATAAAGTTGGTCGAATTTCGGGGTCGTTACATTAGTTGTAGGAATAATATTATAAATACAATTATGTATGTATATAATTTACCAAGATAGAATTGGTAGATAACCATGTGTTGGATGTTGTAGAGAATTAACCATACATTGGTTAATTGAGAAAAAATGATAAAATAAGTATATCTATTTATATGATGAGTTAAGTCCATGATTGAGTGTGTGGACCAACCTATGTCATTTGAATGTACAGAGTTAACCACATTGTGGCTAATTATTGAGAGATATATAAATATGTATATATAAATAAGATGAGCTTTAACTAAGGTTGAGTATTGAGTGACCAAGGTTAAGTGTTTGTGATATGTTGCTTAGTTTACACTTCACCATTTATGTTGCTTATGTTCAAATTGATGTGTGACATTTTAAAAGTCAAATGATGGTCAAATATGAGAAAAATACAAGTATTATGCAAGTATAGGTGAATGACTATATATATATATATATATTGGTGTGTATATATATATATATATATATGGATGCTTATATAATTATATAGGACATAAAAATAAAGCCAAATTGGTGTAAAATAAAAGCAAATCCTGAATTTTGAAGCCCACATGGATGTGAAGCTCTCTTGTTGGATGATTTTTGAGTGGAAAGTAGTTCAAGTAACCCTCAACCACCCTAGTCATTCATGTGGTCATTCAAAATGTCTATCAAGTGGTTATTCATGTAATAGTAAACAAGATTAGAGCCTTAATTTCACCAATGCTAGTTGATTAAGGAGTTAATGATATGTTCCTAGAATTCTATAAATAGAAATCACCAACACATGTGTAATGTTGATCATTCATATTCTTGCTATTATTTTTAAAGAGAGAAAGAAATTCTAGAGAAAAGTGATAGCATTGTCGGATAGTCTTGAGAGATATTACACTAGAGGTGTATATCTAGGAGCCAAGATGGAGTCTCTAGCAAAGTTCATAGCCAAGAGAAGGAGAGCATCTAAGTCAAAAAGGTTTAAAAGTGCTCTACACTTTTATCTTTTCATTTCTATAGTCAAAATATGTTTTTAACCGATCAAAACTTATTTTGATGATTTATAAGTCTAAATCTATGATATATAAGTAGATTCATGGTGTAGTATGTTTAATACAAGTATTTATATGTGAGATATACAAATAAGTTGAAGAAAATGTCATATAGTGTATTACTGGTAAAACCCTAGTTAGCTAGGTACTAATTATTGTTGTAGTTTGAAATATACAAGTTGGATAATTGATTTCTATAGCTAAAAATTATATATATGATGTATGATAAGCATACGATGTATGTAGGGTCGTAAAACATGATGGTCTAGCAAATAATACTTGTAGCATCATGTTTGAACCAATCGAACCAAGGATTTATGAAGTTAGTTTTCATTTTGTTCTTGTGAGTAGGTTTGAGTCACGATCCATTTGGAATTTGGATTTGTGATCTAAAGAAAAGTTGTAGAGGGGAAAATTCTAATGAGAATGGACTCAATGATCACCCCAAAATATTTTAAAATGAAGAAATTATGTCAGTTTTAGTGAAAGAGGTCCGAGCAGTTAAAACGAGCGCCGACAGCGCTCGGACATTTTGCTTTGAGCGCCGCCAGCTCTCGGATAAGCCTAATACAAGCCCTGCCAGTGCTGGTCCAGTTTTAAAAAGTCAAAATTTTGGTATTTTAAAGTTTTATCAAGTTGGAACTCCGGTTTAACTTGTCGGTTAATGAAAAGTCTATAAACGAAACACCATTAGGGACTTAAAACCTAAGATAAACTTGCAAAACCAATGTCTTATGTTTATGTCAAGAGTTTTTGTTTTGACTAATGATTATGTTAAGCTCACATACCTTTGTACAATTGAAGGCTATAGTTAATTATTTAATTATTATTTAAAGGGTATTAAATAATAATTAAAGGAAGATAAAGTGAATAAAATGATAATTTATTATTTAATTATTATTTAATTGATATTAACTAATAAGTAAAGTGAATTAAGGTTAATGAGATAATTGTTTATGCAATAATAAATAATAAGTAAAGTTAATCGTGTTAATTATTTATTTAATTAATATTAAATAAATAATATGAATGAATTAAGGGTAATAATGTGACGACCCCAAATCCGGGTTCTTTAACCTCGGGTTTGGTTCTCACTGTACAATACATAACAACAATGAAATACATATATTGTATTCAAACTTCGCGGAATAATACAAAAGGTTCCTTAATCAAAATGCTACACTTCCCAAGGTCTATTACCTTAATCTTAACATTACATATCTTAAGAGAAATACAAAAGGTTTACAACAGTAATTACATAACAGTAATATAAACTAACATGCAATTACTAAAACTAAACATTCGCTTTCCCCTTGCCTTTGTCCGATTTAGAGCTTTCGGGAATGACTGAAATATAGTCATGATATAGCAAGAATGAGCAACTAAATGGCTCAGCAAGTTTATAAACAACAATCATACGATATATCATGATGAAGGGAAATAACTTCAAGGTTTCAACAATAGCAATTGTGAAAGATAACAAGAATCAATGTTCAATAAAAGAAGGAATTGACTCTTTACTGCTGAGTGATCTTTAATGACCATGAACTGCTACTAAGGTAGAACAGACATACAATGTCTGACTCCTTGTTAAAATAACGGGACACTTGAGGGGATCAGTCTTCTCATGTTCTATGTATATGCATCACATTTAGTTTTCTTGCGCGCTGTCGGGTCTCCGACAAATAAAAATCCCCTTTAACTAGGGTTGTTCTATCTCAGTCTTACTGTAAGAATCCGCACCAGCCAATAGTTTGGATAAGCTTTTATAATATTCAACTAAATGAATTTAACATGCATTTGTCTAGCCGAAACAATTAGCTTAGACGTTCTTAAACAGTTTGCAAAAGCACTATGTGTGAATACAATAATCAATAACGATGTGAAGTAATTTTCGATAATTAATTCACTCAAAGGTCTGTCAAATATCTACGACTGTAGATACTTGCTCAACAATAATTGAATTGCTCAAAATAATTAAAGTTGAATAATAATTGCAACAATAAGTACAAGTTAAGGGTAGAAGACTTGCCTCGTGCGTCGTTTACTGCTAACCAACTTAATTTAACAATCCTTGAACGGACCTAATAATTAAATCACTTTGATCTTAAATTAGTATCATATACTTGTAAGTATAATGACCTTTATAAACCTTACGAACCACATAATTATATAATTATGGGTATATAAACACATAGGAAACATTATCATTAATTACTTGATAATATTTCAAACACAAAGAACCTATATTAATTATTTAATATAGTTCATACACTTATATAATATTATTAACAATTTAATAATATTTTATTAGTCTTGTAGTATTATTAATCGTTTAATAATACAATATCAGTCTTCTAATATTATTAATCTTTTAATAATATTCTATCAATCACTTAACATTATTAATCCATTAATAACATTTTATTGTCCTTATAATATTATTAATTATTTAATAATATTTTATCATCCTTATAATATTATTAATCATTTAATAATATTTTATTCATCTCATAATATTATTAATCCTTTAATAATATTTTATTTATTATTTAATATTATTAACTATTTAATAACATTTTAATTCATTATCTAATATTATTAATTATTTAATAATATTTTATTAATTATTTAATATTATTAATCATTTAATAATATTTTATTACCTCATTAATATTATTAACCATTTAATAATATTTTAAACATTATCTAATATTATTAATTATTTAATAATATTTTATTTAATATCCAATATTATTAATTATTTAATAATATTTTATTATCTTATTAATATTATTAATCATCTAATAATATTTTAAATCATTATCTAATATTATTAATCATTTAGCAATATTTTATTTATTATCTAATATTATTAGTCATTTAATAATATTTTATTCATTATCTAATATTATTAATCATTAAATAATATTTTATTCATTTACTAATATTATTATTTATTTAATAATATTTTATTGACTTATTAATGTTATTACTCATTTAATAATATTTTAATCTCTTACTAATATTATCAATCATTTCATAATATTTAATTACTTATTAATATTATTAACCATGTAGTAATATTTTAATACTCTTTAAATAATACCAAAAGTTAACTTTTAAATTGGGTTAACCTTAGTATTTAATTTAAACATTTAGATATCATTGATTTACAAATAGACTCCATATAAATTTGTTTAATACCCAAATATATTCATTTTACACCTATTTCAACTTAATTTTTCAAAGAAAACTCGACCCGGATCGACCCGACCCGACCCGGAGCACCAAAAATCTGCTTAGCAGATTGTTCTGACGCAGCTGCGTCAGTCCTGACGCGGCTGCGTCAGCCATTTTGTCCGAAAGTCAACTGTTTGACTGCTCGACCCTCCGACGCTCCGACAGCCATAACTTCTTCATACGAAAACATTTTGGGGTGATTCTTGAGTCCATTCTCATCAGAATTTCCCCCTCTACAATTTCTCTTTAGATCAAAAATCCAAATTCCAAACGTAACTAGACTCAAAATGGCTCACAATGCAATATAGGGTTTTAAAATCAACATCCTTTGCGGTAAAAGCCATAACTTCTTTGTTATTCATTATTTTTGAAAAGTTCAAAAAGGTTTTATCCTTAAAACTCATAGATCTAGCTTTCTAGCCACAAAAATTCACTTTCCGATTTGTACATTTCAAAATACAACCATAAACCTAGCATGCATAGTTAGGGTTTACCGGTAAAATTGTGTTATGAACTTTTCTACCATTTTTATGTATTTCTAACATAGCAAAACATGTTATAAACATATAGATCTATGAATATACATATATTACATAGTTAAATACTTCTATATCATCAAAACGAGTTTTGATCGGTTAAAAATAGATTTTAACCGATCAAAAGCTTTCTAGACTACAAAAATGAAATAAGATGAAGTTAAGAGCACTTTTAAACCTTGAGGTCTTGGATGCTCTTCTTCTCCTTCTACCAAAGTAAGTTGTGTAGCTAGTGGACATACACCAAGGCTTCCTCTAGCTTTTCCTCACACAAACACAAGTGTATCTCTCTTTTAACTCACAAAAGCTCTCTCTCTTTTCTCTAGAAAATGTCTAGCAAATGACTAACAAACTTAAACCAAGTGTGGAGCATTCTATTTATAGCCATCAACTAACTCCTCATTAGCTTGCTAATTCACCCATGTTGGTGAAATTAGTGCTTAATTACAATTACTATTGCATGGAATGACTAGGTGATTGACTAGGGGTGGTTGGCCAACCTTGTCATAGAGTGAATTAGAAGCAACATGGAAATCAAGCTATCCAAGTGGGGCCCTCCAAAAATTCAGCAAAATGGCTTTTCTAAGCCATTTTTCCTTTATTTTTAATGCTAAAATGTGCATATATACATCTATATATATATATATATATATATATATATATATATACATATATATATATATTGACCAAAGTTTTGACTTGTATTAGACTTTACATTGGGTTTGGGAATAACTTCTATTGGGCTCATTTAATTAAATTGTTTGGGCTCAATTTAAATAACACATTGAGCTTATATTAAATAGTCTAGGTTATATTTAATTAAATCAAGCATTGAGCTTGTTTAATTAATTACATGGGCTAGTAATCAAATTAATTACATGAGTTACTAGGTTAATATCTTTAACCTAGTTTATCAACTTATTTGGATTTAAAATATAATCCAATTAGATTTGCTTTAATTAATTATACACTTTGCTTTAATCCTTTAAACAAATATACAAGCACATAAGTACATTTATTTAATTATCTAATGCACAATTAATTAATGCGAAAAGTTTAAATTCATTGCTAAATATTTATTAAGTATATTTACAATGACTAATGAAATTCGTGGTCATTACATTCTCCCCCCTTATAAGAATTCCGTCTCCGGAATTATAAATTTAAACTACTCAAAAAGATTCGGATAGTTAGCTTTCATCTTTTCTTCAAGCTCCCACATAGCTTCCTCAGCGTTGTGGTTCCTCCAAAGGATTTTAACAGAATGTATAACCTTATTTCGTAATTTCTGCTCTTTCCTATCTAGTATCTGGATAGGAATTTCCTCGTACGATAAGTCTTTCTCGACTTGTATTGGCTCATAGGATATGACATGTTTGTAGTCTGACTTGTATGGTCGCAACACTGACACATGAAACACATTGTGAATATGCTCCAGTTCAGGAGGTAAAGCTACCCCGTACGCCACTTCACCCACTTTCTTTAATATCTCGAACGGTCTTATGAACCTCGGACTCAGCTTCCCTTTCTTTCCGAATCGGATTTTTCCCTTCCAGGGAGATACCTTCATGAACACAAAACTCCCAACTTCGAAGTCTCGCTTTTGACGATGTAAATCGGCGTATTTCTTCTGACGATCCTGAGCTGCTACTAGCCGAGCTCTTATTACCTTAATAATTTCTACCGTCTGTTGAACCAATTCCGGACCCAACAGTCGGCGTTCTCCTACCTCATCCCAACATAGAGGTGTTCTGCACTTTCTTCCGTACAATGCTTCGTAAGGCGGCATGCCTATGCTTGCATGATAACTGTTGTTGTATGCAAATTCAACTAGTGGTAGATGGTTTTCCCAACTGCCCTTGAAATCCATCACGCAGGCCATGAGCATGTCTTCCAATGTCTGTATTGTTCTTTCGCTTTGTCCATCGGTCTGCAGATGATATGTTGTACTCATTCTCAACTGTGTCCCCAATCTCTCCTGAAGACTTCTCCAAAATTTTGACGTGAAGCGCGGATCTCTGTCTGACACAATCGATACCGGCACCCCATGTCTTGAAACTATCTCTTTGATGTACAGTTTAGCCAACTGATCCAAACTGAACTTAATCTTGATCGGCAAAAAGTGCGCTGACTTTGTTAGTCGATCCACAATCACCCATATTGCGTCAAATCCCTTCTGTGTTGCTGGAAGTCCTACCACAAAATCCATTGTGATATGCTCCCATTTCCACTCAGGAATCTCTAACGGCTGTAATAATCCACTTGGTCTCTGATGTTCGGCCTTTACCTTTTGACAAGTTAGGCATCGGCTGACACATCCTGCGACCTCCCTTTTTAAATTTGGCCACCAAAAATGCTGACGCAGATCTTGATACATCTTCGTACTCCCCGGATGTATCGAGTATCTCGTACTGTGGGCCTCTTGCAAAATTTCCTCTCGTAGTTCGGGCACTAGCGGCACCCAAACACGATTCTCAAACCTTAGCAATCCCATGCTATCCTCCTTGAATTTGACCTCTTCCCCTTCGGTCATTCTCATCCTTATTCTGACACATTCTTCATCTTTGTCTTAAGCCTCTTTCACCCTATCTAATAAGGTTGAGCTCGCTTCTACTTCCATTGACTCATTTAGATTTCTCACCTCCAACTCCATTCGAGCCATCTCTTGAACCAATTGTCCCTGATTTGTCAATATGAACAATTTCTCCCTGCTCTTTCTACTTAGAGCATCTGCTACTACGTTGGCCTTGCCGGGATGATATAGAATTTCCCAATCATAATCTTTGATCAACTCTAACCATCGCCGTTGCCTCATATTTAACTCCTTCTGGGTGAAGATATACTTTAGACTCTTGTGGTCTGTGAATATCTCACATTTCTCTCCATATAAATAATGTCTCCAAATTTTAAAGGCAAACACTACCGCTGCTAGTTCCAAGTCGTGGGTAGGGTATCCCTTCTCGTAATCCTTCAACTGTCTGGACGCATACGCAATGACCTTGCCATTTTGCATAAGCACACAGCCAAGTCCCTTGTGCGATGCATCAATGTAGACCGTAAAACTTCCTGTATCGTCCGGTAAAGTCAATACAGGTGCTTCACTAAGTCTTTTCTTTAGCTCCTGAAAACTCTCCTCACACTTCTCCGTCCATACATATTTCACCGTCTTCCTCGTTAAATTTGTCAGTGGTGTTGTTATCTTTGAAAAATCTTGAATGAATCTTCGATAGTAACCCGCTAACCCCAAGAAACTTCTTACATCCGTCGGCGTCCTTGGTTGTTCCCAATTCATCACCGCTTCCACCTTTGCTGGATCTACTGAAACTCTCTCCTTGTCAATGACATGACCCAAAAATTGAACTCTCTCCAACCAGAATTCACACTTCAAAAATTTGGCATACAATTGCTCCTTCCGTAAAATCTCCAACACTAATCTTAGGTGTTCAACATGCTCCTCCTTCGTTTTGGAATAAACTAATATATCGTTAATGAACACAACAACAAATTTATCCAAGTACTGCTTGAATATTCTGTTCATCATGTCCATAAATGCGGCTGGCGCGTTCGTCAGTCCAAACGACATCACCAGAAACTCATAATGCCCATATCGAGTTCTGAATGCCGTCTTGGGTACATCCTCCTTCCTGACTTTCAACTGATGATAACCAGTCCTCAAGTCAATCTTTGAAAAGTACTTCGCCCCTTTCAATTGATCAAAAAGATCGTCAATTCGTGGCAACGAGTACTTGTTCTTAATTGTTACCTTATTTAGTTCTCTATAATCCATACACAGTCTCATCGATCCATCCTTCTTCTTTACAAACAACACTGGTGCTCCCCATAGGGAAACATTGGGCTGAATGTACTTATTATTCAACAACTCCTGTAGTTGAATCATTAACTCCTTCATTTCTACCGGAGCCATCCTATATGGTGCCTTTGATATTGGTGCTGTCCCTGGTACCAAATCAATTACAAACTCTATCTCCCTATCTGGCGGTAAACCTGGCAGTTCATTTGGAAACACGTCCATGAACTCCCTCACTACTGGTATTTGCTCCATCTCGGGATTCACCATTTGTGTGTCCACTATGTGAGCCAAATACCCTACACAACCTTTCTTCAACAGTTTCTTGGCCTGCATCATCGTCAGACATGCTGATTGTCTAGACGACTTGCTGCCATAAAATACGACCTTAGACCTATTCAGTGTCTTAAGGTGTATACACTTATTTTGACAATCAATTATAGCTCCATGGTTAAACAACCAATCCATTCCAAGTATAACGTCAAACTCCCCCAAACGTATTGGAATTAAATTTACACTCAACTTCTGACCCCTGATTTCAGCACAACAGTTTCTATGTACATACTCTACTGGAATCACTTCTTTATTTGCCACTTCTATGTTCATTGGGTTCTCTAGTTTTTCTCTAGACAATTCTAACCGTCTAGCGAATTCATCAGACACAAATGAACAGGTAGCACCCAAATCAAATAATACATAAGCATTTATATCATTGATCGGAATAATACCTGACACCACGTCTTTTGATTCAACGGCGTCTTGCATCGTCATGTTGAAAGTCCGTGTCGTTGGTTTGTTCTGTGGCACCGGGCCTCCAATGGTCAGTTTGGTGTTGTTGTTGTTGTTGTTGTTGCTTCCCTTATAGCCCGAACTCCCTCCGGTGTTCTTCTTCTTCGGACAATCTTTAAACTGATGGTCCATGGCCCCGCAGGCGAAACAACCCTTCCTCTTCGATGTGGGACAATTATGAGCAATGTGCCCCTCTTTCCCACAATTATAGCAGACGTTCTTTCCCCTCATGCACTCCCCTGAGTGATTCTTCCCGCATTGACTGCATTTGTTGGCTTTCTTGGATTCACTTCCCTGGGGTGTCCCTGAACTGCTATTGTTATTCCACTTGCGCTTGTTCGAGTTACTGCCCCCGCTGCTACCCTCTCGGTTTCCCCCATCGTTTTTCTTCTTGTTCCGTTCTTGGTTGTGCTTGTTCAAAGCTTCGTTCCCTCCTTCAGCTATGATAGCTTTCTCCAGCAATGTTGCAAAGTTTATGATCTGGAGAACAGCTACCCGACTGTAAACCCACGGTTTCAGCCCCTGCTCAAACCTTCTGGCGCGCCTCGCCTCAATATCCACCTGATGTGAAGCGAATCTTGCTAATTCATTGAACTTGGCGGCATATTCGGATACAGACAAGTTACCTTGCTTCAGCTCTAGGAATTTGATTTCCATCCTAGCCTGTGTACTCTCTGGAAAGTAGTTTTCCAAGAATACCTCCTTGAATCGCGCCCATGCGATTGTTCCCGCCCCTGCTCTACTCTTATTGGCCTTCCACCAGTGGCTGGCCTCCCCTTTCATCATGAAGGTAGCAAATGAGGTCATTTGCTCCTCCGCTACTCGTGCGACCTCGAAGACTTTTTCCATCTCCTCTATCCAGGTTTGTGCTTCTATAGGATCCGTGGTCCCTTTGAACTCGGGTGGTCTTATCAGTTTGAAGTCTTTAAAGGTTGCTAGTGGAGCGGCAGGGTTTGTTGCTCCAGTAGCCTCTGCGTTGCGTCCGCGAAATGCCCCCATTAGCATTTCTATGAACTCTTGGACAGGGTTTGGTGGTACCCCTCCTACGTTCACTGACTCTTCGGGTGGTGGTGAGGGTAGTCGTTGATTTCTTCTCTGTGGCGGCATTTTCTGTATAAAGAAAATTTAATTAATTAAAGTTGTTTCAATCTTTTTACTTTCATTTTGTAGCTTAAGTATTTTAAACTAAAGCACAAATAATCATCTCGACACATATAAACATAAACGAAAATTCATTTATATTCATATGCTAAAACACAGTGCGTAACACTTTTACATCATAAGCATACTGCTATAAACGCTGCTAACCCCGATAGTTAAAATAAAAGACGGGATCTAACATATCCCACAACTTCATAGAGTTGGGATTTACAACATACTAACCCTCTATTAAAACAAAAGTTGGGTTTCTATTGCATCTATGTACATACAACATAAATAAAGAAAATACTACTAACGGTGCATCCCTCGACGAACCGCATCGTCGTACTCCTCATCTCCAATGGCCCTGACCACGCCCCTACTAATGGTGTGCAAGGTCTGGCCCTCCTCAGCAGGGTAGTAGTGCACCCTACTCTGGATTCTACCCACTGATGAGCGATAGACGTAACTGAGTCTATCTATCCTCACCCTCTTCTCCCTAACCTCGTCCTCCAGCTCCATCATCTGTCCGTGAGCTGCATCACGCTGAATCTCCATATCTAGTCTATCCTCAACTACCTGCTGCATCTGGCCCCTCATGGCCTCCCTCTCTGCCTCTGTCTGCTGAATCTTCAGCTCAGCGGCTACCAACCTGGCCTCCATCTCGGCCATCCTCGCCTTCAGCTCTATGTTCTCGCCAGAGAACATATAAGCTGTATCTCGG